>CM032233.1:36707500-36777500 GCA_019009955.1 Riptortus pedestris
TTGAAGACTTGAAGCATATTCTTGTATCTTGTTTGGTGATTATGGGTTATACTGTTGTTGAAAAACATGTTCATGTTTTACAATATTGTTTGGTACATATATTCTGAGTTTCCGTCAAACAATGTGTCGATTAGATAGTTAAACACAAGATGAATAATCTGTAAGCAGATGTCTGACTGCGTTGTGATAATCAGATGCCCTGGTCTATCGAGGCAAAAAGCGCAGTGTGGGCTTTAATTAATGAGCCATGTCCGAGTCGCGTGTTATTTTTAATAACTGTCAGATTTACTCTAGAAGAAACGTCTTGCCTGTACCATAACGTTTTTTCAAGCTAGTAGAGGATTGTTGGGTGTCGGCTGAAGAATGGTTTCTTAACTCTTCTTATAGAGAATTTTATTGGATGTGCTTACTGTTTAGGGCACGATTGGTCCCCTTCTTCAGAGCATTTCCATATAGAGGAAGAGCAGAGAGCACGAACTGCATTCGGTGGAGACTACATTGTCACCCATTCCATTAGCATTCTTTAGCCGACACCCAACAATCCTCTAGCTAGCTTGCTAAATCCAAGTGCTAACAATACAAGTCATAATGTTTTTTTATTTATTCCCACAATAAAGTAACCCTTCAAAGAGATAGTTTATATCCTACATGGCCTGTACATTATACTACATCACGTTATTTGAATTTTAATCATAAACAAAGAACAAAGCCGTACTAATTACACACAACAGTACAAAACCGTACTTATAAATGCTTTATTCAGGCACACATTACGTGTGTGTGTCTAAATGTATGTCATTTCTGCCTATTAAACATATTGTTTCATTTGAAACGTTACGGGTTAAAAGCTTCTTTACCATTTAATAACCACTGTTAAGTTGTATAATACATTTTCACTTGACAATTTGAATGATATTTTATAAATTTCGTTGTTTTTCTACTTAAATCAACGATCTGCGAATTGCTACTCTAATCCTGTATAAATTGGTGTAATGAAGCGAAAGGAAATCTTTTTCAACTCCTTGTAAGAAGGAAAATAATAGCGGTGTTATCCAGGCCTTTCACCTCTATTTCAATAAACTGTGTCGATCACCTCGTTATTTTCTCATTACGCTTAGACAGACAGACAGGATCTATATATGCCAACAAAAAATAACCATTGTCTATTTTCTTGATTAGGAGTACATGATTTCTTTTAAATATTTATACTTTGGTTTTAATTTTCAGTTACACAATGGCATTTGATACAAAATAATTTCCAGTGTATTGCATGTAGGTTACACTTTGAGTTTCAAAAGGAGCTTATGCATTGAGCGAAACAGCTTTCTGTAATGGGGTAAACTTTGGGGGACGTAGTTCCAGCCGTGTATCGGCCAACTTTAAATGACAGGGCTCTGAGGACCTAGAAACTGGATTGGTGCCAGAATAAAGATGAAACGGAAAACAACTATTCTTTCAAAGAAGTCAAATGGTATATTCTTAGCTATTCAGCGAGCGGTAACGACTGCATAGTTCCCAACAATGAAAATATATATTTACTGCCTCTGCGGAGGAGACCACTATTGATGAATGAATAAATTATTAGAAAATACATCTCCTTATTTTAAACACATAATCAAACTATAGATTTTCAAAATAATAGATTGAGCTCTCATTGTCTAACCCTTCACAAAAGATTTTATGTTACTTTTTTCGTATATTTTTTTTTATTCTTTGATCTTAGTCTGATTCAAAACCTTTTAATTATGGGAATGTTTTTAATATTGTTTGAGACAGAAAAGAATATTTACTGAATATGCACGTTAGTATTTTATCATACAATATTTATGTCCGTTAAAAAATCTGTAATAAACGTTGTTTATTAGAATTCTTTTGAATTGCAAAATTAAACACCCACAGAAGCTTCAGAGTTTTTATCACAGCACAATTTATTTAACAATACACTACACACTTGATTAATTATTTTTAACTCACTCACGATCACTGAAGTTCACAAAAACACGACACTGCACTGATCTTCGCGAAGTTAACGGCTCTGCACTGTCTTAAACACGGCACTATACTGCCGTACAACATATACATAGAATAAGGGATAAGTCTTCGAGGTCAAAGTTTTAGACACTTTGTGCAACAGGAGATAATTGGATAATTTCCAACTTCTCTGTATAACAACCGCAGACAGGAGAGTCCGTCCAATGTGCTAATACTTCAATTAAATACTTAGGTAGCGAAATGTTTTTAAGAACAAAATGGCCTACTAAAAATTGTAATATATGCTGCTGGTTATTTCACAAAATATGAATTTCGTATAGCTGCTGTATTTCGTTACAAGATATGCATGTGTCTATTTGTGGTTCTGTAATTTGTGAACGAATGTGAACTACTTTTAATATGTACAAAATGACTAAATAAAAGCTTAACTTAAATTACGCGCACAAAATTTGTAAAGAACGACTTATCAAATGTTGCAATTATTTTCAAAAAGCAATTCCTTGGGTAGTACTGGATGATATTGACTTGAACGTTTATTCAGCAGACTTTCTTGGTCTATATTAAAAATATTATTTCAAACGCCGCATATAGTGGTGACATCACTAACTAAATTTCTGAAATATATGAACTCACAATTGAATGCACATATAACTTTGTCATTGATTGGAGCTCTCATTAATGCCGTGTACTTCATCTCGATGCTTTTATTGTAAGTAAGCTTCATGCAGAAAGCAACTGGAAACCATTGCATGACTTTTGACCCTCACATAATCATGGAAAGAGCAACAAAACGTAGAGAATTGATTGTCGATTGTAGTGAGACAGAAAGACAACATGCTTTGCGGTATTTTATTGACGAGGCTAAAACTGTGTATATACTAATAATTATTTCACTCAAACATCAGCTGTCTAGTTTTTAACACTATCACTATCTGCTACCACGACTCTTGTCAAATGAATGTTTTCTAACATGACTCCTATGTCTATAAAATATTTTATTACATAAAAATAAAACGTTCCCGGTCAGAAGATGATATATAAGAAAGAGAAAAATGAAATTTCTCTTTTTTTATACTAAATTTTTATTCTGCTGTTCTCTACATCACAAAACCTATAATTATCTTTAATTCCATAAATTTATACCATATTTATCTATTTGGTTTACTGCCCATTTGCTATTCATATGCCTTAATATGGAAACAGTAATTTCGTTGCCTTTTGCCTCTCCACTTTAGGCCACAGCCTTGGTGATCTGCATATGTGTGGCGGGTTTGTGAACTCAGCGAGCGCGGGAAATTCAAATCAAAATGACGACTGAACACACATTGTTCACTAAAGCTGCACTAAACGCACTGATGATCGCTTGAAGGGAGCTGAGAACAAACTAACTTAGGGCAGGCTGCGTCCCTTGTTATAGCTTGTCGGAAAACATCAAAGCGGAATTGTCTGGACTCTTCTAGATCTGGACTGGTATTGCCGAGGACGGGTGGGACCATATGGCTGCACCTTTGATCTCCGTACTTCCCAAATACGTGACTATCTCTGCTTAATTTCTAGGCGTCTAAGTTGTGATCAATATCGAGCATTTATTTACCGTTTAATTATTCGACGCGAGTGTAAAAATCATCCCGATAGCTTCTGCTATGTTTATGGGGAATTGGCTGTAAAAGCGCAACGCTTTCTCAGCTTTTTATAACTACTTAAAAATGTTACTTTAATTGCTAAGTTTATGGTGAGGACAAGTGTTAGGCCCCACAGTTTGCTGCACAACTGTTTACAGTAGTTTGACCAAAAGGCTCAGACGTACCCGTAAATCAAGGTCATGTGCTGTGCCCATGGTCTGCCGTGAACCTCTCTGCCTTCTTAAAGATTTTTACATTTTTATGACTTGTGACCACCGTTGGCTTATCTTGCAAAATTAAGTATATAATCTAGTATCCTAATATTTCTAAAGCTCTAAGACTAGGTCCACAGTTCGAGTTTTTGCTAATCCCAGTCCCCTCAATAATCAATAGTCCGAAACCGACATGAAAGACCTTGAGCCTGAGCCTGGACCATCAAATTATACGTCTACCGATTATGAAGCGCATTCTGATTCAGCTCACCGAAAACCTCACCTCCTTGGTTGGAATTGAATGATTTTGTAACGGATTTGGAGTTACCTCAGAATAAATCTCGAATTCTTGGATCTTGACTTCCACAGTGATCCTCTTAGAAAAAGCGTAAAAATCTGATTGGCCCTGTATATTTTTATTATTTTGGGATGTTTGGTGGATAGTGAGTGGAGGGGGGGGGGGACAAAAAGCTAGAATATATAGAAAATTAGTAAACCACGGAAAAATCAATCACTTTTAATAACTCTTTACAATTTAAAGGGTATCCACCCCCCCCCCCCCAAATCTACCAAAATAATCCTCCTAGGATCAAATATTTGTATTTTAGACTTTTTCACCTCTAACTTCTCAGAGGGGCTCAGGTTAGTCATGCGAGTTAAAGCGTATACCATAATCTCTACATGGTAAACCTAGAGTGGCGAGTTCGATTCCCTCTGGGCAAAGGAATTTATTTAGCGACGGAATTCACTAAATAAAATCCTTAGTCCCACCCTGTCTAGAAAAGAGTGTTAACCTGTAGATAACCCATCCAAATTAGCATTAGTTGCAAAAAGTGGACGTATTAATAATAATAATATAACTTCTTAAGAATTAATAATTATATAACTTCTCAGAAGAAATGTAATAGCTAAAATAACCATTTTCAAGCCTCCAAATTATTGAAAAGTGATAATAATAGGTGTGGAGGGATCACTCCAAACGGTAGGTGATGAGAGAAAACGGCTATCATATTTGGAACAGGAGGTCATTTTATATAAGAATCCAGAGGAATGCTGTCAGGGCCGATTTTCGCATAGACCAGTGCTGTGAATCGTTCAAACAGGTCGGGAAGTCGAATAACGTTTATCACATTTCTGAGTTACCATTTATATAAATTTTACATAGTATTTCCTAATAGCAGAGGTGCCATGGTGCACAATGAATCAACACACTATCAGCACTATTTGATCGAATTCTGTGCCAAAATAACAAGACACGGCATTCAAGAGCTGTGCATTATCGTATTTTCAACTTTCTGAGAAGTTGAAGCCATTTAGGAGGTCAAGAAGTTGCGATGGAGGAGTCCTAGTTTGAACCACAACCAAAGAACATTTAGGATGTTTCTAAACAGCAGATAAAGAACTCTGCCTAATCCATTAATCCTTAATAGTTATAACAGGATCGTTATAATATAGTGGGTCGTTATAGAACTTAAAAACTTGCCAATACCTTCCATCTGTCATGCAATGTTGGCTATGTTTTGTGAAAAAACATATTAAAAGGTTAATATATAATTTTCTTGTGAGTTTGACTCTCAAATTGAAAATGTCCAAAGTATCAGGTCCGTACATTTGACAGAATTACTGAACTATGTGTATGTGGGTGTGTGTGTGTGTGTGTGTGTGTGTGTGTGTGTGTGCGCGCGCGCGCGCGAGTGTGTGTGTGTGTGTGTATGTGTGTGTGCATACAACAGATGACCAGGTTCTTCAATTACATAAAGTGTAGCGAAGGGGGGTCAAAACAAAAACTTTAAAACATCCTTCTTCTTTAAAACATCCTATTTATTATTTTCATCCCAACGCGTTTCGAGTATTGCCGATCCTTATCAATGGGTGCCTCTTCTCTAAAATTACAGCAAAATTTCAAATATTTTAATAGTAATAGATTTGTCTCTTATAATATATTTTTGTGTTTAGGCAACAACCTTGGGATAGTTGACACGTCTTTTTAGAACACCATTAAAATCATATGCTCTTTAACATAGTTGTAATGTTAAAAATATCGAGCGGAAATTGATACCTCTAGGGATTTATAAGAGATGCATTCCTTCTTTAAATAATTCTAGCCTAAGCGAAACAAGTGTGAACAAATGAGTACTTTCTTGCGATTGATAAATGTAATGACGTAAATCTCGAATGGTAGAATTAGTTTGGTGGAGGTACTAAAAATAATACGTAATGTGTTTCAACACCCGTATCGTAATATCCTTTATTGAGTTTTTCAATTTCCTTTTTTTTCAGACTATGAGGAATTAGTGCTCAAAGAAAAAAACAACAACAGAATTTGGCCTAAAGGACTGCAGCTAAAACTTTTTTAATAATAAATCTGTAGCCTACTCTTCAAATACATAAATCAGCTTCCTTTGAAATTGCTCTTACTTGCAGGAGTTGTGAATTCCTATGAGATGTGGAAAAGTTATTTCTTGTCGTGGTTCGTGTACTAACCTCAAACATTTTCTGCCAGGCGTAATACACAAAGGCCCTTAATTAAACACTATCTCCCGTGCTTCTTCACTCTCTTTTTCTAGCCTCAACCAAACTAGGGAGTGTAAACGGGCGGAGTTTGTTTCCCCAACGTCCCTAAATTGAATGCGGAATGGGATAACCCTCCACTCTGTTCTCTAATTCCCAGCGGTTTCCAAAATTACCAGATACCTATGTATTATTTTAAGTATTAAAACAGTTTATCTGAAATTATTGATAGTTATTGACGTAAATTTCGAGTTAATGATAAATTACAGTACTTTTTTTTTATAGTATAGACTTTAAAAAGTTAAAATAACCGAGGTTAATTGGGGAGACAAGCTTAAATTCCCCAAACAATTGTGCATTTATTTTGATAGTTATAAAATCACTTAGGAGAATTACTAGTACAAAGATGTAAACTTAAAACTTGTAATAACGGCACCCTTATCTACCTACGTCTGTTCTTTAGCAAGTTTACTGCCTCATTGCTTACATACTGAAGCACAATTTGGTCTGTAAGTGATCAAAGAAAAACATAAAAGCTGCAGTATTTGTCTTAATAGAAAAAGGACAACTTTATTTCAATGGAATGATTTCTTATTGTGGAATTAGAGGTGATCTGGAAACCATCATTTTCATTCCAGAACATGGTACACTTATTGGCAATAGAAAAACTTCATGAAAGGTGAATGAATCAAATCCCTTCAGTAAGCGAGGGGGGGGGGGTGATCTACCGTACTCATCAGACCCCTACGGCAAATGGGGAGAAATCTACCGTCCTCACCATCGCCTTCTCAGCAAGTGGGGAAACACTCACCCTTCAGCATGTGGAGGAGAAATCTACCGTCCTCACCATCGCCCCTTCAGCATGTGGAGAAGAAATCTACCGTCCTCACCATCGCCCCTTCACCATGTGGAGAAGACATCTACCGTCCTCACCAACGCCCCTTCACCATGTGGAGAAGACATCTACCGTCCTCACCAACGCCCCTTCACCATGTGGAGAAGACATCTACCGTCCTAACCATCGCCCCTTCACCATGTGGAGAAGACATCTACCGTCCTCACCAACGCCCCTTCACCATGTGGAGAAGACATCTACCGTCCTCACCAACGCCCCTTCACCATGTGGAGAAGACATCTACCGTCCTCACCATCGCCCCTTCAGCATGTGGAGAATAAATCTACCGTCCTCACCATCGCCCCTTCACCATGTGGAGAAGACATCTACCGTCCTCACCAACGCCCCTTCAGCAAGTGGGGAACAAGTCTACCGTCCTCACCATCGCCCCTTCAGCGTGTGGAGAAGAAATCTACCGTCCTCACCATCGCCCCTTCAGCGTGTGGAGAAGAAATCTACCGTCCTCACCATCGCCCCTTCAGCGTGTGGAGAAGAAATCTACCGTCCTCACCATCGCCCCTTCACCATGTGGAGAAGACATCTACCGTCCTCATCAACGCCCCTTCACCATGTGGAGAAGACATCTACCGTCCTCACCATCGCCCCTTCAGCGTGTGGAGAAGAAATCTACCGTCCTCACCATCGCCCCTTCACCATGTGGAGAAGACATCTACCGTCCTCACCATCGCCCCTTCACCATGTGGAGAAGACATCTACCGTCCTCACCATCGCCCCTTCACCATGTGGAGAAGACATCTACCGTCCTCATCAACGCCCCTTCAGCAAGTGGGGAAAATGTCTACCGTCCTCACCATCGCCCCTTCCCCCTTTGGCGAACACATCTACCGTCCTCACCATCGCCCCTTCAGCTTGTAGGGAAAAAGTCGACCGTCCTCACCATCGCCCTTTCAGCTAGTGGGGAAGAATTCTCCCTTCAGTCTGTGGGAGAGAAATCTGCCGCCCTCACCAGACCCCTTCAAGAAGAGTGGGAAAACTCTACCGTCATCAGCAAGCGGGGAAATAACCTCTGTCCCCACCGGCGGCCTTTCAGAAATTATATTAAACGTTTCTAACAATATATCCACGGACCAGAGGAGTGCCGTTAGAGCACAGATATTTGTACTCCAGGTACATGAGCTAACAAATATCTATATTTGAAAGTATATTGTGGAGTGAAAAAAAGAAAGCCCACCGCAGGAAATTGAACAGATTTGAGGGAGTATGTTCCATTCTTTTCCCTCTTTCCCAGGTTCAATTATTATTCCATACCTTGTATGTTTATTAGATTATATATATTGATATCCATTATTAGATACGATTTCTGTCCGTTCGTGAGTTTTTAAGATATCACCGTATTATGAATCCAGTAAAAGAAAAATACCTAATATTTACTTTTTTTTATCAAATGATAACACTTATAATATTGTTCGAAAAATAGCTTTTATCAATTTGCTATTTCTGGACGACCTTTCAGAATGATACTCGACCCGCATAATCGAGTTAGCATTTTATTTTCATAGTCGTTTTACATGGTTGAGGGGGAGGGGATACCTCTTGGAAATTACTCATTATTTCGAAATCTTATATTTTTCATAGTCTTAATGTAAAAGGGAACTAAAATTTCATTTCAGTTTTAACTAGTAGTCAATAGTGAAAGATAAATGCTCCTTCCGTTTAAAGGTAAAGGGCTTCTGAATTGTACGACTTCCCATAAATATATTTTTAATGAATCTGTTTTGAAAAAAACAAATACCATAACAAATGTTTCTAATCGTGACCATACTGTAGATAAGATAAGTCCATTTAGATCCAACTAAACTTCTAATCACGGAAATGTAGAGATGGTTGCCCATTAGCAGTGTTGTAAGTTATACATGTTACACAAAGCCGGGAACACGTTATTTCGATAACTCGCCTGTAAGTTCTCCATTCCTCGTTTCCAGGCAACTGCCTTAGGCTAGTTTTGACCTCTAGAGAAAATTTAGCTCTCTGAGCCATTACAAGATAATATTAGTTACTTCGTGACCATATCTAATACTGTTAATACTCACCTACTATGAACCTATTCAAAATTGGTTTAATCTCAATTTTCACTTTACATAATTTAACTTTTGGCGTAGTCTTTTCTGCAATATAGTATTCGTTTTTATGAAACAACTATCTTATACATATTTGAAAGAACCCGTTCTTTTCTATTTCTTGTTGCGAATAAAAGAACTATGATCCTTATTAAATCTCATTTAGATTTAACACTTCTAAGCAATTGAGCAGTCAATACACTTATTCAGTGCAGCAATTATCACTGTAATGATTTTATTTTATATTTTACACTGAAGAATCTATTTTTAAGATCCCTTGCCATATATCATGCCATTTATAATTTAAAAGCGATTAGATTTCATCTATTAATGAGGTCAGTACATTAATTACTAATTACTAAACTTTGTGTGACTGTATTTCTTTACAACAGATGACCAGTTTCTTCAATTGTATAAAGTGTACCCAATCTTTATTTTTTCTTTAAAACATTCTATTTATTTTTATCCCCAACGCGTTACTAGTATTGTCGCTCATAAGTCAACGGGTTCCTTCTTCATTAAAATTACAGTTTTAACATGTTTTTTTTTTCTTTTTCTCTCTCTATGTACAATATATCTCTTACTATTTTCTTATCTAATTTTCACGATAAGTACCCATATGCTAAACCAGTATTGTCAAATTTTGTTCAAATATCACGCCAATATTTATAAACCATGTTTTGATTTCATAAAAATCACATCTTTATTGGTTGTCTAACAACAGGTTAATCATTAAGAAGAGTTGACTAGCCAATGTTTATAATACTGAGACGGTTACAATCTATCTGTCTACAATCAACAAGCTGCCCTAATTTCAGGGTATCCGTTTTTTGTCAGCCTTCTAACCTACCCGCCAGAGTATTTAAGTAAAACATTTAAACGTTTTGTTTAAACGAATTTAATTTCTTTTTATTAAAATGTTGAGCTCGTGAGTAGCTAGTTTAAGGGCACAGCTTATGTTAAACTCCATTTTAGAGAGTTTAAATTTAAATTATTTATTAAAGTCCACTTTTTGCAACTAAGGCTAATTGGGACGGATTATCTACAGGTTACCATCCTTTTCTAGCCAGGGTGGCACTCAGGATTTTATTTAATGAAGTCCGTCACTAAATAAATTCCTATTGCCCAGGCGGGAATCGAACTCGCCACTCAAGGTTTATCATGTGAGCTTAAGGCCAACGCATTAACTCACATGGCTAACCTGAGCCTCCCTAATTTTTACGATCCATACCCATATGCTAAACCAGTATTGTCAAATATTGTTCACATATCATACCAATATTTATAAAACATTTTTGATTTCATTAAAATCACATCTATATTGGTTGTATATATCTGGTTAATGATAAAGAAAAGTTGGCTTGCCAATGTTTATTATATTTATACTGAGACGGTTACTATCTATCTGTCTACAAACAAACAACAAGGTGGCCTTTTTTTGAGGGTATCCGTTTTTTGTCAGGCTCCAAACCAGCCCGCCAGGGCACTTAAGTAAAACATATTGCATTTAAACTTTTTTTTTAAAGGAATTTAATTTGTTTCATTTAAATTTTTAGCTGTTGAGTAGCTAGTTTAAGGGGACAAACAGAGACTGGCGAGGTCGGCATGTCGGCAAATGCCCTATTGGGGCCCAGGGGCCTCAAATGAAAAAAAGAAAAATCCTAAATTTAAAAAAGCATTAATTTTATTATTAACTAATACCCCAAATAATATTTATTTACATTTGTAAATACATCACTGACACATATTTCTGTTAGCAAATGTTATGATTCTATTTTGCACTTTATGCTATTCTTACAGGCTTTTTTTAAAAAATAGGTTACGTTTTGTAAGGAACTAATGTCCTGAATTATTATTACTGGTAAATCTAGATTTATTAATTTTTGTAATAGCCCACAATCCCACAATAAATATTTGTATGAATTACATATGCGCATTTTATAACGTCAGTCATCAGCTACTTATTTCATTAATTTCAATATAAAATATTCTTATTAAAAATATGCTAGTAAGGGTATTATGATATGTATAAAAAAATTGTTTGTATTATATTTGGTATAAAACATTCCGATAAGGACCACCTCCTTACCAAAGGAGCACGGCGAATAAGGGCCCACAGCCCTGCCAGGCTGGAGCTAGTGGACAGCATATGTTAAACTTCATTTTATATTATAGAAATGGTAGTTTATAATACATATGCTAATTTGTATTCGAGATGTTGACAATTGTCACACTTCTTTAGTATTCAGTCCATATTCATGGAAGTCTGCCGTTTTTTTCGGGATTACTACTCTTGTCAAAACAGCAATTCGTCCGAAATTATTTTAGCAGATTTCCCTTAAGGGAAATCAGCTATTGGGGTCGTACTCATGACGCGATTTTCGAATATTTTCTTCAAACGTCCATCGATCCTACGCAGGAGATGACGAAAACGAGCTCCGTTCAAAGCTGTATATATATATATATATATATCGTATCTATATATTCGTCTGTTACCGCTCTAGCGGTCGCAATTATTGTTTAATCGTTACCAAACTTGATATTTAGTCGTTTTATGTAAAAAGAAAGATCAAGTTCGTTAATGGCTGAAATCGGGCCGGGTGGAGGGGGGGGGTTTAGAGGGGAGGATTTTCGAAAAATCGAAATATCTCCGTTACCATAGGTCGGATCGAAAAATTGTATAAAACCAATCTTATTGAAAACTATATTTACTATACATATTGTTATATACATTTATTCACTGTCTTTAATATTAACCGAGATATGTGCATTTTTCAATTTTCAGCCATCAGCAAACCACCACTTCTACTCATGTTACATAAACAATACTGTGCTACATAATAAATCACATTATTCGAAGTTTAAATACCAAAAATTGTATTTAAGAGATCTTTATTATACGAGCTGCATGCAAATATGTCCTGGTGACTCTCGCCCACACCCCGTCTTAAGGTGTTGGACTACTAAAATTTGATTGTTCTGACTCATTATTAATTACAGTACTAAATATAGTAAATAGTTCTCAATAAAATTAATATGTTATATTCTGATATATTTCAGTAATTGTTTTCCTTCTGGTGTGAGGCTGGCAGACCCGTTTCTTTACATTTCTAACCTAACGCTTCCTGTCGGCAGGTTATTGAAATTGGATGAAACATTTCTTATTTCCGTTTGTATTTATTAACGGTAGTGTTAGTATGTAGATTTATCTACTACTAAACTTCACGAGGGAAATCTGCTTAGTTCACGCAGCCTCTGCGTGACGGACTTTTTTTTTCTTTTCTTTTTTCATTTTCAGGCTCTACTTTTCCTCATCACACTATAAGTGAATATACAATATCAGAAAAGTCGTATTATTTGCTTAAATTCCCCATTTTGTTTTCTTTTCTAGATGATACAACGATTGATAGAAATGCAAATTCGTTGTGTATGATGTCATAATTAATATTTTATTAACATCCAACTTCTACTCATTGGATTTTTAGTTGGAAATATATGGTGAGATGAGATCTGCTTAGCAGTCACGTACTTTTGAATGAATGCCTGCTTTACCCAGATACAGTCAGATTTATGCCACAGTTATATTATTTTATCCATTAAGCTATAGAAACTGTTTTCCTTGGTGGATAGGGAAGGGATGGACGGATACTATTGACGAGGGGGGAGGTCAGGATTATGTTCCCTTCCATTAGACATTAACCATGGATTGATAAGCTGGGTTGCCATTAATCAAATGATAGCCACATTATGTGCGGGTGACAGCTAAAATGCACACCTATTGAGCGATTCCTACACCCACTTCCTCTCACCCCACCTCATTCATCCTCTACCAGTCATCTATGTCATACCCACCGACAAGCTTACTATCAAATAGTTTTAACAGATTTATCTTCAAGGACATTGTCTATTGAGGTCGTGCATTTTTCGTATTTTTCATAAATAAAACTTCAAACATTTTCATATTCTATCAAGTAGATGATAATAATCAGGTCTTTTCATTCATATATAAGAATTTATACGTACATTTAATTATTTTTTCGTTCGTATGTGTCAGTATGTTAATTGTAACGCCCATATTATCGTTAATATTAATAAAAGATCGCCCGGCAGGGGCTGTGTAAACTAAAAGAATGTTTCACGTTCTGATATGTATAGCTGGTTGTCACATCACCTTCTAGTCGCTAATTTCCGACAGAAAGATGAGTATGTAAACTGGAGTTGAAATGTATGCTGAACAGGAGATGTTTATTTTATGTGAAAATGCAGAGAAGCGGTGGCTTACTGTAGGCTGAAGACAAGAAAGTCCGTCACGCAGGGGCTGTGTAAACTAAGCAAATTTCTCGTCTGTCTATCTATTTACAATGGATAAATCCAGATATTGGTAACAAACCTATATATATATATATATATATATATATATATATATATATATGTATATATTTGTCTATTACCTCTCTAGCGGTCGCAATTATTGTTTAATCGTTACCAAACTCGATATTTAGTCGTTTTATGTAAAAAGAAAGTTCAAGTTCGTTAACGGCTGAAATCGGACAAGGGGGAGTGGGGGGGGGGGTTAGAGGGGACGAATTTCGAAAATTCGAAATATCTCTGTTACTATACGTCGGATCGAAAAACCATCCTATTGCAAATTAAATTTACTATGATATTGTTTTGTATATATACTGCTCAAAAATGAATAGGGATATTGGTTATTTTTTCTTATCCTATTAATTTTGATTAAATCGACCTTAATTAAATTACTTTTTATGGGGGAAAAAGACAATAATTTCTCATAAATATTAATGATATTTATAATTTAAAAAAAAAAAATGCTAGGCCCCATAAACACCACAAAACAGCCAATATCCCTATTCACTTTTGTGCAGTATATTTCCCGTAAGAGTACTAGCGCCCTATTAATAATAGCTGTTATATCATTACCCACTTTATTGCAAGGTTAAATACCAAATATTGTTTTCATTGAACATTTATTTTGTGACATATATGAAAATGAGTTCTGTTACCCCCCCCCCTCTTTTTTTGTTCTTGGATTACTAAAATTTAAGTGATTGAGATAAAACTGATTCTGATTCATTACAAATTAGAACACTAGCTTTAGTAAATTGTTTTCAATAAAACTAATATGTTATATTCAGATATATTTCGTTAATTGTTTGTCTTTCCGGTCTATCTATTCAGCACTACGAGGTTGGCTGGCCTGTTTTTTACAATTCAGCCGCATTTATTTATTTCCGTTATAGAGATTATTAACTTGTATTGTAAATTGGATGAAAGATTTCTCATTACCGTTTGTATTTATTCAAGGTAGTGTTACCTGTATATTTATTTATCTATTGTAAACCTTCTCTTGGGAAATCTGCTTAGTTTACGCAGCCCCTGCGTGACGGACGTTTTTTCCCCGACTCCGTTATGCATTTGTTTTATAAGTGTTTATCATTTTTCATACAATGTTGTATCATAAAGAGAGGAAAATCGTCAGGAGAAGAAACATCTGGGAGCTAGGATATGAAAGGTGAGGGCAGTTTAGATGGGTTTTTCCTTGACCAGCCATTTTTTTTGCCTTTCTTTGGCAGGACTTATAACCTTGAATAACCGGTTCAATATCCTGTGACCCTTATTCCTCGACTGGTGGGGGCAGGCCCGTTTATGTAATGGTAGAATGTTTTAGACCCCCCACCCCCATTTTCTAACGTTTGGTTTTCAAACATTTTTGGCAGATTGTACCCAAACTAAGATGTTTTATTTAATATCGGGAATCTATCAAAATTAAGCTTGCACTACAGTATGCATTTGATTTAAAAGTGTCTTCCTTGGCATTTCTCAGGCAGATTTAAAAAAAAAAAATTACTAAATGTAATTAGTACTAGATAGGACATGACATTAGTAAATAATTGAAAGAGTCAAATAATGGGTTTCTTCATGTTTTTAAGAGTAATTAATTTCAGTATTTTAATTTAAAATCCAAAAAAAACAATTAAATTTGCTGAAATCCTTTAAATAAAATAAGTTATGTATTTGTCTAATTCATGACGTTTCTATTATAATACTGAAGTTAATTTTTTTAATAAGTATTGATATAATGTTTTTGTTTTCTTATTTTCCACTCCTAACAATCCGTAAAATGATAAGAAATGATGTGGACACCACCTTCCTTGTACTCCCACATTGTGTATAACAAAATGTACTTCTCCACTTAATTTAATATTATTATATATGAAAGTGACCTGGAATATCTCCAGTACAGAGAATTAGATCATAAAGGTGCCTAAACAACGACATAATCCAGATGTTTTTAGGATAAACAAAAATGGCCTCTGCAGATCCTTTGTACCTATCTCCAATAGGTAACGAAACAAAAATTGCAATATTTTATTTTCATACTTTTGGAAACCCTCCACCTCCCTCACCTATAGCTGATTTTTATCGAAAGAAGGGGCTCACAACTAGATGTTACAATAGTCCTAAATAAGAAATTTCAATATTTTAAGACATGCTTAGTTTCTTTTGCTGAGTATGATGGTTACCAAGCAAAACAGAAGACAACTCACATCTAGCGGCTATAATATAAACTAGACTATGTATTCGATTCTCCAATAGCCAAGCCGAGGCGCAGCGATAGATAGTTTGGACGAAATAATACTTTCTAATACGTATATTCTAATATAAACCTAATACTCACATTTTATTGCAAAATAGTAAAAAACAATTAAAAGAAAATTTAGATAAGATAAAATGACATCCGATCTATTCTTTCAACTATCACCCACAAATATATAAAAAACTGAAACTAATTTGTAATGGGGTATGTAATACAGCCTGGAAATATAACAATAAAATATCAAAACGTTTTAGTAGAATTAAAGATAAAGTAACTGGATCAATTTCTAAATTTAATATATATGAAATTAGCTGTAATACCTGCAATGGAACTTATATTGGTGAATCCTCGCAGCTGCTGAATAAGAGGTTAAAGCAAAACGAAAAATGTATAGCATTCTATCTCCAAGAAACACACCTTCAATTTTGAAAAAAATTAAATAATTGATAAAGAAAGAAATAATACTAAAATAAAAATAAAAGAGAATATTCACATAATAAAAAATAGAAAAAGGGCAGTAAATAAAAAAAAACAGAAATTAATCGTATATTCTATAACATGTTATTTTAAATTAATCGATTTTAAATTATGACAAGAAATAATGGAGTTCAAGATTGACTTGTAAATGATAGATTTGCAGTCAGCTGACTTAACCTACCTCGGGAACCTCTCAGTATCAACTACCTCCTCTGTGAGGACAGTCGCAACGAATGTAAAAGGGAAACGAGCACTTCAGAAATGTAAGTAGCAATCTATAAATAGATGTAATAAACATATCATAGATGTAGGCACCTATTAATACAATATCTAGCAAAAGAATTTTTAAGGGATTTGTTTAAGTAATGCTATTAATTTTTCATGTTTTCTTTTTGAAAAGAGATAGTCTCTGAAGAGCTCGTGTAGAACAGTTCCAATAATGTTTGCACCGAAAACAAAAGTTTTTTATTGGTGACCCTAGCCCTAAAATATGAAGAATGTATATTCTTTTCGAAACACCCTGTGTATATAGATGCATACGTACATCCAAATACAGCCTGTCCCTCGTTTGAAGACAAGTTTTAACAGATACGGTCTTTTAACTCTTTTGACTGCTGTCTATTTAACTTTTCATTCTTCCGGTTAATTTACTTTTGACAAGATATCTGGTTCATTATATTCCTCGTACGGACTAATTTCCTGTGTTTGTTCATAACTTTGATGTGTTCAGAAACCCTGCTACAAACTATACTGACGGTTTGATCAACGTATTGTTATCCACATTAACATTTTCGCTGCGGGTGTCCTTACGGAAGGACACCTGTGACCCTGCCCGCTTACGGTTGTCCCTTCGGAAGGACACCCCTCTAGTACTTTTTCCATTAGACTCAAAAGGGTAAATGGAGGGGATTCACTCTTTCAACTCCCAGTAAAAACAGTTGCCTTCAGTATTGTTTGGGCTTTCCAATGGTTTTTACCGTTTTCAAATCGGCCAACATAAAGATTGATTTTTTATCGATTTTTAAACTTTGTTCTCTAAAAATTGATTCTAAGTAAGTAAAATTTATTATATAATTTCTATTTATTTCATGATTTAATATATTTGAATACTATTAACTAAATTGTTGAATTTGATAACTGCAAAAGGTGATTCATGACCTCATTCAATTAGTTTTGAAAAGTAAAGAGGAAAACAGTCTTATACCTGAAAGGGTGAAAAACACATTTTTGCTGAATAATAAGCCTAAACTAAAATATAATGTTCCTAGATGTGAAATTTAGATTTTATAGACATTTTTTATTCGTAAGTTAATAATAACAACTGTGATTTATTTTTTTTATGATTTTTGTTGGAAAAAAACTACAGTTAACGATAAGAAATTAACTTTCAGGAACTTTATCAGTGTAGAATGTATGTATAAGTAAGTTCAACCAAAGGTAAATGTTATTTTCACTTGAGCTGTCATTCTAATAAGTTAATTTGCTTTTTCCACGCAAATAATCCTGCAAAAAAGTTGGGATAATTGATCTTATATTTGTAAATGGCGAACAAAAATACGCTGTTAAAATAATTAAAAATGTCCAACAAAAAATATTTGAATCGATAATTAGTTATTGTAAATGATTAGTAATTGTTATTTGCTATTCTAATAAAAATAATTGAGTTTTCTTTAAACTAAATAAACATTAGGTATAATGAGTAGTGGGTTTAGCATAAAATGACTAAAGGCGTCTACTGATACTAAACCGCAAGGCGGGTGGAATTCCTAGCTTACGGGTTGTCCCTCTGGAAGGACACTTCCGGAAATGCATTCCCGGTTAATTTTTTTTGTCTCATTTCTATTAAAATCATCAAATATGATTAAAAGTATGTTTATATTAAAAAAATTAAAACAAATAATGCACCCGATTTCGAGGTATTATCAAAAAATGACAACCGCAGCGAATGTTGTGCTGCATATACTCGGGATTGTAGATAAGACGAATAAATAGTCGAAGCTATTTTTTCTATAGCTCGGACAGATCCATATATTGTTTTTCTGGTTTAAATTTCAATTTTTTATCATTAGTGTCTTCCTGAATATCATTATAGTTGTTCGTTTTTATGCTTCTTTTTTTTCTGAATACTTTATTTTTGTAGAACTGGTTTTAAACTTGTTTTTTACTTTAATCACTTTTTGTTATTTGTAGTATTCTTCCAACTCTGGGTGTAAATTATCTCGTTAATTTAAAATACCCTACGTGTTTGATGCTTAAGTCGTAAAAACAGAAATAGAATTTTGAACAACGCTCAGAATTTTAGGTCAAAAATTTCAAATAGAAAAAGTTATCAACATCATAATCGTAATCATTTTTGGAAAAAGAACAGATAAAAGTAGTTTAAATTATTTTTAGAAACTTGGGTTTAAATCTAAATGAGCTCCATGGAATGCGAAGTGAATCAGGAGTTATAGCAGAACGATAGAATGGAATCTATAAAACTGAAATTTCCAATTATTACCAGAATTGTTATACAATTCCTCTTCTATAATTATCATTAAATACATTCCTATATTCTGCCCATCAGGTCAATATCCCATTAATTGCCAATTACAAGAGTTACACATTAGCACGGCCACCCATTATTATCTGTACGCTAGGGTGTTAGAATAATGTTTTCCTTGTAAACATTGTTTCATAGATTTCTCCAATCATTTTGTCCTGATAGAGTGTATGAAGTTTAACTTCTATAGGTTAGCTCTTTGATATTTTAATATTTAAAAACGTCCGTCACGCAGGGACTGCGTAAACTAAGCAGATTTCCCACGTGAAGTTTTACAATAGAGAAATCTGCCTACTTATAACAGTAGTAGTAACGAGTCTTCAAACCAATTTCACGAGAGCCGAACTAGCTTTTGGCGGACATTCACGACGAGACCCGAAGTTAGCCGAGCTTATTTCTTCCATTATCTGCACACACTTAATAAAAATGCAAATATCTCGGTTATATGATAATAAAATTAATTTTTTATGTAAGACTTTACTGTCCTCCATATTGTCATATTTCCCGTTTCCTGTGTATTATGCATAGATTTGAATTATTAAGGACAAAATATTATAATATATTATAATTTGAATAAATTTTTCCAGGTGTGGTACCTGGTAGTTCGCATTGAAAAGAATTGTTGAGCAAATTTCTCTAAATAACAAAATAAACTAATTCAATAAAAATAATTCACATACCGAGTTTGGTTTAGTTCGGTTGAGTTTTTTGTGCCAAATTAAACTGTTGACTTCCGCAGTAGTTGTTAACGGATAACTCATTTATACTTAGGTATACGACAAAAGTGTATATAACAAAAGTTACTCTAAATAACAAAATAAACAAGTTTTGTTATGTGCATAATTGCCGAAAATGCATTTGGGAACGAAATTTTGCTATTTTTAATTTCAACCCTTGCTTATAACCCCCTCTCCTGTTTCTTCTCAGAGAATATTAACATAGCCTAAAGTCTAAGTTGGGTTAGTAGTAATTTACATACCCAGTTTCATAAAATTCGGTTCAGCCGTTTATGCGTGAAAAGGTAACAAACGAACAAACAAACAAGCAAACAAATCAACAAACAGACACCAAAGAAACAAAATGCATACATGTGAAACGAAAATTTATCGTGAAATTTCGTGAAAAAAATCAATGTACAGACAGAGGTTACAATTTTATATATATATCATTTTGAACGGACCTCATTTTCGTCATCTCCTTTGTACGATCGATGGACATTTAAAGAAAATTTTTGAAAATCGCGTCATGAGTACCCCCCTCCTCTTTTCTGATTCCAGCCGTTTACAAGCTCCATCTTCCTTTTTGTATAAAACGATTATATATCAAGTTTGGTAACGATAAGACAAAAATTGCGACCGCTAGAGCATTAACAGACACACACACACTCGCACACACACACACACACACAGATATATATATATATATATACAGATTTGAACGGACCTCGTTTTCGTCATCTCCAGGGTAGGATCGAATTTGAAGAAAAATTTCGAAAATCCCGTCATGAGTACGACTTCAATAGCTGATTTCCGTTACGGGAAATCTGCTAAAAATATATAGACACAAAATCGATTAGTCTACCAAAACGTCTAATTTTTAAAAATACGTCAGTCATCTGAGGAGTAATAAATTATTGAAAAATGCGGCGGGGCCTTGAAATACTAAAGAATGGAAAATAGTCAATCTCGAAAAATTGGTATATGCTATGTTACTCCTACTGGTAATGAATATTTATTTACCAGATTTGGGGGTTAATTCGAAAGAATCAAAATAATAGGGAAAATATGTTGGTTGGCTGTCTATTGGAGGATTTTAGGATAATGGAGGGGTTAAGGGAAGCAATCAGCCAGCTCTCTATTGAGAGGAGTGGGCTTCAGCCGACCTCTGCAAATCGATAATCCAATCATTCAAATAAAATAATTTGCAATCATCCTAGTTCACATCACTGAGCAACTTAAGTCACCTCATGAAAAATTACTTGAACGGAAAAATGGCTCCCGATTCAACTCCCTGATTATTTCACTCTCATAATTCTCTATAGTCATGAATCAAAAGTTTTCCCCCCAAGAGGAATGAGTACTTATAGTCGGTTCTAAACGCCATGAATAATGGCCTTTCCACTTATTTATTCCAAATGAAATTATTAAACGGTTTTCTCGTTTTATTATGTATTCATTTGGATTAATAACGAGGAATCGGAGTTTTTTGTTTCGCTTTTTTGTATTAGGGCGTTGGTCCTAATCTCGCGTGGTAGACCTAGAGTGGCGGGTTCGATTCCCGCCCTGGGCAGTAGAAATTTATTTACTGACGGACTCACTAAATAAACTCCTTGAGCCCACCTTGGGTAGAAAAGGGTGGCAACCTGTAGATAACACGTCCCGATTAGCCTGGTAGCATAAAGTGGACGTAAATAATAATAAACAAAACAAAAATTATCACTTAGTAGCAGAGTCACTCCTTGCATGCAAATTTAAAAAAATATAGTTTACCGGGGGAAAAATAAAGATCGGTTTAATTTTTACACTATAAAAATCTCCCAATTTAATGCCTATTAACAAATGTAATTGCACGTGTAAAGCAATTTAATTGTTATACCAATGAAGTAAAAGAATGAAGTGGTACTCGGAAGTATACTAACGGATTTATTGGTATAATAGCTTTCCCCGGCAAAGACGCGTGAAGAGTACGTCAAAGCGTAAACATTTGATTAACTTAAGCAGTAAATGAAATTACAAATCTTTTGGTCAAGAGCCCAAGAAAAACCAAAGCCCGAAAATCGGCGTGCCAAGTAGTCAGTGTGACTTGTTCTTTATGGCACTCGTATCTTTACAAACCAGCCATAATTACACCCTTTTTTTCCCAGTAGCTTCTCAAACTAGTATACAATGTTGAGTGTGTAACGAAGGCACGCGGACAGCGAAATAAAATTAAAAAGGCAATTGAAGGGTTTGCTGCAAAAAGGAGGTAGCTCCAATTTTTCCAGGTTTTGGGAAACCAAAAAAAACGTTTAAAAAATTCAAATTTTAAGTTATGTAAAAATATTGTTGTTGCTTACTTTCAATTATGGTGTTTACATATTATAACAGTATTTTTATTCAAAAAATATCATCCAAATGTTGGTGGTACGTGGATAATCCTTGGAGCTACCTCTTTTTTGCCCAAAAGAATGGAATAAAAGGGATTTCGGAATATGTTATGTCTTGGAAAAAGGTGTAAAAATAAATAGAATGTACTATTATTATGTATATTTTATTCAAAGAAAACTGAAAATAAAGTACAGCAAAATTATTGGTTTTACAAACACAAAATAACATCATTATAACGAATAACATAAAATACGAAAATAACATCATTATAACGAAAATAACATCATAACGATTGAAAGCTGCATCCTTTTGGGGCCAAATAAAAGAGTTTTTTTTTTTTGGCACATGAAAGTGTTTATAACTCCCAACAGCTATGGGATGGAGCTACCTCCTTTTTGCAGAAAACCCTTCAATTCCGAACACTTGAATTTAGTTTTTTTACACACTACGCCGCGGCCTCTCCTGAGCACTACTAAGGCGCATCATATCGTCTTATTAACTATTATTTTAATCATGACAATTTTTACTCATTCGTGTTCAAATAAATATAATTTTTCCCTAATAAGTAATATTGATTTATCTTAGCGTTACTAGAAAAAGTCCGTCACGGAGGAGCTGAGTAAACTAAACAGATATCCCACGTGCTGATATGATACACTATTAATATATCTCCCCATCTATTTGCTATATCTAATTTAAAATCCAATGAGTAGAAGTGAGGGTTCACTAAAGGATGAAAAAAAAAAGTAAGAATAGCTAAATTTATATTTAAGCTCAAAAAAAAATATAAAGAACAACAATTGTAGAACACCAATAGTATAACAAGACAAGGTGTATAATATTTTACTATCGGGCTCATAATAAAGGAGGTATTTGGAATTTTCGCCCCCTCCCGGTGGTCCGATTTCAGCCATTAACGAACTTGATCTTTAGTTTTACATAAATCTTTTAAATATAGTTTGGTAACGACTAACGGAAAATGCGATCGCCGGACCGTTGACAGATAAATATATGAACGAACATCATTTACGTCATCTCCTGACTAGGATCGATGGACGTTAGAAGAAATTTTTCTTAGGGGAAATCTGCTAGTATCCGTTTTCTTCTTGCTGTGTAAATGTTGTTGTTGTTGTTGTATAGGGTTTAAGGGCGAAAAACTACCAGGTTATCATCGCCCTGTAATATTTATAATTCACATTTTGGTATCCTCATCCATATCGCCATTTTAACAATATAAACGAGGATACGAGCAATTTCACTTTAAATTTCTTTGTATAAACTCGTGTTTTTTACAAAATTAAACAATTTATGGAGTTCTTTCGGGTCATCTCCAAGGGCCACTTCTATACTATTGGAAATATTGTATTTGTTTCTAATATCTGTATACTTATGGCATTCCATTAATATGTGATATATAGTCAGTTCTGTGTTACATTTCTCACAAATCGGGGGTTGATCTTTTGTCATAAGATAGCCATGCGTAAGTCGTGTGTGCCCAATTCGGAGTCTTCCTAATACAACTTCATCTCTTCTGTTGTCTCTTGTCGAATATTTCCATGGACGGATGGTGGTTTTAATAGTTTTTAGTTTATTGTTCTGGGTTTCATTCCACATGTGTGGCCAGTTTTTATTAATTTCTTCTTTGAGTGGTTGGTAGAGTTCTGCAGATGTAATTGTTGTTGGGGTGATGGAGTCGAGTTGATGGGCTTCTCTGGCTGCTAAATCTGCTTTTTCGTTTCCATCTATTCCCACGTGGCTTGGAATCCACATGAAGTAGACGGCCCTTTTTAGGTCTCGGAGCATTTGTATTTGATTTTGTATTTTTTTTTTACTATTGGGTTGTTTGTGAATACATCTTTGATACTCAATAGGGCACTCAATGAGTCAGTGCAAATCAGGAATTTTTTTTGAGTTGAGTGGTTGCAAATGCAGTGATATAGAGCGAATTTAATTGCGAATAGTTCGGCGGAATAGATGCTGGTTAATTTGTTGAGTTTGAATTTTTGGCATTTTCTTCGGAGTTTCTGTGTAAATGTATAAATACTACTTTAAACTGCATAATGTACTAAGTCTATCGTGTTAGTCGTATTTTCAGGAATTTAATAAGTTATTATTCTTCTTTTTTGGTTTTTCATGCCCAAAGATAATATCCATCTTAAAAAATATGTTTTCGTACCAACGCGGTATTTGCTCAGATTAGATTTTGAAACTATTTTAATATTTTTCTCTATCCCACATTACGTAGCCACGAGTAGTGGAGTTATTTCAATCCCTCTTTAATAAGTATTTTTGGCAAATTTGAAAATTGTATAGAAAAATCAGGTTGGCATACCTTAGAAAATTAAAAAAAAAGTCTTTCCAGCAGTTATAAAGCTTAACTCTAACACACCCTTGAGTACTAATGTGGATTTCTATTGTGTCAGCATATTGTTTAGGAGTTCCAATAGCATTGGATTAAAGCATTTTGCATAAAGGATGCTGTTTAAATGTCACAGTCATTAACCTAAACAGCAATGGTTTTAATGTGGCTATTGTGCCTCTTGTTTGCTACGCTTGGTCGCAATAGAGCTTTGACAATGGCCATAAAGCACGCTTTAATTTAATTTGTTGTAAATTGTAATGATTTATTATAATAATTTTCGATATTTCAATAGGCTCCTGGATTTTTTGTCATTAAAGCTTACAGAGAGATATATACGATGAATTGACTTTGTTTACGGTTTTAATTATAAAATTATATACGTTCTAAGCAGTTAATTAATTTACATAAATAGAACTCAAAGGTTTCAATTTATATTTGGAGTTGGCGGTGATAATTTATACTCTAAAACAAAGAGAAAAGACAATGGATCAAAGTTGAAATTATTGTCTTTCTGTCTATCTGCCCGTACGTTTATTACTCAATCCCACAAAAACGGAGGATTTTGATGAAGGTTAATGTCAACTCCTTGGTTCCTCGTGTTCATTTTATTGTTGGTTGATCTTCAGAGCGAAAACTAAACATGAACCGATGAGGTTTTGTAGGACAGTACCTATTTTAAAAACCATTTTAATATTTTCATGAATCATTCAAATTTCATTTGGTTCCTCAGTCTCTCCTTTATTTGCCCAACTGGCAGGCCTACAGATGTGCATCATAAGTCCTTTCTTATTCTTTACCTATTTTATCGAAATCCCATCACGTCCTGAAGCTTATCTTTTCAAGTATGCAGATAATACTGCAATCTTAAGGTCTAACTCAGATCAAAATATGGCATCCGCATGTTTACAAGAACACCTAGCTTTGCTAGAAACCTGGCTGACTCAGTGGAGGATCAAAGTCAACAGCAGCAAATCAAGCAATGTAACATTTACTCTCCTGCGATCCATTTGCCCTCCAGATACACTCAACAGCACACTAATTCCACAAAATCACAAATTAGGCACCTAGGTCTCACATTAGACAAGCGACTAACTTGGAAAACTCACATCACATTAAGAAGACAAGAATTGAATCTACGGTATAGACTTCTACTAAGACTACTTGGCAATAGATTTAAACTATCACTGCATAACAAACGATTGATTTACACAACAGTACGGATTTGAACTTGAAGCTTCCACTAAACCATCAAATTCTTCCAAAATCCAACCCCTTCAATCCAGAATACTCCGCAATATAACAGAATCCTCATTTTACGTATCCGATTTATCTCAACTTTCTTTTTGTCCATACCCTTGCAAAATTCCGATATCAGAAATTCCACTCTCTCCTTCCAGGACATCCTAATTCTTCATTCGAATCACTCTGATCTACCCACATTCCAGAAAACCCAAGACAACGTCTGAAGCGTCAGTGGGCAATGGACAACTTCCCACTTTAAACCGATAATAAAGTTAATTGCCATGTTATCATACATATCATTCGCTTTATATATTGTTACAATTGGAACGAATAAATAATTTTTATTAAAAAATTACATAACTCTTCTTCTTATATATTTCCAACTGTATCTTTGTTTAAATACACCCTAGCAAATTTGGACATTGCCCTCTAGCTCCTAGACCAATGAATGGGTGCCACGGATTGATACAAATACATTGCTCTCCTATGTATTCCTGGTATGTTCCCCAACATTCTCACACTTTTGACGAACGAAACTACAAGGGAACTGACTTTGGGGCAGACCATCTTCGTTTTAACAACATTCAGGCAGATCCTGCCACTGCTAATAAAGAGGTTTAATGATACAAATTTGTTCCGATTTTGAAGGAATCGAAAGAATATTATCTGAGACAGATTCCAAAATCAATTCTAGCAATGGAGCCACGAGGACCTGACTGAGGAAGAAAGGTGGTAATGGCCGAAAAGGGACACTTTAAGTGACGCGTGAGGTACTTGATCAGCAAATGTTAAGGAAACCTAGTTTTCATAATAAATGTGAGGTGCAATTCAGAAAACAGGCATTACATGCAATGCCTTCTTCGGAAGGAGGAGAAGCCCTCAACTATTTATTATTATTTATTTGAGATGCCGCTACAATGGCGATTCATCTTTTGACTTGTTTGAATATAATTTTACAAAATTAGATAAATATTAAAATTTTTACACAGCTAACATTTACAAATGTATAAAATAAATAGAATGGAAAAAACTAAATATAAATTGTTACTATATTTACAACATGAGGAAAAAAACAAAATAAAAATAAAACAAACAAAAAAAACTAAAAGAAAAACTATAAATAGTTAAACTGGAAGAAGGCTATAATATATATAACTATATATATATATAATATATAACTTTCATAATTGTAGATAATAGCTTTTATATTTCATCAAATAATCCATTATTTCTTAAATACTTAACAACATCATCTATAAATTGCCTACTGTCGGCCAGTAGTTCGCATACATTTGTGGGCCATGGGTACGTTTTCATTTGTGTGCAGTCAGTCAGTATGTGTTTTACAGTCAGCGTTCTGTTGCAGTAGCGACATATAGGTTCATCTTGTCTGCTCATTAGATATGAATGTGTTAGTCTAGTGTGTCCTGTGCGTAGGCGTGTAAGTACAATTTCTTCTCTTCTAGAGTGTCTATTACTTGAAGTCCAGTTGAGCGTGTTTGATTTGATTTCTCAATTTTAATTAATTTTACTGTCAGTATTATACCATAAATTATTCCAGTCATTAATTATGAGTTTTCTTATTTGAGAGAAAGCGTCTTGGTGAGTTATGTCCAAAAAATCTATTTGTTCATGTTTGTTAAAGAACAAATTGCCCTGAACTAGGCTTCCTGAATAAAAGACAATTCGCGAAGATAGAAAACTCAAAGAGACGCAAAGACGATTTTAAGCTCAAGAGAGTTCGAATTTCCATAACAGCGTAAATAGGCTAAGGCAGTGATTCAGTCAAACTTTACAAGAATTCTGTCATAACGAGTAAGAAAGCCTTTTTTACAGAAACTGATCAAATTCGAAATTCTGTACTTTAGAGATATGTTCGAATCTCTATCAGATGGATCAGTTCAATGAAGAGGTTATTGCGGAAGCCGGAGAACATAATAGTCGGTAATAGGTTCGGCACATTACGAAATTCGTGTCATATGCAAAAGAGGATGTTTACCAGGCGAATTATGATGTACGGGTTTAATAGAAAACTGTCAACCGAAGAAAGACTAAATTTAAATTTACCAAATCTGATTGTATTTCTGATTAACGAAATATCAAAAGGGGGGAAGGGGTTAAATATACAAGATTAATTATCATATATGGCAAAAGAGTATACAGAAAACATTTCGAAAGACATCTATGAACCCTCAAGCCTTGAAACAAAATAATTTAAATACTTCGTTGAGAAATATTAAGAAAAGCCAATTTTGGTATATTAGGAGCACCAATGCAGCAAATAATGATCACTTATTTATTTATCCATTAAACATAAAAGTGTTAGTAGAACAATATTTTTATTTATTATTGTAGAGATATTTGAAGTACCAAATTATGACTCGGGAAGTTAGCAAGAAACCATAAATGATAGGTCATGGAATACCTTCTTAGAACGTGGGATTTAGCAAGGGAAGATAGATGGCCACGGAGTTCGACGCTCATAAACTACCTTTCAGATGCATAGTTTGTCATGCCATTTTAGTAGCAACTCTCCCAGCCCTCCTCTACACCTAAGTAATGCTTCTTCATGGTTTAACGTGTGCACTAAATATTGGCTTCCACTGAACTTTTCTTTATGATCATTTTGAAAATGAACTACGCTGTACGTTATTTATTCCTCAAAATTATACTATATCAATTTTTTAATGTATATATTCTTATCAACCTAAAAGAATGAAGCAAACATCTCGTGACAAGTTTTGCACTTTTTCAACAATGCAGTAACAATACTATGTTAATTTTTTTTCTTTTAATATTTATACATTTATTTGCAACAACATATATAAATATCACAAGCAAATAATATGAATGATAATAACAATTGGCTTGATTATTGGCTTGACGTGGGAACTTGTCCATTGATAATACCCACATTGGAGGGAACATTGGATTGTACTATATGGAGTTATACTGAGCACTACACAAGATCTCTTGGCCACTTACGCTTCAGACGTCGTCTTGGGTTTTCTGGGATATGAGTAGATAAAAGTGATTCAACTAAAGGATTAGGATGTGCGGGAAGGAGAGAGTGTTAAATTTGGTTAGTATATTCGTCATCAAAACTTCTAAAAATATTTAACAAAAATAGAATTACAGAAATAAAGGAGAGTATAATCTTCAATTCCTTAAACTATCGTTCAATGATTTAAATGACAAAGAAAGGCCACGAAAGGATTAGCCGGAAGAAAATTAAATCAATACTGAAACCTGAGAAAGATTTGTTTAAATAAAATATATAGAATATTAAATGCAAATCTGTTTAGTACCATGCAAATTCCGATGAAGAAAATATTAGAACACAATGAAAGCAATAAGAAATAACAAATAATCACGAATTCATAAAATAGAACTATTTGTGAAAGAAATAATAATTTAAAAGAAAAATAAATGAGACTAAGTGTAATATTTATAATAATAAGAACGAATACATTAATGCATGAACAATTAAATTAGATTTCACATTAACAATTAGTCTATGAAGCCGTAACATTGGATTTAAATTGGACATGAGAACTTAGTGATACAAGTGCAGAAAAGTGAAAATTCCATGATTGAAGGGGGTTAACTGGAGGCTGGTTAAAAACAAAAAAAAAATTACTGGCTGGGCCAAAAACTTGAAAGTTCATTCCCATCGACTCGTTCAACTCATTGTGTAGGGTATTAAAGCTAATTTTTGGATTAAAACCCAAAATATTCTAATATAGTACAACTCTAATAGAGAATATTTTGGATTTCCAAGAAATAATAGAAGGCGCCTCCGTCATCCGGTGTCGCAATGAATGTTATTTTTTCTCTCGGATTTGGAAAAAGGAAAATAATTACATTAATCCGCAAATGGAAATTGCTTTTCCCATTGTGCACTTATTACCCTTCTTTAAAGATTAAATAGTTAAAATAAGCGCAGAACAAAAACACCTCCAATTTTTAGATGTTTCCCCTTAAAGGAAATCAGCTATTGAGGTTGTACTCATGAAGCGATTTTCGAAAAAAATGTTTCATATAAAAAGAAAGATCAAGTTCGTTAACGGCTGAAATCGGTCTGGGGAAGGAGGGGTTTAGAGGGGAGGAATTTCGAAAATTCTTAATATCTCTGTTATTATGCGTCATATCGAGAAAAAAAATATAGAACCAATCTTATTGCAAATGTAATGGCCTATAAATGTTATGTACATTTTTCTCTATTTTGAATATTAACCGAGATATTTGCATTTTTTAGTTTTCGGCCTAAAACCCATACTCGGCCCCACTCCTACTCATGCTATATTAACAATAATCTATTCTATTATGAAGCACTTTATTTGAAGCCTAAATAACAACAAGACTAAATTGGGAAATCTGCTTAGTTAACGCAGCCCCTGCGCGACGGACTTTTTTTAGTGCGTTTCTTAATAAGGTAAACCTAAAACGGCCGATTAGTAAATGTTATTTCACTTGTATACCATTCCATCAGATAATACCCATTCTGTAGTATTTGACTCTTCATTCGACTACATTTACATATTTTTATTTAGTGCATAAATATCACTTTAATCGTTTCAGTTTAACAAATTATCTTTATTAATGAGTTCCTGTAAATAGGCTGATTAAATACATGCGCATCAACTTTAGTTATTGAAGAAAAATAAGTTTAGTTCAATGTTGCAGTTTAGCCAATAAAAGAGTACTCGACGTTTGAATTGTAACATAATATATCCCATGTACCTCAGAGAGTCAATTAGCTGGAGCTATCTCAGCACGCTTGATACATCCGACAATAAATTAGCAGGCAGTTGTAGGCAGCCATATCAGGGGTTTGCTTATATTACGGCATCCTGTTCCATTCCCCGTCATAAAAGACGAGGATTCTCCCATTGTTCCCGTCTAATTGTTGATTTTAATGGTTGGAATAATGGCCTGAATTGCATAACATTGTTAAATTATTATACATCTCTGGTTATATAAATAAAAAAAGTCCGTCACGCAGGGGCCCAGTAAACTAAGCATATTTCCCTCGTGAAGTTTAATAATAGATAAACATACATACTGCTAACACAACACCACCGTGAATATTAAGCGAATAAATACAAATGGAAATTATAAATCTTTCACCTCCCGGCGGGAAGCGTCTCAAAAGTAGACAAACAGGTCTGCCAATGGCTCACCGGAAAGAAAAACAATAACTGAAGCATATCAGAATATAACATATTAATTTTATTGAAAACTATGTACTACCTCTAGCACTGTAATTTATCTCAATCAATCAAATTTTAATTGCCCAAGAATTTAAGACGGGAGGAGGTCACAAGAACATATTTGCATCTATCTATATTTAAAGTTTTGAACGGACATCATTTTCGTCATCTCCTAGGTAGGATCTATGGGCATTTGAAGAAAAATTTTGAAAATTACGTCATGAGTACGACCTCAATAGCTGATTTCCCTTAAGAGAAATCTACTAAAATAACATTCATTGGGACACCGAATGACGGAGGTGCCTTCTATTATTTCTTGGAAAATCCAAAATATTCTCTATTAGAACTGTACGATATCCCAATATTTTTGAGATTTTAATTTTTTACAATTATTTTCGCATACATCTTTTCCTCACTTATTAGGCGAGTTATATGTATTTTTAGCCACCGGAAACCCCTACTTTTACTAATCATCTTCGATATTTATTTATAAATATTTGAGCACATTTCAACACTCAAATTTAAATATTACAATATATGCATATATCTGCGCTCTCACAAGATCGTATGATGAAACTCCATTCGTTCTCTCTATTTGAGGGATTTTGCCTCTACTAAATCCGAACAACACTATCAGATAACCTAGCCAAAAACAGATAAAAAAGAACATCACATTTAGATACAGTTATCACTGAGATACCCGTAGGTTTTATAATATAAAACCTGCCGGTAACAGATTTAAACTAAAAAAAAAAAAAAAAATGAAACATTTGAAAAGGAGATAAGGCTAACATGGGGATTGCGTTCTCTTTGTTGAGGGTGAAAATCTCCAGCAAACCTTGCTCCGTATTGTCCCTTATCTGTCTCCTCCTCCAGTCACTTGGAGCTCTCTTCCTCTTCACTCTCTATTCACCCCTGTCATCGTTTGTTCAACACAAAGAGGAAACAGCACTCGTTCAAGATTACAATATCAATTTTCCAAAATAACCATTCACAATCGTCCTTCTACAAGATCTATTTGTTCTTTCCGCCAATTAGTTTTATTTGCTGTCCAAGTGACCACTCCATCACTACAGCTTCTAAATTGGTTATTCCCTTAAGGGAAATCAGCTATTGAGGTTGTGCTCATGACGTGATTTTCGGAAACCTCTATTCAAATTTCCATCGATCCTGCCAAGTACATGACGAAAATCAGGTCCATGAGGAAGATGATTCGTATATGGCTGAAATTAGATCAGGTAAAAAAAGGGGGGGGATTTAGAGGGAGAAAATTTCGAAATTTCAAAATATCTCCGTCTATTATATGATAATGGCCGAAATCAGCATTAGGGGAGGATGAATAATTGAAAATTCAAAATGTCTTAGTTATGAGTTATATCCGAAAAAAGTCTGTCACGCATGGGCTGCGTAAACTAATCAGATTTCCTTCGTGAAGTTTAACAATAGATAAATCTACATACTGGCAACACAACACAACCGTGGCAATTAAGTGAAAAAATGCAAGCGGTAAGAAGAAATCTTTCCCTTCCCAACAGGGAGCGTCTGAAATGTGAACAAACAGGTCTGCTAACCTCTCACCGGAAAGAAAAACAATTACCGAATTATATCAGAATATAGCATATTAATTTTATTGAAAACTATTTCCTATAGCTAGTGCAATAATCAGAATAATTTTTATCCCAATCACTAAAAATTTAGTAATCCAAGACAAAAAGAAGGGGGTGGGATCGACAGAACGCATTTGTTTGTATCTCGTATAATAAAGCTTTGATGAAAACAATATTTCGGTTAATACTCATTATACGGAAAATATATATGTCACAAATTCTGTTTACAAAGTCTCCTTACTACGTGAGTAATAGGAAATGGATTGTGCGTTGAGTTGAACAGTGTGATAATACCAGCTCTTGGGAAATTTGCGTAGTTTTTGCAGCCCCTGCTTGACGGACTTTGGACTAATCTCAGCTGCACATCTGCATGTACGTATGTATTTTTAATAAATGAAAACCAACTGGCCTCGAAATGTTGAAATTTCATATTTTACTTGTTCTACCATCTAGTTTTGGACCTCTATATTTGATGAATATCTACCAATGGGGAGGGTGTAGGTTTGCAAGAGCCGTGAAAATAAATAAATGTAAATTTCTCTAAACTTATTAGAGATACCACACATTTTTTATAAAGCCATTATTATTGTTTATAATTAAAAGGTCTACAAATTATGTTCTATATTTTTTTTTATCTCACTCAGACGAACGGAGAAGTCCATCAAAGAATTTTGTTTATATAATTTAATAAGAGTTAAATGTGGTGGCCACATCAGTAGTTTTAATTATTAAATATTTTAAGTGATACAAATTTTAGATACCAAAATTAAGATGTTTAATTGTTTTTTATGTATTAACATTATCTCTACATTCCAAAAAAAATATTAAAATCTGATGGTAAAAAATAGTTTATTTTTACCATCAGGTGTTAATATTTTTTTTTGGTAATGTTAACATCTTAATTTTGGTATCTATAATTTTTATCACTTAAAATATTGTGATCTACATAAGTTAGCTTTAGGCATGAAATATATTTATACTAATAACAGTTTTTACCCTCTTACATTTTTAGGAGTTTCGACGTGACGTCTGTAACTCGCAGATTATATGGTGGAAGGTCAAAATAAATGAAAACTAAAGTGATTTATTCAATAATTTTATATCTCGATTAATTTCATGTCCAGTTCAAGCTTCTTCAGGACCAAGTGGACGTGTTCGAATACACGTGGTAAAAAAACACGACTAAATTTTTTGGCACGACCTTCTTCTGGTTAATTCAGAGAAGTACATGTAAGTACATATATTTCATATTTGAGATTGTTGAAGGGTCTAGTTTTGCACCAAAGACAAAGGGGGAAAGGTTTAGGAGAGGGCAAAAATAAATAATTGGACATTTCTCCGTATCTATTAAAGATAAAGTAGATTTGTATCGTAACATTTTTGTTCATCATGAAAGGATCTAAAAATGATGTCGTATGACCTTCTTTGATCCGAAACAGAGATCGCCAGATACATCACTTTCAAGTAAATTATTTTGATTGAAGTGTAACATTTTGTTCCTTTATTGAATTTAATAATAGTACCTACAATAAAATAATTTGGAGCCCTCATCAGATTTTTTACCATTAATTATATAAACAACCTTTTATTAAAGTAATAATTAACGTCCACTTTTTGCAAATTAGGCTAATTGGGACGGGTTATCTACAGGTTACCACCCTTTTCTAGCCAGGGTGGGATTTTAGGATGTTATTTAATGAATTTCCTTTGCCCAGGCGAGAATCGAACTCGCCAGTCTAGGTTTACCATGTGAAATAAAGGTCAACGCTTTAACTCACATGGCTAACCCGAGTCCCATTAAAGTAATAAACGTTTAATTTAATGAGGAGGTAGCAGTAATTATTGTGAAAAATAAAAGTCGGTTTAAACACCAACTTGTGATAAAAGTATCTTTATTTTACCTCTTAAAGGGTTAAAATGCCTTTATTGTTGGTTAGTTACATATGAAATGTAAGTGTACATTGCTGAATGTCCTTTAGGCCCTTTTCCTTTTTGTATTTCCGAGTATAAACTCAGCGCTTGTGTTCACAGCAATTGTGGCTTTAGTGTAAACAGAGGCCCTCTCTGGCGATGCTTTTAAATACATACATACAAGTGCGGGGGTGAAGTAGACAGGTAGAGATGGTGAAGAGATAATAGGAGTTGTGGTAGTATAGCTACGGACCTTGAAAAGTAGAAGGGAAGATAAAAGAGGGGAGGCGCTCTGAGTTGCCGAGCACGTCCTCATTCATCTGTCTCCCTAGGCTCACCACACTAGTCCACCCCAGTTTTCTCTCCGCTCCAGGCCCTTCTTCTCTACTCTTATATTCCCTCAATAGTTAGAGCGCCCTGAAAAATCCATTGTTTCGATCTACGTTCCTTCGATACAATTAGAATTTTGGAACTAGAATAATTTGAGCCGGCCCACAATGTGATTGGTTGGGTTTTACATTGGTCCGAAAGGGGCCAAATATAAAGTGTTTAGGCCACAAAAGGATAGAAACGGACGAGAGGGTTAGGCCTCAACCCCTCTCCTAGTTCCTCGAGGCTTAATAATGGGATGGAAGAGTCCTACATTTTCAGCAGACCCTCAGTTCTCTGGTAATCGCCTTATTAAATGAGACGATAATTGTCATCACTGACCAAAGGGGATGAAAAGCCCCTTCTTTAATTATTTTTGGCACCGCTGACTGAGGGCGTAAATGACGACCACCACTTCTGTAACTGGCAAGCGGATCGAGACACCTCCCTCAGTTTCTGGTCTAACTGATTGTTGACGAAGGATTCTTCCGCCAACACCGTGGTATCAGTATAGTCTAAACCTCAAAGAAGCATAGACTGGTCGCACGCCCCGGGACGTCCCTGCGGTTCTTCTCCCTATCCCCAGTAATGACGACCGAGGTTGCCGCCAACATACCCCGAGGGGGATGTTTCCGCTGACACACCCAACTTCTCCTTGTACCGGGTGGCATCAACTTGAGCAAGGCACTTGCACTATACCCAGACCAGATCCCTCGCATTCTGTGTCTCGCTATACTCCACGGTGAGTCAACATCTTGCGGATAGATGTCACACCATGTAAAATGCCCACTCTGAGGGATGGGGACAAATGTACATTGTATGCGCCACAAGAGGATGGAAACGGAACGAGAGGGTACCTAGCTGTAGGGCCTCAACCTCGCTCACCCTCTCCGAATTCCCCGAGGCACAATGATGGGAAGGAGTGCCAAATGAACACGAAAAAAAATCATGTATGGGCTGCGTAAACTAAGTAGTTCTCAAGCTTACTGGTAGGACACACTGCTGCTCTCATCTCGCCATATATTCTCTACTTATAAATAAAAATTATAAAAATATAGAAGTGGAGGTTTTCTGAAGGGTGAAAAAAGAAAGTAATAATAACTCGCTTAATATTTGACTTGTGAGAAAATATATGGAATGACAAGTGTAGGGCATCAATAGTTTAATAAGATTGGCTCTATAAAACTTTTGGAATCGACTGAAAATAACAGAATATCAATAATGAATATTCTATTTCGACCTCCCCCTTTCATTTACTGGGCCGATTTTAGTAATTAAGGAATATAATATTTAGTGTTGAATGAAACATATAATCTTTATGGTTGAATATTGAGTATGGTATCAATCAAATAAACATTTCTGGATCAAGAAATAAAACCTTGAGTGATGACCCAGTTCAAAACTAATTTGCATGTATCTGAAAATTTAGAAAAAACGTCCTTGTACGACCGTTTAATTAATTATACCGAATGTTTGGTTGCACTTCCGTTCCAATGTATCCTATCAAAGGATGTAATAGAACATATTTTTTTTTTTTGATTTTTTTATGATTAACAAAAATGGTCCTATACAATTATTTTTATTTGAAATAGGTACGGAGAAGTTTGCAACTTTTTACTTCCATCCCTCTCTAACCCCGCCCCCCCCACATACACATCTTCCTTAGCCTTTTGCTCAAAGCAGGAGGTAAACCACTTGAACGTACATATGAAATTACATCATTTAATGGTAACTTGTTTTATTCGATTTTCGTTAAGGGAAATCAGCTATTCAGGTTGTACTCGTGGCCTGATTTTCGAAAAATGTATAGAACAACAATTTTAGAGTACCAACAGTGTAATAAGATTGGTTATATAACACTTTTCGATCCGGCATATAATAAAGGATATATTTTGAATATTCCAAGTTCCCTCCTTCTAAACCCCAACCCCTTAAGTGAAATCTGCTAATATGATGTGGGCACTTCCACTGAAAGCGACATACAATGTCTCCGTTCCAATGAATTGGTTCGATAAATTTCATATAACATAATTTATATATGTTTTAATGATAAACAAAAAAAGGTCCTATGAAAGTATTTTGTACCTATAATAGGTACGGTGTAATTTGCAATTTGTGTTCACCTTTCTAGAAATGTAATTTAAATTAATAAACAATTGAAGTAGCATTTGCTTAAAACAAAAGAACATTGTTGCCAAAGGTAGATTGTTAAGGTGTTTTTAAAAATTAAGAAGAGATCCCTACGATACACGTACGAACACGCTGTGTGATGACGAAATCATTTAAGATTTTAAGTTCTTGATTTGAAAATGTGTATTTGATCTATACCATACTAGATATTTAACCGTTTCAGTCAACACTCAAGATCTTATTTGTTATTGGCTGAAAATGGACCTGGAAGAGTGGAGATTTAGAGGGGGGAGATTTCGAAAATTCAAAATATTTCCTTTAGTCGGGTCGTAAAATGTTCTAAAATCAATCTTATTAAACTATTGGAGTTCTGCAATTGTTGTTACATATATTTTTTATAACTCAAGTATTAACCTCAGGTGTGTTATACCAGCACGTGAGAAGTCTGCTTAGTTTACGCAGCTCCTGCGTGACGGACTTTTACGTTCAATAATAAATTGTCATTTATAAAAAAAAAATTAAAAAAATAGGTAACAGTTTTATTTTTGCAAGAAACAATTAGTGAATTTAGAGAAGGTAAACTTGGTTTGCTATATTCAGCTAATTATTTAGAGGGGAAGTTCTCTGGAAAGCCATAACGTGACTTTTAATTATTTCTCCTTTCATTGGATGTTGGTTACATCAATAATTTCGGTGTTTTGAGGTAGGGAATTATAATGTTGACGTGATGAGGTGAAGTCTAGCAGTTTGAACTATAGCTTTTCTCCTGTTATTCTCTGAATTTTATCAACTACTGTATAAACGGTGGCAGGAGGTGAAGGTAGTAACGTGCTCTCATATTCATGGATCAGCTCGGTTTATCCAATTATTTTGATGACAGAACTGGGACTGATAAGCAAACATTCAGTGAAGCGCATATATCCTTTCATGCACGTAACATGGCCTTTATTACCAACAATTATTAATTTGATTCCTATATTTAGTTGTTTGATTACTTTTTTCGTGTTTAGATTATTCCATTATATGAAGTAAATATGATAATAAAATTGGTCTGACAAGAAAACATTTAGAAAAAGTCCGTCACCCAGGGGCTGTGTAAACTAAGCAGATTTCCCACGTGAAGTTTTACAATAGAGAAATCTGCCTAATAGCAACTGTAGTAGTAAGAAACCTCTAAACCTAAAACATTATTTAGCGCGTAATAACCCAGTAGTTTCTACCCCCAAAAAACAGTTAACCTAACCTCTAAACCTATTCACGAGGGACGAATAGTTATAGAAACGGCCGTCAGAGCTCTCGGCGGAAAGTCCGAACATAGCCTACTGGTGACCACACGCAGAATACAAATGCAAATATCTCGGTTAATATTCAAGATAGAGAATAAATTTTTATAACAATATTTATAGTAAATTTAATTTGCAATAAGATTGGTTCTGTACAATTTTTCGATCTGACGTATAGTAACGGAGATATTTCGAATTTTCGAAAATCCTCCCCTCTAAACTCCCCCCCTCCCACTGGTCCGATTTCAGCCGTTAACGAACTTGATCCTTCTTTTTACATAAAACGACTAAATATCGAGTTTGGTAACGATCAAACAAAAATTGCGCCCGCTAGAGCGGTAACAGACAAATATATATATATATACACACACAGTTTTGAACGGACATCATTTTCGTCATCTCCTGGGTAGGATTGATGGACATTTGAAGAAAAATTTCGAAAATTCCGTCATGAGTACAACCTCAATAGCTGATTTCCCTTAAGGGAAATCTGCTAAAATCCTGACCAAATTCTGATCTTCAGATAATAAAAATTTCGGTCAATTAATATTATTAACGTTCGTGTGTCAGTTCGTAGTAAACCAACTGTTTTAATTAAACTATTATAGATTTATAAATTTTGCACTATTTAGCTATCCTAAAACAATTGACACTATATGCTCCAAGTGTGTGAATGGGTATTGTATCGTGTGAATTCGTGGGCCAGTTTTTTCAATGTATATTCAGGCATTAGCTATTAAACATCAATTAACAACGTTTGATATAGTCAAAAAGATTTGGCCAACTGGCAAACGAAAGAAAATGTTTCGGGCTCAAAATTAGCTGATGTCAATGTACTTTTGTCTGCTGAACACGAATATGATTATAAAAAATGTTGTTTAGCTGTAGTTTATGAGATACAGTCATAGTGAGTGTTATTTTTTGTTGGCGGGAAATATAGTACTTGCAGGTTGGCTGCATTTTGTAGGATGATGTAATACGGTGAGCCATTTCTTCAGTTATGATTCGTATGATGTTCGTTCATATGTCGTGAAATTAAATTTAGTGTACAGAAACGGATTCTCCGCCCACTGGTGAAAACTGCTTATTACTATTATTTCGTTGTAAGGTAGGTGACGACGATAAGCCTTGGGTACCTCATGTTTGATGCAATTCGCGGTCAATGATTCTGAGAGAGTGGTTGAAAGGAAAGAAACGAGCTTTGCCCTTTACAGTACTTATGATTTGGCGAGAGCCAACTGGTTATTCAAGTAACTTCTATTTTTGCATGACCCCCCTGTCAAAATTCGTTGGTCGATGAACAAGAGAAAATAAGTAGAGTACCCAATTCTTCCATCAGTCAATCGACCTGTTACACATTCCAACATTTTACCAGCTCCAGTACCCCCAAAGATTAGCAATATTGAGGAAAGTGATTTTTATTGTGCACATGGAAGCTCTGAAGAAGAAACCCCAATCCAAGCTGGTTCTTTCCATGGCCCAAATTTTGTTGATGACTCAGACTAAATCAAGGCGAATTGAGCTGTCTAATTCGAGATCTTGACTTGCTAAGAGAAAAGGCCGACATTTTAGCATCCAGACTTCTGCAATGGCATCTCCTTCAACCAGGAGTCAATGTCACTGAGAATCAGGAACCGTCAGAGAGATCTGCTCCTTTTTTAGAAACAAAAAAAAACAGCCTAGTTGTTTGCACTAATATGAATGACCTATATGCGTTTGCCACATGACCCAGCTGAAAGGAGGCAATTTATAGACTCTTCAAAACCTAGTTTAAAATTAAGATCTCACTAAGGCATTACTTCAATGAGAGATATCAGGGCGGTTGGAGTGAACCAGTACTGGCAGACTACTGCTTGACTGTCTGCATAGATATTCCCGAGTTGGTGTATAAGCGGCAAGCGAAAAGAACACGCTCCCATGATCCATATATCAGCTGGATGATTTAATCCAGTGGAAAGAACTCTTATGGATGAAATTCACAACTAGTTAATAATATCGACAATATATAATATAATATTGTCATCATTAGTTATAGTATGACAGTTTTTGGTCACCATTTTATTATGAAAAATTAGAAAAATCCCATTATATATTAACGCCTATCTATTATGTTTCTTTAAAACGGTAGCCAATAGAAAGCTTTCCCAAAAATCGTCAACAATGGCACAAAAGGGGAAGAAAACATTTCAAAAAATTTTATTATCGGTGAGTATAAATTGAATTTAAATGAATTTGTGGCGGCTTCGATTTAGGAACCATTAGACCCCCCCCCCCCCCTCTATGCCTCGCTATCGGAGGACTATCGTTATTCTACCACGAACGTTAGTCGTGAGAGTCCACCTATCATTGTTACCTCAGTGTTCCATGCACTCTGTCCATCTTGTTCTTGGTTACGTTGCAGGGGCCATCTCTCGTTCTGTAGGAATCCGTTTCCCTTGACGAATAATCTGTGCTTACTTTTGCAGTCTATCCAGATGGTAAATTGGTATGAATCCCCTTAAACCTAGTCCTTTATCCCTTTCCTTTCTGTCACCGTGCAGGGCCATTTCTCTAAGGGTAACTGCTTTACAGGTAAGAAGGATTTATTACAATATTTTTTGTGTATTTACGTAATTGTACTTTTTGATCTAACCAGGGCCTAACATTTTTTTTATTTTCAGTGTATATTATTTTACTTACCCCCAGTTGGGTTTGTTTTTATAACTACAGCTTACAATAATTCTAAACCACGAATATTGAAGAAAATAATATTTTTGAATAGACATTTTAAAAATTTAACGAGGTCGTAAGCATAACGCAGTAAGCCTGCAATTTCAATATTGAAATTAGCTTTTAATAAACGTCAAATTGCCCGAGTGAATACTCAAAAGTGTGCTTTCTAATTGAATGTTCCTTATCTCAGTTGTAAAGGAACATCCTCTGATGTCATAAATGAACGCTTTTCTTTTTGAGTTACAATCAGGGAACAGAATTCTTAAGGGAGCCAATTAAGAAAGTTCTTTCGCTATAATTGCCTTTGGTCCTTAAACTCCTTGAAACTTCACTTTTAAAAGCCGTTCCTGCAAGTCAGCCCATAAACACAACTCAAGAGACGCGGGCAGCGGAATTATTCTTTTTATAACAATTAAAAATTTGGTCCTCATTTAGGGATGATTATGCTATACCACTAATTATTATAGCTTAAATCAAGAGTTTAGTATTAAAATAAATTAATTTTTTGTTTTTATTTCTTTAAATTCTGTTTGATTTATTAGTATCTCCTGTGTCTTTTCTACGTCTAAAAACTGAATATTTATATATTTTCATTACATTATATATATATATATATACTTTGTCTGCTACTGTACGGTAAAACTAATTTTCTAAAATAAATTGGACCATTATTTTCTATATATTTTACGACATTATTTACATAGCCAAATGTATTGGAATTAAAGAAAAGGATGCGTTAAAACGATGTCAGACATTTCATACACCTACGAACATTGCTCGTAGCTAAAATTAGTAGGGGTGCTGCTCCAGAAAATCCAGCACGTCAGTGTCGGCACTGCGGGAACGACAGTGCTCTCTCTCCCTTGTGGAGCTTCCTGTGTGCGCATGCGCACAACATTCAAATGCCTCACCGCTGTAACTGTGGGGAACATAGTTCCATACAATGATTTTGTATCTTTTTTCATAAACTGGGGGATGGTTACTGCATTAAGCTTAAAGATTATATATTATACAAGTATAAAGGAAGAATTAAAGAAAAAGGCTCATTACATTAAATTTTATAGATAATATCAAGCGGAAATTGGGGATGCTGCAGTTCCACAGTGACTATAAGCGAGCCGCCACTGCCTACGACTTATAACATCCGTGGCCAAAGTTTGCTGTATCGTTCGCTCTATCAACGCCTTAGGACTGTATGTCACTACAGCCAATACGACAGCTCTTGGACTATTGTTCTCCATAGTTCTTCTGAAGGCCGACTACCAGTTTACATCTAGCTCAACACTCGTTTCGGCCTCTCGAGTTACGAACAATAGAGTTCGAGTTTACTGTGAAGTTTTAGCAGATTTCCCTTAAGGGAAATCAGCTATTGAGGTCGTACTCATGACGAAATTTTCGAAAAATTTCTTCAAATGTCCATCGATCCTACCCAGGACCTGTCATTTCTAACCTTACCTTACCTTCCTTACTTTGTGTGTGATTTATGCAAATACGGTCTGTTCTTCCACCGCTCCCCCTTCTAGTTCTAATACTACTAAAGTTTGAGTTATTAAAATATAAATTATTCTTACAATTCAGAAGCCGTTTAAGTTGGGAATTTATTAAAATTAACTGAAAGATTTCTTATTACCGTTTGTATTTACTCATGGTGGGCTTGTATTACCAGTATGCAGATTTTAAAACTTCACATGGGAAATCTGCTTAGTTTACGCAGCCCCTGCGTGACGGACTTTTTGTGTAACATCAGATTCCCAGGGAGTCCTCTTCAAGTACATGTTTCAGGCTCTGCGGCCAGCGGCGAAATGTCGGTCACGCAGGGGCCGCGCAAACTAAGCAGACTTCCCACGTGCTAGTATAACGCACTTTTAATCTCATTTCACAACATAATCCCTATTTCTATGTAAAGAAAAAAGACATTCATGCATGGGCTGCGTTAACTAAGCAGGTTTCCCACGTGCGTCACGTATATGCATTTATCTCAATACATAAAACTTGGATATCCCAGTTTGATAACAACCAAACAGAATTCACGACCACTAGAGAGTTCAGTCAAACAAATATATAAATTTATACACACACACACCATAATTTTGAAGACCTCATTTTCGTCATCTCCTAGGTACGACCGATGGACATTTCAGGAAATGTTTCGAAAATCACGTAATTAGTGCAACCTCAATAGCAGATTTCCCTTAAGGGAAATCTGCTATAATGGTGACAAATAGAATGTTGAAAATTAAAATTTGGCATTCTTGTAACGTTATGCATTACTTGTTTTGATCGAAGTCAACTAAATGGGTGGGAGGGGGTGATAGAGTTGGGCGAATGTTATAAAGTATCAAATTTCTACGTATGTATTAGAGTTACAAAAAAAAAAAACATGTTTTCGATGCAATGTATTGGAAAGGGTATATCGTATATCAATTGCAAGTGAAATAATTTTCAATGAAGTACAACTAATCATTTTGTTTATTTAATTTAAAAAGAGTACTTTGAAGTCATGGTCGCAAAAATCAGATTTTTTTATTCTACATAGGGATAATTCTAATTTAATTATATTAATATTTAAAACATTTCAGGGGCTCAGGTTAGCCATGTGATTTAAAGAGCCTTAATCGTACATGGTAAACGTAGAGTGGCGGGTTCGATTCCCGCCTGGGCCAACGAAATTTACTTAGTAACTAACTCATTAAAAGAAGTCCTTAGTCCCAAACTGCGAAAAGGGTGGTAACCAGTAAAAAAAGTGGACGTTAATAAATACAAATTTACAAAAACATTATAATAGCTTGAGTATTATTATATTGAAATGCCAAGGCATCTCTTGATAAGATCGTAAGTAATTTCTACGTAGGTATCTATCAGATATCAATAGTCAGTAATTAGTTAGAAATTCGTGGTCAAGACGGTATGCATACATTTATCTAAAACATTACTACTGATTCTTAACAGCCTCATCAACAGGGCTACACAATAATCTGTTATACTGCAAGGCACATTGGTGATGAGAAAGACTTCGGATGGAATATGTTTTTTAATGAAAATAGAAGCTCATCAGGGTTTGAACGGCCAGTAGAACAAGGCAGAGCGGCCCCGAAGACAATGAATCGCCGGGTTGATCAGCCTTCCATTGAAGATTAGACTTGACCAATGGTACAGTTATAAATGCAGTCTGACCCCGCTAACAAAGACCTCCATTATGTACACAGTCCATGTGAATGGGCGAACAAGCTACGAAGCCAAACCACACCACCACCGAGCCCTATTGTCGTAAGATATATAATCAAAAGCCTATACTAATTGCTTTGGCAGTTAAAATGTACTACTCTAGAGAGGGAGGGGGGTGCTCACGAAAGTGAATTTATAAAATCAAGAATAATTAATTATTTATTAAGGTCAACTTTATGCTACTAAGGCTAAAAGAGACGTTTAATCTACTGGTTACCACCCTCCATACCATATGACTTTACTAGCCACGGTGGGGAAATCAGATATTTAGGTCGTACTCATGACGCGATTTTCGAAAAATTTCTTCAAATGTCCAGAGATGACCAGGAAATGACAAAAATGAGGTCCGTTCAAAATTATATATATATTTGGCTGTTACCGCTCTAGCGGTCGCAGGTTTACTCGTATCGTTACCAAACTTGATATAGAATTGTTTTATGTAAAAATAAAGATCAAGTTCATTAATGGCTGAAATCGGACGAGGGGGGAGGGGTTAGAGGGGGAGAATTTCGAAAATTCTTAATATCTCCATTACTATGCCTCGGATCGAAAACTTGTATAGAACCAATCTTGTTGTAATTGTAGTGTTCTATAAATGTTGCAATGTATGTTTTTTCAATATTTTGATTAACCGAGATATACTTTTTTTAATTTTCGGCCTTTAGTATAACCTCACTCCTACTCATGTCATATTAGCAATAAGCTGTTATATTAAGAATCGCATTATTTGAAGCCTAAATACAAAATATTGTTCTCATTGAACTTTCACGTTTTGAGGTAAATGCAAATACGTGGCGCACGTGGGAAATCTGCTTAGTTAACACAGCCCCAGCGTGACGGACATTTTGAGTTACGGATGGAGCGTACAGAAGTCACGCCGAAATTAGTCAAAGTAGGATCAGGGTGTGTGGAAACGTCGATAATTCTGTTGAAATGTGAATACCTATAAGTTTCCTAATTACAATGATTCCTACTTCTTCCTTCATTATTTCATTTACTTGAATTTATTCTATGAAAATACTTATATTTGTTATGTAACAGAACTCTGATTGCTACACTTTTTTAAGCACAGCCGTTATACCTATAATTGTGCATTTTTACGTTCGTTAGCTGGAGTAAGTAGCTTGGGCGCATCAAATTCACATAAGTCCTTGATTATCACTGTCTTACGGATCGTCTAATACAATAACAATGATTCACAATAATTTTTAAATGTTAAACCTCAGTCGTACCCTCCAGTGATTTTTTTTTCCTCTTTCAATACGCCATTTGTTAGAGTGGGTGTGCACATAACGGGAAGTAAAACACCTCTCTTAGAGGTCAGACATTTAAGACAAAGCAGGAAAGGAAAAATTTATGGTTATTGCCTTATGAGTAGGACTATAATGTTGTATGGGTCGTTATCAGGAGAAGGATGGTGACTTTCAGCCTTAACAATATTGCTTCCATAGTAGAAGGATGCTCCAGGGCTTTAATACACTTTAAGTACACTTCTCTTTTGTATTTAACACTGAAACACCGGATTTATCATCAATCACGACACTACACATCATTTACACTTACTTCATTAGAAGAGGTTTATTTCTAGGGTTACTGTTGATTCATTTTTCTTTTAACGCCAGAAGTAGGGAACAAATTCCATCTGGATCTCGAGGAGATATATGTTTTTTTTGGAATCAGGTTACTATAGAGTTCCCTCTACTTAAAAAAAGGAATATTAATTATAATTATTATTTTTTGATAATGAAAATGAAGGAAATGTAAAATATGAACAAATATTTAAGCCACTTTCATATACTCTATATGTTTCACATCTTCTTCTGGAATTAAACGTACGCATAGATTCACCCTTACTAGCAGTTTTAACGGGAATGAAGGCAAGGCGACAAGGTTCAATCCCCGAATAGAGAATGTATAATGTTTATAGTTTTGTCTTAGTGGATAGTAAACTGGAAGAGTGAAATAATTGATGTAAGTGAAAGTAATAAGATTGAAAGTTTTTAATCTATTGAACTTGTTTGTAATTTTCTCCAATTAAAATAGTTTATATTCTTTATTCATATGTACGATGAATATTTGTGAGTGGAAATTAAATAGATCAACTCTAATGCTTATTCGTTAATGACAGAAATCGGACCAGGTATATCCGGGGGGTTTCGAAATTTCAAACTATCCCCGTTATTATGAGTCTTTTCGAAGAATATTATAGAACCAAACCTGATAAACTATCCATGCTGTACAATTGTTGTTTTAAACATGTTTTCGTCGCTCAAAAATTTAGTGAATCATTCAACCTTCAGAAACCCCTTACTTCTATTCACCGGACATTTACTTAGAAATAGAAATTATATGGTGAGAAGAGATCTGTGAGAGTGCGCCATAATGCTAACTTTATGAAGCCCCTGTGTGACGGAGTTTTTATTTTTGTAATCAATTAAGAGCAATGAAGAGTTAGGAATCACTTTACTCGTGTTTAAACTTTACGCTACCACTCTAAAGAGGATAATCCAGTTTAGTAGTAGGGTGGCAGCTAACTGAAAAGCGAACAGGCCACTCCCTCTGACGGTGAGTGCCCGGGAACGTACTTTGTATTTAATAGTTTAAGCAGCAGGTGGAAGTTTATGTATGATGCATGAACTATGACATGAATAAGGACAGGCTATATATAGTTTGAGACTGGGAAACATAGTATGCCATAGGAAAATTGTGTCGTGAAAAATGAGGATAAAAGGAATCCTTAATTATAAACATACTCTAAACTGGAAAAACGTTGTTTTATTAAAAAGGAACACTTAACTCCGTCAGTGCTCTTAATATTACTTTAAGGAACATTAATTGGTTCATAAACTACACCCAAAATAATTACATATATGACAATTAAATTACACATACATTCGCCCACATTTAATTTAAGTCGGCTTTAGAACTAATGCAAAATATTATCCAATTCACTTTATGGGGTTCAAATAATAATAATTAGACGCTTGACAATTTGGCATTCCCTGTAGTTTAAATACTGGCTAAGTACATGTCGGCAGAAGAGCTCATGCTAGCCAATGTTTATTAGTTAGCCAATCCATGCTGTAGATCTCTAGTGGAATTATATCCTCTCTTAATAACATTAATATTGGCAAGTCAGGTGAAGAACAACAAAATTAAGCAACATAAAATGATTGATATAACAACTTAATGTTCGTATGATATGAGTAAAAGAACGGGTTTACTGAAGGCTGAAAACTAAAAAAATGCGAATAGCTCTGCTATTATTCAAGATCGAGATAAAATTACATAGCAACCATTAAAGGAAACTGAATTTTCAATAAGATTGGCCGTATACAATGTTTTGATCCAACTCATATTGTAATAATTTGAGTTTTTGATTTTCCCCATACGCAAAACCCATCATTTTTCGGACGATTTCAGACGTTAACGAAGTAGATCTTTCGTTTTAGATAAAACAAAAAAAATCTGTTAAATATCGAGTATGATATCAATAAAGCTAAAAAGTCCGACACGCAGGAGCTGATATGGCATACTAAGTATATAAATAGTTTTGAAGATATAGTTTCGACATCTCTTTGGTAGGATCGAGAGACATTGGAAGAAATGTTTCGAAAATAGCGTCATGAGTACAAACCCAATAGTAGATTTCCCCAAGGGAAATGTGCTAAAATACCCAAAAAGAATGTAAGAGAGAATTGTTACTAAAGTTTTTACTTGGTGAAGAGGGTATCAGAGCTGAGTAATGGGTGTAGGGACGGGGAGGGGGCACCCCCCCCCCCCACTAAATAGAAACCCCACTCTCATTGTTCATTATTTTTTAGGAATCATTTTTCAGCTCTCCTTAAATTTAGGAAATGAGCACCTTTTTTTTCATACCATTTTTACCGTATATATAAAAAAAAAACTTCTGTCGACTTGTACAGCCTTCTTGTCATTAGGACCAATTTATTCCATACAAAATATAAATATCAAAATTTAAATTTTTATGAGAGTGCCTTTCTTCAAATATCACTACAACTGAGTAGAAAATAAGAAATCTAGGTGGTTTACGAGATTAGATACGAAAATGAGCATCCTTCAAATAATACTACAATTGATTAAGAATCAGAAATCTAGGCAGTTCACGCGATTAGATGATGAAAATGGGCATGCTTCAAAAAGCGCTACAATTGTGTAGGAAATCATTAAATGCAGGTAGTCCCCGCGTTCAGATTATGAAAATGAGCATCCTAGAATAACTTTACAATCGAGTAGGAAATTAGAAAATCCAGGTAGTTTAAGCGATTAGATGACGAAAATGAGCATCCTTTAAATAACGCTACAATTGAGAAGGAAATCAGAAATCTAGGCAGTTCACGAGAGTATATACGAAAATGAGCATCCTTCAAATAACGCTACAATTGAGAGGGAAATCAGAAATCTAGGCAGTTCACGAGAGTATATATGAAAATGAGCATCCTTCAAATAACGCTACAATTGAGAGGGAAATCAGAAATCTAGGCAGTTCACGAGAGTATATATGATAATGAGCATCCTTCAAATAACGCTACAATTGAGAGGGAAATCAGAAATCTAGGCAGTTCACGAGAGTATATATGAAAATGAGCATCCTTCAAATAACGCTACAATTTAGAGGGAAATCAGAAATCTAGGCAGTTCACGAGAGTATATACCTTCAAATAACGCTACAATTGATTTGGAAATGAGAAACTTTACGTAGTTCACTCGATTAGATGACGAAAATGAGCATTCTTCAAATAGCACTACAATTGAGTAGGAAATCCGAAATCTAGGTAGTTCGCGCGATCAGATGACGAAAATGAGAATCCTTCGAATAACGATACAAGTGAGTTGGAAATCTCTCTCTCTCCCTCTCTCTCTCTCTCTCTCACTCTCTCTCGATCTCTCTCGCTCTCCCTCCCTCTCTCTCTCTCTCTCTCTCTCTCTCTCTCTCTCTCTCTCTCTCTCTCTCTCTCTCTCTCTCTCTCTCTCTCTCTCTCACTCTCTCTCTCTCTCTCTCTCTCTCTCGCTCTCCCTCCCTCTCTCTCTCTCTCTCTCTCCCTCTCTCTCTCTCTCTCTCTCTCTCTCTCTCTCTCTCTCTCTCTCTCTCTCTCTCTCTCTCTCACTCTCTCTCCCTCACTCTCTCTCTCTCTCTCCCTCTCTCTCTCTCTCTCTCTCTCTCTCTCTCTCTCTATCACTCTTCTCTATCTCTTCTCTCTCTCTCTCTCTCTCTCTCTCTCCCTCTCCCCCTCTCTCTCTCTCTTCTCTCTCTCTCTCTCTCTCTCTCTCTCTCTCTCTCTCTCTCTCTCTCTCTCTCTCTCTCTCTCTCTCTCTCTCTCTCTCTCTCTCTCTCTCTCTCTCTCTCTCTCTCTCTCTCTCTCTCTCTCTCTCTCTCTCTCTCTCTCTCTCTCTCTTTCTCATATATATTGCAATCTTGTTCAATCTGGTGTTCTATCTTGAATACAAACCGAGTTCATTTTCGATTTTTCCTATTCAGTCTCCTTTATACTCCAACTTCTATTAACCTTATATTACCGATAAGCTGATATCATGAAACGCTCAATTCGAAACTTTCTTTGAAGGGATATAAATAAGTTTATATGATAAAATCTTTAGAGGAAAAAATATTTGAGTCACGGGGGAGTTGCAGGCTGGATGTGATTACTAATCCCAGTTGAAAGTAAGAATAGTTGTGGGAGAGGAGGGTTTCCCTTGAGATTGATCATCGCTTTTACTTCCTCCCACATACAAGTGTCAAAGCGACGGGATGTGAAATAAATGTTTCCAAAGAAATCCTAATTAGACACACAACTAATTACAAAAAATATATTCATTTCGCGAGCCCGCCTAATAAAAAAGATTTTTCTTGGTGATCGCTACTTTGTGCGACTTAGCGTTTGGATTTCCATTTCCTGAACAAATAAATATACCATAAACGAATTAAAAACTTGAACCCCTTTACATTCAGCTGGATAGACGGGGGGTATTTGACTAAATATGCAACTGGAAATGCAGAGTTCTATCCTGCTGAGTAGGCCTCTTCCCTTTCTGCTAGTCGCCAGTCGTGGCCCCAAAGCCTTAGCTATTTTATAGATTTTTTTTTATTATGAATATTACAGTCTGCAATGAAATGTATTTTTTAATGTGATATGTACAATTCAATCGTCCTCCATCACCCTCGACATAAGCTACGCCCCTTCACAACAATGAGAGGAGCAGCCTCTCCCTGCCTGGCAAGGAAGTCAAGAGCTAAGGAGGAATAGGACTTGATAAGAAAATAGCCACTGCTATCACTACACTTTACACTTCTATAGATCTCTGGGCCATTGTCTCTTGAGGCGCCGTGAAAGGGAATAAGGATGAGTGGTACTAGAAAGGGCTAGAACTTCTGGATTAGGGTGATACGATAGCCTGCTGTGGGATTTTTTGATTCTTAGGGTAATTAGGTCCTTTACAAATGGGATATTAAGATCTTTATGGAGGGTGTGGTTGGTGATATAGTATGGAGCATCTACTATGGTGCGCAGGACTTTGGATTGGAAAGACTGGATGCGTCTGATGTTCAAAGGTTTTGCCATACCCCACACTTCTATTATATATGTCCAAAGCCTTAGCGCTAGCATCTCCAATACAGCCAAGGTAGAAACTTCGTAAAATAATAGGAATTTTAATTATATCATATGGATGTTTTTCGTGTTCAACATATGTCTATATTTCTTTTGGTATTATCTGATTTTAAATTAACTAAATTTTTTTTATTAGTTTATATGATTGACTGTGATTTTAAAATGTTTATGCTAGGACAATTCATAAGACTTATTTTAGTAATTTTATCTCGGTTAATCATTTCAAATATAAGTATTTTGATATATCACATGGCCTTGAACATGTTTCTTTTTTGTTTTGTCGGTAGTACCTGATGATGTCACGTTAGTGCCGAAAGGCCTTATGCTTTAATAAAGAAATTGTTGGGAAGACTTCCTGTTATTAAGACCTGTTTCCCAGATCTGCACTCCCACATCCTTAGGTAAATAGCTATAGGTTAGTCTGGTTTGCCCAATTTCAATACGCACAAGAATAACCTCCCCTTCTCTGGAAGTATTCCCATTTCTGTTTACAGTATTCCAGGGCGCGATAATTTCCTTAATTTGACGCAGTTCATTCGAGGTTTATTCATCTTTATAGGGCTGTATAAACTACTTTTATTTGTACTATTACCATAACTAGCGATAAAAAAGAAATGATAAGTTATTATTGCTAGTTTTTAAAATAAACATTAATCTAAATTCGTATAGAAATGAGTGTAACTTCGAATAAAATAATTACACAAGCTTGTTTTTTGAAATTAAATAAATTTTTGAAATTTGCAATTTATATTGTAATGATAAATCTCACCAAAACAACTTACACTTCATAAAAGTAATAAAATATTTTTAAGTGAGAGCTTCCCGCAATGATAATATAAATTATAATTTAAAAAAAAATAAAATAAAAACACAAAATAAATAAAGTGTATAAGGGCGATTCTTGTACTTAAATAAAATAGTATGTTACCTTATTTTGCCAAGAACTATACATTCCGTTACGTTACGGCGAGTTGTAACGGAAAAAGATTTTGCATTTAAACAGTCTTCAAGCTAGACCGAACACTCTAAATCATTAGAGTATGTATGTTATTGATTTTATTGTTTTGATTCATTTTAGATTATGACATAATTTTATTTGATTTTACTACAATATTTTAATAATTTATGATTATAAAAAAATAATAAGATTGTTATATTTGAAAAAATGTTAGCCGTTGAATAGGAGCCAATCATAACATGAAACATGTACGGAAAAAAAATCAAAGGAAGCTATTAGTTTTTATCTTGGTAGGCTCTTAAATTAAATTATTTTTAAACGTCCACTTTAATTTGAATTATATGACCATTTCACAATATGCTGAAAAGTAGTGTCATTTTTTTAAATAATAGTCACTTTGAAATAGAAGTGGTTCCCCAAGGGAATATTAACCCATGTACAAAAAAATCCCGTCATTTTGAAGAGGGGGATCATCCGATCTACTCGTCATGACGTAACACGAAAATTCCTGTTACATATTCAGAAAATATGAGGTCATTCATTTGAATAGCAGTTGCTATGCCCGTGAAATAAAATGTGGTAGCTTAGAATAGCTGCTTCTTTAATTAATTGAAATCATAGTGGTTTCCATAAATATAAAGATTGACGTAAGCGCCAAATAATCCCATTTTCGTCATAAAATAATAGCCATGCAAAAAGAGACTATGGAGCGAATTTTGAAGAATTTATAATTGTTCATGGAATATAATATTGTAAATCTAGTTTCCCTTCTAAATATAACTAGGTTGAAAACACCATTTTCAATCCATCTTCTAACTCTAGGGTGTCAAGTGACATTTTTTTCTATTGGAGCCTTACTCTTAGGTTCCTCATCTCTCGAGGTCCTTGCTCAGACCCTACCAGTATTTCGAATTTAAATTTTTTAACTCCAATGGATCCGCCTTACCTTTTCCTCGCATATAGTTGGATAGGCTGTGTTTTTGGCTCGTCCTTTTGCCCACGCCTGGTTTAAGACATCTTAACATTCCCATTCACACTTCTATGCATTCAAATCCCAACTGTGGAGTACCATACTAACAATATACAAAGTTCTGGTATTGTCTACATTGGATTACGGCAGCTTTGCTTATGGTTCAGCAAACTTCAATGAATTATGCAATTCACTTAGCAGATGCAATTCATAATGCAGGATTAAGATTATCTATAGGAGCCTTCCGCCCTAGCCCAGTAATAAGCATGACTGCTGAAACAGGAATTTCACCATTGACATTTAGACTGAAAAAACTGTCAGCAAAATACTTAGATAAACTAGCGACCCGAAGGGGTCACCCGAGATTTCTGAGTATATTCCACCCTCTCTACTCACGGCTATATGACCAAAACCCCACAACAGCAAAATCTATTGGAATTAGGCGACATTATTTAACAGGAATTCGACTCAATTCCGCCTTAGACTATTCAAGAACTATCTATAGATACAAAAATCAACAAACACATAAATGAATCACCCCAAGAGATCGAATACTGGAAAATAAAGGAAACATTCATTAATAAAAGAGAGACATACCAACACTTGAAGATCATATACACTGATGGCTCGAAAATTGCTGGGTCTTCCTCCTGCGCCTACTACGAAGAAAATGTCTGCCATAAAGTTTATAATTATAATGTTTACCAGCATACATTCGGCCGAACTATTCGCAATTCAGTTCGCATTAAATCACTGCATATGCAAACTCTCGACTCAAGAAAAAGTCCTCATATGCACCGACTCTTTGAGTGCCCTATGGAGTATTAAAGTTATATTTACGAACACTCCAATTGTACAAAAAATGCATAATTATATAAAAATGCTCCGAGAGTTAAAATAAAAAAAAAAAAAAAAACTTCATACGGATTCCGAGCTATTTAGGAACAGATGGAAATACAGAAGCAGATGTTGCTGCCAGAGAAGCCCACCAACTCGGCTCCATCACCCCAACAAAAATTACATCTACAGAGCTCTATCAACCATTCAAAGAAGATATTGATAACAATTGGTAACAAAAGTGGAATCAAAACCAGAAAAATAAACTAAAAATTATTAAAACCTCCATCCGTCCATGAAAATATTCGAGAGAAGAGACAAAAGAAAAGATGAAGTCGTGCTAGGAAGATTCCGAATAGGCCACACAAGATTTACACGTGCCTATCTTATGACAAAAGAGCAACCCCCGATATGTGAGAAGTGTAACACAATTAACTATCTGCCATATATTAATGGAATATCATACGTATGCAAATATTCGAAACGAATGCAATATTTCCAATAGTATAGCAGTGGCCCTTGGGAATGACCCCAAAAAGCTAGATAAACTATTTAATTTAATGAAAATTACAAATTTGTATAAAAAATTTAAATTACAAGTTTGTATTAAGAACTTCATTGTATCCTCGTTTAAATTGTTAAATTTTAACCCTGGATTGACACCGTGGGGTGAAAAATACCCCACACCTAGCTGTATCGAATGGTTCTCAAATTCTGTGAATCACAGAGCTCCTGTCCACCTTCCTAAATACACAAGTTGCCTTTCCTAGCATAACCTAATATAATCAAAGCCAGTTGTCTGCTAATAGTAGTAATAGGATAAGGTCATTAATTGTGTCTGGGGTATTTTTTACCCCACTGTGTAGTTAACGGCTAACTTTTTCCCTCGTCTACAATTTCATCCCGAGCTAGTTAACTTATATTTTACGGTGTTTCCTGTGTAGGCTTGCCTATGACAAAATGAATTCTGATCCTAAAGACATCAGGCGTCTTTTAGAAGAATTAGAGAAAGAAGATCAAGATCTTGTTGAAGATGACGAAAAAGAAGAAGAGGCCAAAGATTTCTCACTAGAGTACCTCCTTGCAGTATATTTATCAAGTATGTCAAATGCTTCAAGTTTATGTAACTTAGATATGGATGTTGGATCACATTCTGAACCTCAACAAAAATTGACAAAATTGGAGGTTTATGTTGGAAAAAACGGATATACTTGGCATAAAAATGTACCATCTACGAAAGGTGGTAGACAAAAGAAGACGAACATTGTCTCAGGGTGGTTTTAGTTTACATTTTATAAAAAATATCATCTTTTTAGTGATAATTTGTATAATTTTCTTTAAGATAATTTTTTCGTTTCGAGTTTTTCAATTTTATAGATATTTTGTGAATTTAAAAAAAAATATATTGCACTTTGGTTGCTGTTTGATTTTGTTTTCTTGATGTTCCTATTGTAATACATTATTATTGCAATAAAAAACCAAAAGTCAAAATCGAAATTGATTCTTTTTACGTGTTTCAAAGAATGGGGTAAAATTTACCCCACGGTGTCATTACCGTTCATGTAATTGGCAGTGTCAATCCAGGGTTAAATAGCGATATAAACGAGGATATAACAATATTAACAATTTACATAAACACAGTTTACTCTCAAAGTGCAGGTACATATCCAAAACTAGAGTTATAGATATTAACGGCCAATGATAACCTAGTAGTTTTTCGCCCTAAAACCTTAAGAAACAATCAACAAATCACACCTGCCCCTTTTTAAAGAACACTATTCTTGATATTTCCTTCTCATTGAAGTGAAGTAAATGAGTTTAGCAGATTTCCCCTATTGAGGTCGTACTCATAATGCGAGTTTCTGTGAAAAAAAGTTTCAAATGTCCATCGATCCTACACAGGAGATGACGAAAATAAGGTCCGTTCAAAATTATATATATATATATATATATATATATATATATATATATATATATATAGAGAGAGAGAGAGAGAGAGAGAGAGAGAGAGAGAGAGAGAGAAAGACAGAGATTTGTCTGTTAACGCTCTAGCGGTCGCAATTTTTGTTTGAACTTTACCAAACTTGATATTTAATCGTTTTATCTTAAAAGAAAGATCAAGTTCGATAATGGCTGAAATCGGACCAGTGGGAGGGGAGGTTTAAAGGGGGAAATCGACATATCTCCGTTACCATACCTCGGATCGAAAACGTATATAGAACCAATCTTATTGTAAATTAAACGTACTATAAATATTGTTATATTCATTTATTCTCTATCTTAAATTTTAACCGAGTTATTTGGATTTTTAAAAAGTGTGTGTGGATAATGGACGAGATGAGATCGGGTATTGTCGTAAATTTCCGGATTAGTTCGGCCGTTTCCGTAACTGATCTGCTCTCGTATAAGCTGCATCTAACAGTTCTTGTCGTGTAAGCTTTTACTTTGTGCGATACATGCAAATACCTTCTGTTCATCCGCCCTCCCCCCCCCTCCCCTTCTTTAGTTCTTGGGATACAAAAATTTGAGTTATTAAAATATAAATTATTCTGAATCATTATATATTGCAATACTATATAGTAAATAGTTTGCAATAAAGTAAATGAGTTGTATTCAGACATATATCAGTAATTGTTTTTCTTTTCGGTGAAGAATGTGTCTATCTATCTGTTCAGCTCTGAGTGGCTGGCAGAGCCAGAGTTTGTTTCAAACTCAGAAGACGTTTCTGTTAGGAGCTTATTAAAATTAACTGAAAGATTTCTCATTACCGTTTGTATTTACTCAGGGTGGTGTTAAGTGTTAGCAGTATGCAGATTTCTCTATTGTAAAACTTCACGTGGGAAATCTGCTTAGTTTACGCAGCCCCTGCGTGACGAACTTTTTATTTAGTGGATTAGTCTCGCCAGTATATAAAACTATTATCATTCCTGGCGGTAGATGATAAGGAAGAAAATAATACTTGATAAATAAGGTAGAAAATGGAAATCCCACGGAACGAAGACCTTACACGTGAGTGGAACCAAGACGACAACCATAGAGGCAACTACTGCATACACACATTTAAAAAATTGCATTACGAGATAAACACAATTATCCAAAATAAAGAAAATAACTAATAGCTGAATAAATACAGGAAATTTGAAGGGACTGCCCATTACAGCTAATGACAGGCTTGAGGATGGTCCATCGAACCGAAAGCACTTACCACGTATGCTAGACGGTCAACCAGTAATGACAGCATCTGTCGACAAGTGTGGCAATAGTAAATTTTAACAGTAAAGTTTAACAGATATACCTTAAGGATAAATTTCGAATATAGCGTCATGAGCACGACCTCAATAGCTGATTTCCCTGACAATTCGAAATATCTCCGTTACTATACGTCGGATCGAAAAAGTGTATAGAAGCAATCTTATTGCAAATTAAATTTACTATAAATAATCTCATATATGCTTATTCTCTTTCTTCAATATTAAAGGAGATATTAGAATTTCTTTAGTTTTCAGCCTTCAGCAAACGCCCACTCCTACTCGTGTCACATAAAAATATTCTATTATATAATAAACCACTTAATTCGAAACTTAAATACAAACTACTGTTTTCAAGAGAACTTTATTATACGAGATACACGCAATAATGTCCTGAAGAGTCCCCCCCCCCCCTCCCGTCTTTAATTTTTGGATTACTAAAATTTAGATAATCGAGATAAGAATTATTCTGATTCATTATAAATTACAGAAATAAAAATATTATATAGTTCTCAATAAAATTAATATGTTATAGTCAAACATATATATTTTCACTCCGGTGAAGAATATTGTTGTTATGGTCGCTGGAGAAGTACTGGAGAAGGTTATGAGGTTGAATATGGACAGTAAAGATTCTTCAGGGGGTCATAATTGTGACACACCAAGTCTCAGCCTTGTATTAAAACGATTGGGGATTTTAAGGGGGTGGCCCGGGAAGTTGGGACACCCTATCTATCTATCTATCTATCTATATATATATATATATATATATATATATATATATATATATATATATAGTTTTGAACGGATCTTATTTTCGTCATTCACTGGGTAAAATTGATGGACATTCAAAGAAATGTTTCGAAAATCGTGTCATGAGTACAACCTCTATAGCTGATTTCTCTGAAGGGATATCTGCTTAAAAATGTGAGGATTGATGTCCACTACTGGAAGGAAAACTGTAGAAGTAAAAGTGGCATAGGAAAACTGGTTATGTAATCATTGCGTCATTGAGTTCGTTAATTTGATGGTTCCTGCAGAGTGAGCGCCCACATAATTCAATTAAAATGTTTACAAGCATTGATGAGGCGGCCCCTGTTCTGTAGAATTTTACGAATCAATTTATGAGGGAATGAATAGAGTGCCTGCTAATTTTATTATCCTAGGTATTATTAGTACCGGTACACCTGCCTTGTTAATGGCTTCACTTGAAAATTCAATGAAGAAAACGTTTGAAAAAAGTACAAGCAACAGAATGGATCATAGTAGAGAGATGTTTTGGTCCTATTAAAAGAAGGTTTTCGATTAACAAAATCCTTTTCATGTAGCATTGGATAACCAATCTTATTGCAAATTAAATTTACTATAAATATTGCAATACATTTATTCTCTATCTTAAATATTAACCGAAATATTTGCATTTTAATTAAGTGTGATAACAGACGAGATGAAAATCAGCTGAAGCCGGTTCTAATCGGGACTTTCCGCTGAAAGCTAGTTCGGCCGTTTCCGTAACTGTTCGGCTCTCGTAAAATTGGTTTGGAGACTCGTTACCACTACTGCTATTTGTAGGCAGGTTTCACTATTGCAAAAATTCACGTGGGAAATCTGCTTAGTTTACCCTTGCATGACGTACCTTTTAAATTTTCAAGTACGAATGTCATGAGGCATTTTAGCCAAATGTCGTTTGACTTTCAATTTTGTCTTTGTCTTTCTTGGGCTTATTTTTTAGGTGCTTTCCTATTAATTCGTCTGGATTTTGAGATCTAATTGGTTTCTCTTTCTTCCCCATTTCGTTATATCCTCCACAATATTTCAACAAATTATCTCACACTACCCTTCAACGTTTTAATAAGTTAGTAATGTAAACAGCAAGTAGAGGTAATACACGAAAAGTTTTCGTATAGTTTGATAATATTTTTTTCTGTGCGCCTGTGTTTGTGTATTTTCTAGCCGTGTGGCGATAAAGCATTGTGTAATAGTCGGAACTAAAACAAAGCACCCTCAGTGAGCTAAATCACCCAATTGGGGATGGGGTGACTAAATCACCCATTGGCCTATTTTCCTCCTTCATATCAAGTGCCCAATGATTTGTAGCTACACCATTGGAGGGCATATATTATTTCACAATTAGGACACTCCTATTTCTTATATAGATCATCCTATTTCAAAAATCATTTCTATTGTATCAGTAGTTCTAGCTACGGTAAGTCTCTTTTAGCAGATTTCCCCTAAGGGAAATCAGCTATTGAGGTCGTACTCATGACCCAATTTTCGAAATTTTTCTTCAAATGTCCATCGATTCTACCTAGGAGGTAACGAGAATAAGGTCCGTTCAAAACTGTATATATATGTCAATATCTATATATTTCTCTGTTGCCGCTCTAGCGGTAGCAATTATTGTTTAATCGTAACGAAACTCGATATTTAGTCGTTTTATGTAAAAAGAAAGATCAAGTTCGTTAACGGCAGAAATCGGACAAGGGGGAGGGTGGTTTATACGGGAGGATTTTTTAAAATTCGAAATATCTCCGTTACTATACTATATAACCAATCTTATTGCAAATTAAATTTACTATAATTATTGTTATGTACATTTATTCTCTATCTTGAATATTAACCGAGATATTTACATTTTTCAGTTTTCAGCCTTCAGCAAACCCCACTTCTACTCATATTATATTTATAATAAGCTATTATGGGTGAGATAATTACTTTTATTACCATACTTCTCCTAATGGAAATCAGCGTCTTAACTCAAGACACACACAAACACACACACACACACACACACACACACACACACACACACACATACTCATTATAGTTGAAAATCTTAGAATGGTTTTTTACATGCTTATGTATGTTTCATTCATTCAACAGGTAGTTAATAAGCCTTATGAAGTTAGACACTCTTATTTATTATTCAACCCCCAACGGTAGGTAGAGAATAGAACGCTGCTACAAAATCCTATTAACATATCACGAGATGTTTTGTTAACAAACTATGGGAATTGGGGGAATAGCGTTTGATCCAGTTATCTATTTCAAGATGAGTTGAGGAAAATCGAAAAATTCCCAATATCTTCTTTACTACAGGTTGGATCTAAAAATTGTATAAAACCAATCTTCTAACAAATTTAATTACCTATAAATGTTGTTCATTCACGTTTTCTATATTTTGAATATTAACTGAGATTTTTGTATTTCTTAATTTTCAGCCTTTAAGAACCTCCCCTTTGACCCATCGCACGTTAAGAATAATCCAGTATATCTTGAAATATCTTATTCTAACCTCGAATACCCAATATTTTTGCAAGGGGCCTTTACTATATGAGATACATGCAAATACGTTTTTTGATAACGTTGTCCATTAAGATTTTTCGTCCTTGGCTCAAAAAATGTTTATTTGAACTTCACCAAACTCGATTTTAACTGTTTCATTCGATATCATGTACAGTAACAGTATTCGCCGACTTATAATAATTCGACTTATAATAATGAATATTGCTTTACTATTTAACCAGCCGTCAAGCTAGACCGAAGCTAATCTTTCAGATATGCGATTGATAGATTTTATTGTTTTATTTCATTTTAAATTTCGATATAATATTATTTGATTTTACTAGAATATTTTCTTTCTTACTTTAGGACCCAATAGTTTTATGTTCTTCATAGTTTCATGGCAAAACAATGACAAATGTACTTGCCACTCACAGACAACACAAACGTTTCTACATATACTTTATGACTGTTCAACGTTTAATCAAAATAGATCAAATTTAATAATGAACATAATTTTAGAAGGAGGTAATTGGCCAGAACCACCTCATATTATATTTAACAAATATAATAAAGAACTTATAAAGTTTATCAAAAGTATAGATATGGATGTAGCAAAAATACATCAGAATGTAAAGTTGGTTGTGAGGAATGGGAATTATAATTCAATATATTTACCTTACATAGACTCGCAAATTAAACATCGGTTGAGTTTAACTTTAATTGATTTGTTTTTATTTTATTTATTTTTTCACTTTGTCATTTCATTTATTAATTTTATTTGTAATTATCTTACTTATTTTAATATTTTATTTTATTATTATTTTTTATATTATATTTGAATAACGAGTATATATTGCAAAATAAAAATGTATTTAAACATAATCATACATGTAATATGCCATGTGGCAATGGAGCATGTATTCAAATAAATAACTCCTCATAGGGTTACTATGAGGAGAAAGAAAAAAAGAAAAAGTTTCATGGTAAGGGTCACCAATAAAAACATTTTTTCCGTGCAAAAATTACCTCTTTACTGTGAGGGAGGGACGACCGCAATGAACGTAAGAGGGAACGAGCACTTCAGAAATGGACGGCCCCAGAAGAGGTCGTATTTAAGCCAGGACTCTTGTAGGACAGTATGAATAACGTTTGCGCAGAAAAAGAAATTATAATATTTTAGTAATTTAAAGTTAAAAAAAGAAAACACAATGATATTGTTGTATTTGAAAACTGTAGACCTTGAATAGAAGCCAAGGATGCCACTAAACATTTAGGGCTAAAGATATTCAAATGAAGCCAAAAAAATTGAATCTCCTAATGGATATATATATATATATATATATATATATATATATATATATATATATATATATGTATCTATGTAATTTGCTAGGGTCAAATAAGCCAATTTGTTCACTTCAGCTAGCACAGTGTTAGAAAACGCCTAAAGAGACTACATCAGAAAATGTATTGGTATTAACCCTAGTATTACCAGGAATAGTGAAGGTAATTTACTGGAAGGTTGAACTTGAGGTTCAGCCTTTATATAAACCAACTTGTCCAGAAACTGCAAGGCATTGTGGATGACCCTGGAGAGTGGTAGGAGTGGCGAAAGTCCTTCAAGGGCTGTACCGCCCAGCAGTGAATGACTGCTGTTGAAAGTTGAATGCAAGTTGTAAACAATTCAATACATTGTTCAAACCTTTCAGACAAACGCACTATTCAACCATCATTTCGATTTTCTATTAGTTCTTACATTGGTAGTCTTGCCTCGTTCCTTAGGCCCTTCATTCGAGTCGCTTAGGCTACGCGATTCAAAAAAATGAAACTTGTGTTATTTATTAATAATCTTGCTGTAACAGCAAAACATATTCCACTCATGTGTGCGTAGGTATTTGTAGATTAACAATTTGTACACAATACCTTAGTATATCAGGAATACGATATATATAATAACTTAAGATTTATGAAATCCATTAATGAACTAACATATTCAAAATAAATATAGACATACTCGTAAAATAAAAAAAGGTAATTAAAAAAAAATATTAAATAAAAAATTCACAATAATGACAAATTAATAACACATTTTTTTTATCCATAATTGACACTTAGAGTGTGGTTCTATAGGTGAATGCCTAAGGACCACAATTATGCGAAAGTCAACAAATTCCAAAAAGAAGATACCTAATATTTTCAAAACCGCTGGCTTTATCGCTTCGGAATTTGTCTCATTCGATTGGACTTTTAGCAAATTTCCCTCTTGGGAAATCAGCTATTAAGGTCGTAAATGACGCGATTTTAGAAATTTTTCTTCAAATGTCCATCGGCCCTACTTAGGAGATGACAAAAATGAGGTCCGTTCCAAACTGTATAAATCCATCTATATAGATAGATATATTTGTCTGTTGCCACTCTAGTGGTCACAATTATTGTTTAATCGTTACCAAACTTGATATTTAGTTGTTTTATGCAAAAATAAAGATCAAGTTCGTTAACGGCAGAAATTGTAGCAGGGGGAGGAGGGGGGGGGGTTAGACGTCGGGTTGAAAAATTGTATAGAAACAATCTTATTGCAAATTAAATTCACTATAAATAGTCTACTATACATATATTCCGTATAATGAGTATTAACCGAGATATTGGGATTTTAAAGTTTTAAGCTTTGAGTAAACCCCCACTCCTACTAGTGTCATATTGGTAATAAGCTGTTATATCATGAACAAGTTCGTTACAAGGTAAAATACCAAATATTGTTCTCAACAAAGCTTTATTATACGAGATACAAAGAAATACGTTCTTTTGACACCCCCCCCCCTTCTTTTGTTCTTGGATTTCTAAAATAGAGTGATTGAAGTAAAAATTATTCTGATGCATTTCAAATTACTCCACTAGCTATAGTAAATAGTTTTCAATAAAATTAATATGTTATATTCAGGTATATCTCATTAATTGTTCATCTTTCCGGTCTACAATAACTATCTATTCAGCGCTGCGAAGTTGGCTGCCTTATTTGCTTACAATTCAGACGCTTTCCGTTGTGGATATTATTAACTTCTAAATTGACTGTATGATTTCTTCTTACCATTTGTATTTATTTGCTTAACATTCACGGTGGCGTTAGCCGTATATAGATTTATCTGTTATAAACCTTCCCGTGGTTAATCTGCTTGGTTTACGCAGTCCCTGCGTGTCGGACTTTTTTTTTCGCCCCTGAACTACCAAGTGGCCTAGCTGCCGCAACTACCGATTGCCCTTTTTTGATTACTTGTACATTTATAATGTAGTTCAACAACTGTCACAAAATCTGTTCCCATTAATCATGATTTTTCACAAGTTGAGACGAGAAATATATATTTATTCATGTTTGCGTTTCACTGATCGTCAGTAATTGAAGCTGTTTTCACATGAATTCATTATTTCTGTGTGCCGTGGCCACAAAAAATACGCGATTGTCCATACTATATATTATATACAAAAATAAATAGAAGTTATTTTACATAAAAATATAGACGTAAAATGTAAACAATATACATATAAAAATATCGCTGAAGTTTAAACCAATGTTCAGGAAAAAAATAAAATAGTTTAAATAAAATGGAAAAGAATACCTTAAAAGTTAATAACGCACTCCTACTGCCTAACAAAGTGAGGTTTGTTAGGGAATGGAAACAGGCGAAAAGAAAAAAAAAGAAGCGAAATAAGGTAGTTCTATCCCACCACAATAACTGCAGTCGGCATAAGCAATTGATAAAACTGGTGCACATTAAGCATTGTTACGATAAAAGCCTCTACGGCATTAAGCATTGTTAGGACTAAGCCTCTCCATGCAAACCAAACCGAGTCTATAGCAAGGGAGGCCGGATAAGATGTTCCATTGGCCAATTTTCATGAAAATAAATGAAATTGTCCAGCAACATTTATTACATTATTATTTTGCAATCTCGTAACTTATGAACACTTCCTAATATCTGATTAAAGTATTTCGTAGATGTACCTACACTTCCAAAAAAAAACAACGTAACTGATGGCTCTAGTGGTCACAATTTTTAACTGACCGACACCAAACTCGATCTTTAACTGCTGTTTGTATAAAAATGAAGATCACGTTCGATAACTACTTAAATTGGTGAAAGGGGGGGGGGCTGAGGGGGATTTTTGAAAATTCGAAATATCTCCATTATTATGCGTCGGATTTGTTTAAACTCAATCTTATTGCAAATGTAATGTTCTGTGGATGTTAAGCACTTTTTTTCATTATCTTGATTATTAACTGAGATATTTTCATTTTTTAGTTTTCGACCTTCAGCAGGTTATTGGAAGCCTAAATACTAAATATCGTTGTCATTGAACTTTTATGTTTTGAGATAAATGCAAATACATGACGCACGTTGAAAATCTGCTCATTTAACGCAGCCCCTGCGTGACGGACATTTAAAGCGTGAGATGCGTGCACATATTTCTGTGTGATTTCACTATTTATGGATATTACCTTCTAATGTATGTAGGATGAAAAAACAACTCTGAATTATCTTCTAAGCTACATGATATGTATTCGATCAACACATATCCATATTTAATCGTTTCATGGAAATGCAAAGATAATATTGGGTAATATCACATTCCAATACTCGGGAAATCATAGTTTGCGTTGCACCTGCTTGACGAACTTTTATTGAGGTCGTACTCATGAAAATTTTTCACAAATATCCATCGATCCTACCCAGGAGATGAAGAAAATGAGGTCTGCTCAAAATTGAATGGTCTATAAATATTGTTTCATACATATATTCTGTATCATGAATAATAACCGAGATATTTGGATTTTGTAGTTTTACGCTTTCAGTAAACCCCCACTCCTACTCATGTTATATTAATAATAAGCTGTTATATCATGAACCACTTCATTACAAGGTTAAATACCAAATATTGTTTTCATTGAACTTTTGCTTTGTGAGATATATGAAAATATATACTGTTGATCCCCCCCCCTTCTTTTATTCTTGGATTACTAAAATTTATGTAATTGAGGTTAAAGTTATTCTGATTCATTGCAAATTAAAGCACTGGTTTTAAATAAAATTAATATGTTATACTCAGATATATTTCATTAATGGTTCTTCTTTCCGGTGTAGAATTCAGGTTGGCAGGCTTGTTTGTTTACAATTCAGTCGCTTTCCGTTGTAGAGCTTTTAACTTGTAACTGAAAAATTTCTGATTGCCTTTTGTTTTTATTCATTTATTCGCGGTGGTGTTACCAGTATGTATATTTATCTATTGTAAACCTTCGCCTGGAAAATCTGCTTAGTTTACGCAGCTCCTGCGTGACAGACGTTTTTTGAAATAGTTGATCTTGAAATAAAAGGACCATACGATGACATTTTACATCCGCACCTTAGAATATTTATCATGTTCTAGTTTTAGCCATTTGATGGTATATATTGGCGTGAAACGTTTATTGAAGAGAAAAAAAAAAGTTGAGAACTTCCAGCACAACTCTTTTACGAGGAAAAAAAAGTTGAAATGTCAATATTGGCGAATCCAGAAGCATTTTCATTTGAAAACTATTTGACTGTATTTTCTGAAAGCAAACGGACAAGAGAGGTAAACCCGAAGAGTCCCTTATTAGGCCATCATATGTATCGAGCGAGGAGGTTAAAGGCCAGTACGATGTAAAATTGGTTGCAGATTGCTCACAATCGGCGAGAGTGATTCTGTCCAATCAAGTTCATTGCCTCATTTTTCATTGGGAAATCCATTAAAGCAGTTTGGGGAGCGGGAAGTGGTCCGCTAGTTCGATCTCCAAACCGCTGCCTCCAACCTCCATAACACCTTCCGCCAAAACTTTTAATTAGATTAGCTATGGTAGTCGTTACTTGTTATTACTAACGTGTCTGTTCTTGCGTCATTTTCGTTCACCATCACAGGAAGTTGCAATAACTTTTATATTATTAGAAACTAAATCGTTTTAGCCAGTAATGAATCATTTGTTCTCTACATTATGGTTTACGGGAAAGTAAATTAGTATTTTTCAATAACATATATAACTAGTTTATATCAAAAAGTTCGTCACGCAGAGACTGCGTAAACTAAGCAGATTTCCCTCATGAAGTTTAGTAATAGATAAATCTATTGGTAATACAACCCCACCGAGAATATTAAGTGAATAAATACTATCAGAAATAAGAAATATTTTAATAACCAGCCGACGGGAAGCGTTTTAAATGTAAACAAAAAGGTCTGCCAGCCTCACACCGGAAAGAAAAACAATTATTAATTATATCAGAGTATAACATATTAATTTTATTCAGAACTATTTACCATATCTTGTACTGTAATTAATAATGAGTCAGAATAATTGTTAACTCAATCAATCAAATTTTAGTAGTCCAAGACCTTAAAACGGGGGGGGGGAGGACATATTTGCATGTATCTCGTATAATAAAGTTCTCTTGAATACAATATTTGATATTTAAGCTTCGAATATTGTGGTTTATTATATAATAGAGTAATGTGTATGTAACATTAGTAGAAGTGGGGGTTTTCTGAATGCTGAAAACTGAAAAATACAAATATCTCGGTTAATATTGACGATAGAGAATAAATGTATATAACAATAATTATAGGCCATTTAATTTGCAATAAGATTGGTTCTATTCACTTTTTCGTATAGTAATGGAGATATTTCGAATTTTCGAAAATCCTCCCCACTGAACCCCTTCCCCCTTCCCTCTGGTCCGATTTCAGCCGTGAACGAATTTGATCTTTCTTTTCACATAAAACGACTAAATAATATATATGTTTGTTAACGCTTTGCGGTCGCAATTTTTGTCTGATCATTACCAAACTCGATATTTCAACATTTTATTTAAAAATGGAGATCAAGTTCGTTAACAGATAATGTCGGACTAGTGTAGGAGGGGGGGATTAGAGAATTTCGAAAATTTTAAATTTCTCCGTTGTTATTGAATATTAACCGATATATTTCCATATTTTAGCTTTTGGCCATCAGTAAACCCCCAATCGTACTCATGTCGTATTAAATAATAAGTTATTACAAAATGAGACAGTTTAGGTTTAATACTGAATATGGTTAAAAATAAATTATTGCATTGAGAGACACATGCAAATACGTCATGTAAAAACGCCATCAATTAAGATTTTTCGTTCTTTACTCGAAAATGTTTATTTGATCTATACCATACTCGATATTTAGGCGTTTCGGTCTACACTAAAGAGCATATTTGTTTGTAGTTGCCCCTGTGTGACGGACTTTTTTAATAACGCATTCAATTAACTTGACTGTAACTTGAATTTGTTTATTTCCAAGAATGAGGTAGAACAAAAGTGTTATACAAGAATAGTAACTAGAATAAAGTAAAGGCGGAGACAGTTCTTTTGCGAGACTGATACATAGTGTGACAGAATGACAGCTGAGAAGCTCCAATATTTCATATCTTGGGACAGCGTGGCCAACGTTTAATATTACATATACGACGGCAAGGGAGTGACCTAGCCTGATAATATTAAGAAACACTTAGACTTTTGACACTCCGAAGAAATGTTCACCAACTATCTCTCTCTGGATGGTTTCAATATGAATAAACTACTGAATGAATCATATAAGCAACAATAGCATCAGCATACTAAATTGTGGATTTATTTCAGGCATTAATTTCAATGTGTCAGATTGGTATGTGCATTAATGCTGCCTTTTAGCAGATTTCCCTTAAGGGAATCAGCTATCGAGGTTGTACTCATTGAGCGATTTTCGAAACATTTCAACAAATATCCATCGATCCTACCCAGGAGGTAACGAAAATGAGGTCCGTTAAAAATTGAATGGTCTATAAATATTGTTTCATACATATTTTCTGTATCATGAATAATAACCGAGATATTTGGATTTAATAGTTTTCCGCTTTTAGTAAACCCCCACACTTACTCATGTAATATTAATAATAAGCTGTTATATATTGAACCACTTCAAGGTTAAATACCAAATATTGTTTTCATTGAACTTTTACTTTGTGAGATATATACAAATACGTACTGTTGACCCCCCCCCCATTTTTGTTTTTTGTTCTTGGATTACTAAAGTTTAAGTAATTGAGGTTAAAATTATTCTGATTCATTACAAATTACAACACTGGTTATAGTAAACGTTTTAAATAAAATTAATATGTTATACTCAGATATATTCCATTAATGGTTTTTCTTCCGGTGTAGAATTCAGGTTGGCGGGCTTGTTTGTTTACAATTACGTCGCTGTCCGTTGTAGGGTTATTAACTTATAACTGAAAGAGTTCTCATTATCGTTTGTATTTATTCACATATTCGCGGTGGTGTTACCAGTATGTATATGTATCTATTGTAAACCTTCGCGGGGGAAATCTGCTTAGTTTACGCAGCCCCTGCGAGACGGACTTTTTCTTAAATAGTTGATCTTGTATGGACCCTTTACCATACAATGACATTTTATGTAAAATAAGGCCCGTTCAAAATTATATATATATATATATATATATATATATATATATATATATATATGTGTGAGTGTGTGTGTGTGTGTGAATATTTTTTTTTTGTTGCATTGCAATGAATTCGAAACTTTTATAACGTTTTCTAAAGTTATTTTGAATTACAGAACTCTTTTGGTGGGTATAACAGGCGCCAACGCTTACGCAACGAAATTTTCCTCGTTGGTGTTTTTAACAAGCCAACAACGAATATAGTTGTTCGGCACATAAAGAGTTAAGCGAGTTTACTTTCGAAAAAGCGGCTATTGAGATTGCTCACATTGCAAAATTTCACAAACGTCTAAGCCGAAGCAGAAGTGCAATGATACATTACAGAAATGTAATGTTTTATATATCTGAATACATGTAGTTGAATGAATATAATTTCTAAGTTGGGGGTTTGGATCATATTTTATTTAATTAACCTAAACATCAATGTTGTTCTATTTAAGATATATCCTATTACTTTTGAGTGATATTTTTATCGGTCTCATTAGTGAATTATTTTGCTCTATTGTTGTTGTAGTTAGTCTTTTTTCAAAAGTACTTTATGGGTGGGTAGTTAATAGCTTTAATTGTTTACTAACAGTACTATTATGTATACTATATGCTTTTGTACCTGCTTCATTGATACATGTCAATAGATGCCAGGATAATTACTGGGCTATGGTTCCAAAATTCTGCTAGTTCCAAAATCTCAAGATAGTCATGTTTTATTTCTAGCTCATTGGTCATAGACATAAATATGATTTGAATGATGAAAATTCATTTCTTAAATTATATGCACCTCCAAAAAACCCCAATTGAAGTTCCTCTGATGGACTTATGTTTTTTAATGTAAAGAGTTATATGAAGAATCATGGATTTTAAAACTTAATTTAGTCGAAAATAATGAAACAACAGTTTCGTTTTGGTGAAATAATATATATATATATATATATAGTTTTTATTATTGCATATCTTAAAGTTGTTGATATTCTGCCTCCTAAATCTCGTAGTCAATGAGAATACTACATTCAATTTTATTTCTCAAAGAATTTTGTTTTATTAAAAATATTTGGTAGAAATGAACTATTTATTCAACCTATAGATTATGAATACCTTTGGGCCTTAAAAAATAGATAAATAAAAAATGGATTGAGCGAAAATGTGCCCAAAATGGAGGGAAGTTCATAGAGATGATTATTTTTTTCCACCTACCTCGGCCCCAGAATTATATTTTTGTCTTGCAGGAAATCGGAAGTGACACTAAACTATATATAGCCAATATCATATAAATGTAGTACTCACTTGATCTAACTTCACGTAGGGCTAGCGGATACATCTACTGTCTAGTTTAACCTTTTGAACTCTTAGTTGGCCTCTTTACAGGCGTATTATCGTATGAGTGTCATTGGAAAAATACATCCATCATATTTACACCCTTCATCGGAAATGTAGGGTAAATTTCGCAGAACTGATAATCC
>CM032233.1:36782500-36817500 GCA_019009955.1 Riptortus pedestris
ACTGACTCTGAAGCTTACAAACCGAATATTGTTTTCAACAGATCTTTAGCAGATAAGATACATTCAAATAGGTTATACGTGGTCACTACTTAATGTTTTACTTTTTCACTTGTAAATATTTATCTGATCAATACCATTCTCGATATTTGCCGTTTCAAGCAACTCGAATGGGTTATACTCTGTTAACAGCTGAAATCAGTCCAGGAAGAAGGTGGGTTCTATTCCAGGGGGGGGATTCAAATTATCTCAGTTAATTTAAATGTTATTTAATCAATCTTGGTAAAAATGTAATTCTCTGTAATTGTTGTTCTATACATTGTTCTCGTAAATAAAATATTTAGCGAGCTATTTGTATTTTCTGCTTTTCAGCCTTAAGTAGACCACCACTTCTACTAGTTGAATTTTTACATGGAGTACCTGCTCACTGTACATATCATGTTCAGCATATATTTCAATTCGCGTTTACATAAGTTCCTTACGGGAGTAATAGGGAGGCCAACACGTGGGATATCTGCTTATTTTACGCAGTCTGCGTAATGGACTTTTAGCAGATTCCCTTCTGGAAAATCAGGTATTGAGGTCGTACTCATGACGCCATTTTCAAAACATTTCTTCAAATGTCCATATAAAATAAGGTACGTTCAAAACTATATATATATATATATATATATATATATATATATATATATATATATATCATGGATATATTTGTCTGTTAACTAGCAATTTTTGTTTAATCTTTACTGAATTTTATCGTTTTATGGAAAAAGAAAGATCACGTTCGTTAATAACTGAAATCGGAACGGGAGGATTTCGAAAATTCGAAATATCACCGTTACTATTCGTCGGATCGAAAACCTGCATAGAACCAATCTTATTGCAAATTAAGTTTGCTATAAATATTGTTATATGCATTTATTCTCTATCTTGAATATTAACTGAGATATTTGAATTTATATTAAGTGTGTGCGGATAACGGACGAGATGAGATCTGCTGATGTCGGTTCTATTCGTGACTCCACCGAAAGCAAGTTCGGCCGTTTCCGTAACTGTTTTGCTCTCGTGAAATTGGTTTAGAGACTCGTTACTACTACTGTTACTAGTATGCAGATTTCTCTATTGTAAAACATCACGTGGAATATCTGCTTAGTTTACGCAGCCTCGGACTTTTTATAATTATAGCAATCAATTCAATTATACGATGGTAATTCGCACAAAATATTAAAAAATTGACATCTGGAATTAAAATGTGATTTGCGTACGGTTGGCATTAGCATGTATGCTTTTATGACCCTTTATCCTGAAAGTAAATTCTAACATTTGAAACGACTACGGCATTCTTCTTCTTTTCTTTTAGAAAGTTATTCTTTCTAATTGCTTGGTAATCAAATATTTATAATTACGCCACACAGTAATAATAACAACAGGAGAGGAGAATGATGAAATAGAACACTTGTTAAGTGGGCTGCATGTTGGTATAACAGTTTAGATATAAGTTATTAGGAAGAGGTTGTGTTCTGCGTAGTGGAGCTAGTTTCTCCTCGTACTTTAAACAGGAGCTCTAGCTATTATAACTTCCACAATGATTTCCTAAGAATTATAACTTCAACAACTAGCTCTCCTTCTTCTTCATCATATCTTACAAATAGTTTGAAGATAAATTTATTTATAGAATATGCACGTATTTTATGTCAAAGTTTAAATTCATTTCAAGGAACGGTGCATTTTAGTAATGAGCTGATGAGGTTGTGCTAATGACGCGATTTTAGATAAATGTTCATCGACATTACCATGGAGGTGGGGAAAATGATGTCCATTCAGAACGATATACCCGTACATATTTGGCTCCTAACTCTTTAGTGGTCGTAATTTTTAGCAGATTTCCCGACGATCGTACCCAGGAGATGACGAAAATGAGGTCCCTTCAAAATTATATATATATTTAGCAATTTTTGCTTGATCGTTACCAAACTCGATATTTAATAGTTTCATGCAAAAAGAAACAACAAGTTTGTTAATGGCTGAAATTAGACAAGTTGGAGGGGGGTTTAGAGGGGTGGATTTTCCAAAATTCGTAATATCTCCGTTACTACGAACCCTTGTATAGAACCAATCTTATTGCAAATTAAATTTACTATAAATATTGTTATATACATTTATTCTCTATCTTGAATATCAACCGATATATTTGCATTTTTATGAAGACTGTGGGACATGTGGTCGGGTATTGTTCGGATTAGTTAGGCCGTTTCCGTAACTGTTCGGCTCTGGTGGAAGCTTCTTCTGACCTTACCTGTCGTTTCTAACCTTACCTTACCTTTGTTACGTTGTGAGATTTATGCAAATACGTTCAGTTCATCCGCCCCCCCCCCTTCTTTAGTTCATGGACTACTAAAATTTGAGTTATTAAAATATAAATTATTCTTACAATTCAGAAGCCGTTTCAGTTGGGAATTTATTAAAATTAACTGAAAGATTTCTCATGGCAAAACTTCACATGGGAAATCTGCTTAGTTTATACAGCCCCTGTATGACGGACTTTTTATTTCATCGTTACCACACTCGATATTTAAAAAAATCCGTCAAGCAGGGACTGCGTAAACAAAGCATTCCCCATATGCTTGCATGCTCCAAATACCTCTCAGCTCGGACAAAAAAACGTTTCGTTACTTAGTAAAAACGATGTAGTCAAGGAAACTTTCTGTCAATAAACATGAGAATTGATTTATAAAAAAAAAAAATTACACTATTAGAATACAAGAAAAATTAAATTAAAAAATTATAAAACTGGTAGACAGACTTTTACCATATAGTAATAAATGTTGTCATTTATATATATATATATATATATATATATATATATATATATATATATATATAATTTTGGTGGGATCAATGACCTTCTAAAGAAATTATTTGAAAATCCCATCATGAGTACAACCTCAATAGCGGATGTCTCCTAAGGGAAATCTACTAAAAGTTCATTAAAAACACCTTATTAGGAATATGACAGCAATAGGAAAGGGGGTTTACTGATGGCCGAAAACTAAAATTTGAAAATATCTCGGTTAATATTCAGTATATATAAAACGCCTATTTAACAACATTTATAGAACATTACATTTGCAATACAACTGATTCTATACAATGTTTTCGCTCCGACGCATACAAACGGAGAAATATCGAAATTCTCCCCACCCTAACCCCCCTTCCCCCTGGTCCGATTTTAACGTTAACGAACTTGATCTTCATTTTTACATATCCCGTTAAAAATCGAGTTTGGTAATGATCATACAAAAATTGCGACTGGAAGAGCATTAACAGACAAATATGTATATACAACATTTTTATTATATCCTGGGTAGGATTGATGGACATTGGAAGAAATAATTTGGAAATCCCATTATGAGTACCACCTCAATAGCTCATTTCCCCCAAAAATCTGCTAAAAACAAACATGTCATAATCAGTAGTGAATAGGTGAAGGAGATAGCACTCAAAGGTACCTGAAGGTGATACTCCGCCAACGAGATAATTGCATACACCTGAATAAGATAAGATCTCTTCAGTATCAGAGGAAGCCATGAGGATGCTAGATGTGTGTCCAGCAAAACGTCGCACACTGGAACGAGTGATAGGGTAAGCCGGACATTCATTAATATCTCCGTTTCTACTGATCCTAGAATATTGATTCTGGTGTCATTTTAAAGCACATCGAATACTCTATTGAACTACCTCATCAGCAATTTTGCCAGATGTGATATAACGGTAGGATGAATTTTATATGTGTACATACAGATTATGTATCGCTTACTAAGTAGAGAATTGTGATTTGTAGACTCATAATACTCGTATCAACATATGTTTTATAAATTTTTATTTTTTTAATAAGTTGAAGTTCAAAAACGCAATACTAAAATAGTAAACAAAAATATATATAGAATAAAAATTAAAAAAAAAATCTATGTATTTAATTTAATAATGAGAATTTTTAAGCTGGAAGAATATCTAACATTTCTAAATTTCAAATGTTTTTATTTTTTCAATTAGAAGTTCTTTTACTTCCGAAGATATTGTTTCTAAGCGATCGCTATCGTTGTTAAGTGTTGGCCTTAAATGTGATATTAAAGGGTCTGAATTAATTAACAAATTATTCAGGATATCTCTGTTGGTAGCCGTTCTAAAAATATTTAGAAAAGAAAAACACGTATTTAACTATTTATTCGAACGTGAATGGTGGCGCCAATAGCGTAGAGGAGGCGTTTTACACCGTACGTAGTTGGGAAAGGTCCGCGGGAGGTATAATACGTCTTCCGCACCGAAAGTGTTAACACTTAAAGTAAAATATTTAATGAATAGGCAAGTTTAGGCAAGATCTGACGACGTTGTAAATAAGACAATATACTCCTAAAAGCATGCCAAGTGGTATTTTTTCAAGCAAATACAAGCGATTTGCGAATTCAATTAAATAAAATTATTTTCAGCTCGATGTAAAAAAAAAAAAAAAAAATTAGAGGATTTTATAAACCTTTAGTGCCAGTTTTTGATTTGTTATAATACCCTTAATGTGTACTGGAAGGAAAAATAATTTATAAAATAAAATAAGAGTTCACGACGAATTTAATAAGCCAAGGCTTTTTTTAACATAGCAATTATAACCAGGCATTATGTAAAAATCATTGCAATAATATGGCTAAAAACCAATCTGCTCAATTGAAAAGGGTTTATGTGGTACTAACAATACAATCAAAATCCCAAATGAAAACTTTTATTTTTCCCCCAATGTCCAACATTACTGAAGGATCGCTCCAGTGTGCGTCGGTCAGAAAAATGAACATACGCTCAGTAACCGAAGACTTGTTTTGTAATTTTTCTCTACTTCAAAAATACAGATAGACATTATATTAAACGAGCAATAGTTGAGTTTAATTATTCCCGGGAAATAGAGAGGAAGAAATTATTTCAGTTCAAAGTAACTCTTAAATTGGTAGAAAATGAGAAACAAATTGGCACAAAAATAATTAATTAATAACGCTATATCCTGTCCAGTTGCTGACCTAGGAACGTGATGGGCTTTTGTGGAAAGGATTTCAATTTTTTATGAGTAACCTCCTTTGTATTATTTAGTTATACACCTCTACTCTCTTGACTACCTCCAAATTTTTAATTTTAACTTTTTTTTTGTTCCATGAACGACTTATATTTTAACTAAAACAATGAAATCAAACATTTCTCTACCGAGGTGTAATAGCTGAACTAATCTACAGGTTCGTAAGTGCACTCTACGGCTGTGGTCTCATAAACTAGAATAGTCAGTCTCAGGCTATTTTCCAAACTACTAACATTTGGCTTTGTAGCAAAATGGGCTATATTTTTTAGATACCAAGTAGTCCTGTCTTGCAAGGAGTGGTAAAAATACATAGGGTAATTAAAGAGCTTTCCTGTTTTTCCTTTACAAATTTCATTGACAATCTTCCTCATGTCCAACATACTAATAAACCTAATTATTTCATAAATATATATTATTATTTTTATTTATGAACGTATTCTTTTTGCTACTTTTGCAAATTGGCAAGGTTTATCTACAGGTTAACATACTTTTAGCAGATATCACTTAAGGGAACTCATTAAGGTAGTTATATAAGGTAGTACTCATGACGCGATTTTCGAAAAATTTCTTCAAATGTCCACTGATTCTACCTAGGAGATTTAGAAAATGAGGTCACCTCAAAATTATATATATATATATATATATATATATATATAAACACACACACACACGTGTAAGACGCGCATATCTTGTGAACTATAAATTTATTTATTTTTCAAAATATAATTAAAAATATGATGTTTAAAAACTGTTTTATACATAAAATACCGGTACTTACCGGTAATACAGCAAATATACATAGGTTATATTTGTATTTTTTTAAGTTCTGTATAGTGTGAAATAAATAGATAGATTTTTATTTAAAAAGGTTCACGTCGTACGCCAGCAAATACGTTTTTTTATTTTTTTTTTATTTTACGTCCACTTTGGCTACTAGGCTAATCGGGACGGGTTATCTACAGGTTACCATCCTTTTCTAGCCAGGGTGGGCACTTGGAGTTTATTTAATGAGTCCGTCATTAAATAAATTTCTACACCGCCCAGGGCGGGATTCGAACCCGCCACTCTAGGTCTGCCATGCAAGATTTGGACCTAAGCCGTAACACGCACGGCCAACCCCAGCCCCCAAATACGGTTTGTGTGTGTGTGTGTGTGTGTGTGTGTGTGTGTGTGTGTGTGTGTGTGTGTGTGTGTGTGTGTGTGTGTGTGTGTGTGTGTGTGTGTGTGCGTGCGTGCGTGACTGTGTGTGTATATATATTTGTGTTGTCGCAATTATTGTTTTATCGTTGCCAAACTCGTTATATAAGCGCATCATGCAATACTAAAGATCAAGTTCGGGGTAGTAGTAAGAGGGGTCCACGGGTTAGGGGTGGGGGGGGGGTTAGAGAGGGAAATTTTTGAAAATTCTAAATTTTTCCGTTACTATACATCAGATCGAAAAACGGTATGGACTAATCGTATTGCAAATGTAATGTCCTATAAATGTTGACACGTGTGTTTTTTCATTATCTTGAATATTAACCGAGATATTTGCATTTTTCAGTTTTCAGCCATCAATAAACTCCCACTGCTACTCATGTCACACAAACAATACTCTTTTATATAATAAACCACTTATTTGAACCTTAAATACGAAATATTGTTCTCAAGAGACCTTTATTATACGAGATACATGCAAATATGTTCTGTTGCCCCCCCCCTTCCTAATTTCTTGGACTACTAAAATTTGACTGATTGAGATAAACATGATTCTGATTCATAATAAATTACAGTAATAGACATAGTAAATTGTTTTCAATAAAATTAATAGGTTATATCCAGATATATTTCAGTAATTGTTTTTCATTCAGTTGAGGAATATTTTTATCTTTCTGTTCAGCTCTGAGAAGTTGGCGAACCTGTTGGTTTACAATTCAGACGCTTTCCCTTGGGAGGTTATTAAAATTGTCTGTAAGAGTTCTCATTACCGTTTGTATTTATTCACGGTGTTAAGTGTTACCAGCATGTTGATGTATCTATTGCAAAACATCACGAGGGAAATCTGCTTAGTTTAGGCAGCCCCAGCGTGACGGACTTTTCTAGGCAGGGTTGGACTAATTTTATTTAATGAGTACATACCTTAATAAATTCCTACTGCCCAGGTGTGAATCGAACTCGCCAATCAAGTTTTACCATGTGAAATTAAGGCCAACGCTTTAACCTGATCCCCCATAAATATATATTAATACGATCTATGGTTATAAATAGGATGGAATAAACCACCTTTAAATATTACTTTTAATAAAATTAGACAAAATTATGAGGATCTACTAGGACTGGAGTAAGTAAACACTTAAATTTTATGAAAGGTATGAGTACAAAACACCGTCAGTAACTAGTATTACTGTCAACACTCCAAATTTCCCACCCTAAATATCTGAAATGACATTTAATTCAACGAGGTACTTTCTAGTATTTAGGTCATCAAATAGAACATGAATGAAATGCATTTTAATAACCTGACATTTCGAGTTGTTATCGTAAAGTTTCTTCTAATAATGAGATTTATTAACAAGCCTTAGGCCATTTATTTAACTATTCTAACTGATTCAAGAATTTCAAGTCTATTTAACCAAAACATCCATTGGCCTGATAGTAATTCATTTTTGTTAATATAAGTTACTCATGTATATCTTATACGGCTGTTATAAAAGCTTTAATATATCTCAGCCTTTAAGTACATTATAAAATCAGGATTGTTTTCAATGAATATATTAAAATTGATTATCGTACTATTTTTTACTCGTGTAAACATATAATAAAACAAAATTTCTTTTACATGAATCATAAAGAAAAAAGTGTCATATATGAAAGTCCGCTTAAAATGCGAATAAATGCACTTACCAAAGGGAGAGATGACTTAAATACTCCATCCTCCTAAAAGCAAATTAACACAATTAAAGTTTATTAATTGGGTATTACTTTTTTCGACTACCATTGGTTAAGTTAATTCCAACATTGATGTACGAAATTAGCAATAATAAAATAATCATATATTTTGCAGTTATTTCTTTCAATTTGAAATATTAACAATGACATTCGTTAAAAATTACCTACCCATTACTGTTCCTCAGAACTGCCTTACTTAAAATTTCAATTTGGACTCGAATTTCCTTTAAAATACTAAAAATAAGAACATTTAATGTTCTTTCTATTTAGAATCAGTAAATATTTATATAGATAATGGAAATCACCTTTTAGACTCAAGTTTTGGATTTTGTTCAAGAGATGATGGCATTATTTTTTATGGAGTTTAATTATAAATTCATTCATTTATATCCAACGTATATTTTTTGTTTAAATTTACTATAAATGCTGTGACAATAAATGTAGAAGTTAACATATCGAAGGAATTGAAGGGTTAGATTTGCCAGTATATATGATACTGTTGTCATATCTGTCTGTGGAGACTGTCGTCACTGGGGCTGATGGTCGAATACAGTTGGAATACAGCGCTGTCGATGCGAGTACACCATCTTCAAGCACGTCGAAACTTGTACTGAGTTAGCTGTCCGTTAGTCGGTTGGTTTTATGTCTGTTATCGGTATTAGATTGTGTAAGTTTTAGTCCGGGTCTGTTTGTTTATATCTTAGATCTGTCAGACTTGAATCATTGCCACTACTCAAAGGAAATTACTAAAAAACGTCCGCCACGCAGGGGCTGCGTAAACTAAGCAGGTTTCCTACGTGAAGTTTTATAATAGAGAAATCTGCATACTGCTAATACTTAACACCACCGTGAGTAAATACAAACGGTAATGAGAATCTTTCAGTTAATTTTAATAAGCTCCCAACGGAAACGGCTTCTGAATTGTAAACAAATAGGTCTGTCAATCACTCAGAGCTGAACAGATAGATAGACATATTCTTCACTAGAAATAAAAACAATTACTGATATATATCTTAATATAACATATTAACTTTATTGCAATCTATTTGCTATATCTAGTACTGCAATTTATAATTAATCACAATAATTTATATTTTAATAACTCTAATTTTAGTAGTCCAAGAACAAAAGGAGGGGGAGGGGCAGAACGTATTTGCATATATCTCACAAAGAAGAAGCTAACACCAGTCCCTACACCAATTCTACGAGAGCCGAACAGTTACGGAAACAGCCGAACTGATTTTCGGTGGAATCTTACGAACAATACCAACAATAGCCGATCTCATCATCGTCTGTTATCCGCACAAACTTAATAAAAATGAAAATATCTCGGTTAATATTCAAGATAGAGAAACAATGTATATAACAATATTTATAGTAAATTTAATTTGCAATAAGATTGATTCTGTACAAGGGTTCGATCCGACGTGTAGTAACGGAGATATTACGAAATTCAGAAAATCCTCTCCCCCTAAACCCCCCTCCCAATTGTCCGATTTCAGCCATTAACAAACTTGTTCCTTTATTTTTGCATAAAGGTATTAAATATCCAGTTTGGTAACAATCAAACAAAAATTGCGACTGCTAGAGCGATAACAGATATATATATATATATATATATATATATATATATATATATATATATATATATATACTCTCTATCTCATATATGGTCTGATTTATTTCAAATATTGGACTCAAGTCTTCAAAATTAAATTAGTATGTACACTACATACAGTTTTTACGTTTTCAATTAAACGTCTTTTATGCAAAATTCCTTTCAAACATTTTTAAACATGCTATTTTCCATAACTTTCGTACTTAGTTAAAAATCTTTAAAATTAAGAGAGAGAAAAAAGGATTTATTCTTTTTTAGAGGGAAACCTGGACGTTTAGTTGGCCATGTATCACCTTTGGGAGTCAGTTGGCTACTATAACTCTCAAGCTTGAATTCTAGGAGCAGTAGGCTGAAGAGGCGCCCAAAAGTAGCAGTTCATACATTTGGGCCACTTGAGCAGTTGGCCGACCACATTTAAACCTGACTTTCTGAGCAGTGCAGCAGACAAATTAGTCATAAAATTTATTAGGTTTAATCATATTAGCCTCTCACGGCTAAGAGTGGACTTAGAAGCCGAGCCGGGGAGAGGGTGAAGTGCGTGGGTAGGCAGAGTTAGCCGAGTACTGCTGGTACGCTGCCTTAAGCCCTAGCAGTATGGACATAACAGGTAAGGGCTACCCATACTATTTGCCAAATACCCATTAAGCTTTTGCGGGTTAGTGTAGTTGATTAACGTATTTTTGTGTGGCTATAATGCCCTCTGTTGTATTGGTATTATTATAATTGTAAATTAAGTTATTTAGTAATCTATGACCTATCTATTTGGTAACTGTAAATATAGTTATAATAGTGAATTAATTAGCTCAGTCACCCTTTTTCTCCCTGTTCCCGATATGTCCCAACTTTACACACACACACACACACACACACACACACACACACACACACATATATATATATATATATATATATATATATATATATATATATTATATATATATATATATACTAACTCAGATACCCGGCTTCGCTCAGGAATTCATTTGAGGCTGAATGGTGATGGTATATTTTTGGCAAGGCTTTACTTTGCACAATATTTTGACATTTACCCGTTCCAGTGTTTAGGGTTAATACCCGTTGTTGGCATTTGTTAATAATAAAATTATTTTTTTATGTAAGACTTCACTGTCCTGCATATTGTCATATTTCCCGTCTCCTGTGCATTATGTATAGATTTGAATTATTAAGGAGAAAATATTGACATACATTTGAATTAATTTTTTCAGGTGAGGTACCTGGTAGTTCAGATTGAAAAGAATTGTTGAGCAAATTTCTCTAAATAACAATATAAACAACTTTTGTTATGTGCATATTTGCCGAAACCCCAATAGGAAATCATTATTATTAATTTCAGGCCTCCCTTATAACCCCCACTCCTGCCCGTCCCTAGAAATGTTAGTATAGCTTATTATAATGAAGGCGTTAGTACTAATTCACATACCGATTAATTCGGTTGAGTCTTTAGTGCCAAATAAAATTGTGGACTCCCGCTTTAGTTTATAGCGTATAACACATTTATGCTTCCGTATACGGCAAAAGTGCATATAACAAAAGTTACTCTAAATAACAAAATAAACAATTTTTGTTGTGTGCATATTTGCTGAAAAAGCAATAGGAAACGAAATATCGCTATTTTTAATTTCAGGCCTTCCATATAACCCCCACTCCTGCAAGTCCCTAGAAATTTTAGTATGGCTTATTATAAGGAAATCGTTAGTATTAATTCATATAGCGAGTTTGGTTTAGTTCGGTTGAGTCTTTTGTGCCAAATAAAATTGTGGACTCCCGCTATAGTTTTTAGCGTATAACTCATTTATACTTCCATATACGGCAAAAGTGCATATAACAAAAGTTACTTTAAATTACAAAATAAACAACTTTTATTATGTGCATATTTGCTGAAAAAGCAATAGGAAACGAAATATCGCTATTTTTAATTTCAGGCCTCCCTTATAATCCCCACTCCTGTTCGTCTTAGAGAATATTAATATAGCCTAAAGTCTAAGTTGGGCTAGTAATAGTATACATACAAAGTTTCATAAAATTCGGTTCAGCCGTTTATGCGTGAAAAGGTAACAAACAAACAAACAAATAAACAAACAAACAAACAAACAAATAAAAAAAAAAAACATTAAAAAGAAACAAAATGCAAAATGCAGTTATGGTGTCTATGACATGTGAAACGAAAAGTTATCGTGAAATTTCGCGAAAAAAATCAATGTACAGACAGAGGTTACAATTTTATATATATACGGACGCAGGTGTTAGGGTCCGAGAGGCCAGAAGCTCTATTATTCCAGAAACCTTGTTAACAAAATCAACTGCTTTACACTGTCTAAAAATTTGTGTATGATAAGAATTAACGGTGCATTTTCCATATATATTTTAGTTATGCCATATTTTCCATAGTATGTAAAGTCACGTGTTTGTATGCTCTTCACTGAGCATCGTAATATAAAATAAATGAAGAAGCAAACTTAATTATTTTAAATATAAATACAGATGGTAAGGTATTTCTAATCACTCGTTCAGCATCTAAGGGAATGTCCACTTGGTGTAGCTTGGGATATTGGTTAATGATTAGGGTGATAATAGATGAAGCTCTGTGCATTGCTTGAATTTAGATGAGCCTTTAAAAAAAAAATACTGTACATATTTAATTAAACATGGAACTTTACTTCTGACTAAACTTGTTGTTGAGGCGGCCCTGTAATGGGCCTCTCTGGAAGGAAGTAGGGCGGGCAGCTGTGCCACAGCGGTACTCTAAGAAGAGTGATGTTCCATGTCTTCAAGCCCTTTAATTGAATTTATTATTAATAAGGAACATTCGTTAGTATAAATAAAAACTTTCGTCAAAGCAATTGTTCATAGCATACACAGAAAGTCCGTCACGCAGGGGCTGCGTAAACCAAGCAGATTTCTCTCGTGAAGTTTAACAATAGATAAATCTACATAATTGTAGCACAACACCACCGTCAATATTAAGTGAATAAATACAGACGGGAAGCGTCTGAAATGTAACAAACGGGTCTGCCAACGTCTCACCTGAAAGAAAAATAATAACTGACATCTATAAAAAAGAACATATTTATTTTGTTGAAAACTATTTACTATATCTAGTGCTGTAATTAATAATGAATCAGAATCATTTTTATCTCAATCAATTATATTTTAGTAGTCCAAGAACTTAAAACAGGGGGGGGGGGAAGGTCACCAGAACATATGTGCATATATCTCGTATAATACAGGTATTATGAAAACAATATTTGGTATTTAAGCTTCGAATAAAGTAGTTTAATATGTAACAGAATATCGTTTATGTAACATGAGTAGAAGTGGGGGTTTGCTGTAGGTTGAAAACTGAAAAATGCAAATGTCTCTGTTAATGTTCAAGATAGAGAATAAATGTATATAACAATATTTATAGTACATTTGATTTGCAATAAGATTGGTTTTATACTATTTTTTGAACAGACGTACAGTAACGGAGATGTTTTGAATTTTCAAAGTTCTCCCTCTCTAAACCTCATTTCAGCCGTTAACAAACTTGATCTTTCTTTTTACATAAAACGCTTATATATAGAGTTTGGTAACGATCAAATAATAATTACGACCGCTAGAGCGGTAACAGACACACACACACACACACATATATATATATATATATCATTTTCAACGGACCTCATTTTCGTCATCTCCTAGGTAGGATCGATGGACATTTGAAGAAAAATTTCGAAAATCGCGTCATGAGTACGACCTCAACAGTTGAAATCTGCTAAAACCTATCCAGTTGCAACTGGGTTTAAATGTAAATGTAAAAATGTTTTCTGTTTGCTGTCATTAAGGCGAATGATCTTTCTTTGCGGGAAATTAATTCCTGAAAATAAATAACTCTTACTTATACAGATTCAAACTTACTAGCTCAAATACTTGTAAATGCGACAGTTATACTGAACAGACATTCACCCACCTGATTTATGAATGTAGACTGACTCAAGATATGTATATATATATTATTATATAAATAACTGTTAAACGTTTTGTCAAAATGCACATATAATGCAAATATGCATGGGATGTGCAGAAAAATGTGGAGGAAATACAAAAAAAAAAAAAAAAATTGTAATTGATTTGAAAAATTGTTGCTAGGGTCGGAAAGTTTGCCAATGCTACATGAAAAGGATTTTGCTAATCGAAAACCTTCTTTTAATAGGACCAAAACATCTCTCTATTATGATCAATTCTGTTGCTTGTACTTTTTTTAAACGTTTTCTTCATTGAATTTTCAAGTGAAGCCATTAACAAGGCAGATGTGCCGGAACTAATAATACCTAGGATAATAAAATTAGCAAGCACTCTATTCATTTCCTCATAAATTGATTCGCAAAATTCTACAGAACAGGGGTTGCCTCATCAATGCTTGTAAACATTTTAATTGAATTATGTGGGCGCTCACTCTGCAGGAACCATCAAATTAACGAACTCAATGACGTACTGATTACATAACCAGTTTTCCTATGCCACTTTTACTTCTACAGTTTTCCTTCCAGTAGTGGACATCAATCACTCCTCACATTTTTTAGCAGATATCCCTTCAAAGAAATCAGCTATAGAGGTTGTACTCATGACGCGATTTTCGAAAAACATTCTTTGAATGTCCATCGATCTTACCCAGTAAATGGCGAAAATAAGATCCATTCAAAACTATATATATACAGGGTGTCGCAACTTCCTGTGCCACCCCCCTTAAAATTCCCAATTGTTTTAATACAAGGCTGAGACTTGGTATGTCACAATTATGACCCCTGAAGAATCTTTACTGTCCATATTCAACCTCGTAACCTTGTCCAGTACTTCTCCAGCGACCAAAACAACAATATTCTTCACAGGAGTTAAAATAATTACTGAAATATATTTGACTATAACATATTAATTTTATTGAAAAGTATATAATATATTTATTTCTGTAATTTATAATGAATCAGAATAATCGTTATCTCGATTACTCAAATTTTAGTAATCCAAGAATTTAAGAAGGGGGAGGGGAGAGTCAAAAGAACATTTTTGCGTGTATCTCGCGTAATAAAGGTCTCTTGATAACAGTAGTTGGTATTTAAACTTCGAATAAAGTGGTTTATTTTATAACTGAGAATAGTTTATGAGACATGAGTAGGACTGGGCGTTTGCTGAAGGCTTAAAACTAAAAAATGCAAATATCTTGGTTAATATTCAAGAAATAGAATAAAAGTATATGACATTATTTATAGTACATTTAATTTGCATTAAAATTAGTTCTACACAGCTAAATGAGGATGGATTGTGCAAATGTCTGACCAGAAACATTCAACAATATGCTATAAATGTAATAACACAGGTTGCAAGAATCGCTCGTAATCCGAATGTCTCTGCCGGAACTGTGAAGATAAAATTTTAATTTATTTGTTAGTGCAGCAGAGAGCCCTTCACTGTTTCTTTATTATTTAAGATATTGAATTACTTTCTGTTTCAGAAAGAGCAGAACACGCTTAGATACGATAAGAAGAAAGACTTGGACTTTTTGCACTTTTTTTTCTAATTCATATATGTTTTTTTTTGGAAAGTGTAAAAACAAGTTATTTTTATTTTAAAATGTGTCACGTTTGTTATGTATTCCATTAAAAAGTTATATTAAAAAAATCTATTTAAGAAACTTAAATTTTTTTAGTGAGTCATAAGAGACTCATGGTAGTGCTTATGTAACTTTAAAACATGGTTGTAGATGAAGGTTAATGGTAACGCATGAATCTCGTAAATTGTGGTTGATAGAACAAGGGAATCTGTAAATTAAAAAAAAAAAGTTCTTTAAACGATCATTAAAATCGTGGTCATTCCTTTATCTTCATTGATAATGACCGAACTAGGAAGTACGTAAAATATCCATTGAGCTAATAACTATTTATTGTTTAAAGCACGTTGAGAGTGTTTCATTTACCTTCTATAGCACTTTCTCATTTTCTAAAATAATGAGCTGTTGTTGTCGAGTGGCCAGAGATCGCCGGAAGTATTGAGTTTACCTAATTGGCGCAGGTAATTCATTTCCCGCTGAGAGGGAATATAATATAACTTCACCCAGTAATTGGTATACCTCATTAATTCTACAAGCGGACCATTAAAATCTTTGGATTGTGCTCTGAAGAATTTGCACATTTTAATAAATGTTCATCCTTGAAGGTTTTATTAAGTTTAATGCAGGCGTTATTAAGTTACCTTTCACTTTTCTTTAATAGACTTTCTGGGTGGGGAGAACTAATGATGATGGAAAAGTTTAGGAGTACGAATAATAAAAAAAAAAAAGGTGAAATAAAGCAGAAAGGGGAAAGGGTGTACTTTGTTCTGGGCCGTATTCGATTAACAAAGATGAGTAATGAGAGTAAAAAGCAAGAAAAAGTCAAACTTTAGTACTGTACTTCTCTTTCGGTTGTAATTACGACTGCCATTAAAATGACCAGTTGCCAGAGAGGAGAAAAAAAAAATCATCAAAACACATTCTGGAAACTTTATTTTCCAGTTCGAAGCATTTCTTTAATACCATAGTGCATTGCCAAAAGGTAAAATAATATTTAATCTATATAGAATGATGAGAGCAAATACTCCATGCTAAACAGCATAATTGCATTATATTGTCTTCAAGTAGGTAGTTGTAACTGGTTTAGTCTCTTTCCCTTAAGGAAAACCAGGCATTGAGGTTGTACTCATTTTTTTTTCTCCTCATAGTAACCCTAAGAGGAGTTATTTATTTATTTTTTTTTTTTTGTGGCGTGTCAACCATTTTCGTCATTAACGCCAAAGTTATTTATTTGAATACATGTTCCATTGCCACATGGCATATTACATGTATGATTATGTTTTAACCCTTAAGTAGGCGCAAGGGGTCATTTCTGTCCAAGAGCAAGTTTCATCTTGTCTCCTGCTCATGCGGGCCACCTGCCATTGTTTACATTTTTAGTACCTTCCTACTCCTTACTGAACTCTACCCTCAGTGTGTTTTAGCAGATTTCCCTTAAGGGAAATCAGCTATTGAGGTCGTACTCATGACGCGAGTTTCGAAAAATTTCTTCAAATGTCCATCGATCCTACCCAGGAGATGACAAAAATGAGGTCCGTTCAAAATTATATATATATAATATCTATCTATAATATATATAATATATTATATATAAATATATATATATATAATATATTATATATATATATTATTTGTCTGTTAACGCTCTAGCGGTCGCCATTTTTGTTTGATCGTTACCAAACTCGGAATTTAATCGTTTTATGTAAAATGGAAGATCAAGTTCGTTAATGGCTGAAATCGGACCAGTGGGAGGGGGGGTTTAGAGGGGGGATTTTTGAAAATTCAAAATATCTCTGTTATTATGCGTCGGATCGAAAAATTTTATAGAATAAATCGTATTGCAAATTAAATTTACTATAAATATTATTCTATACATTTTTTCTGTATCTTGAATATTGACCGAGATATTTGCATTTGTATTCTGCGTGTTGTCGCCAGTAGGTTATGTTCGCACTTTCCGCCGAGAGCTCTGGTGGCCGTTTCCATAACTATTCGTCCCTCGTGAATAGGTTTAGAGGTTAGGTCAACTGTTTTTTGGGGCTAGAAACTACTGGGTTATTACGCCCTAAATAATGTTTTAGGTTTAGAGGTTTCTTACTACTACAGTTGTTATTAGGCAGATTTCTCTATTGCAAAACCACATGGGAAATCTGCTTAGTTTACGCAGCCCCTGCGTGACGGACTTTTATTTTGCAAAATGGATTCGCGTCAGGCCCTAGCTTTTAGCTGATATCCCTTAAGGGAACCAGCTATTGAGGTTGTACTCATGACGCTATTTTCGAAATTTTTCTTCAAATGTCCATCAATCCTACCCAGGAGATGACGAAAATGAGGTCCGTTAAAAACTGTATATATATATATATATATATATATATATATATTTCGTAGATGTACCTACACTTCCAAAAAAAAAACAACGTAACTGATGGCTCTAGTGGTCACAATTTTTGTCTTATCGTTACCAAACTTGATATATAATTGTTTTATGTAAAAAGAAAGATCAAGTTCGTTAACGGCTGAAATCGGACAAGGGGGAGGGGGGGTTTAGAGGGGGAGAATTTCTAAAATTCTTAATATCTCCGTTAATATGAATCGGATCGAAAAATTATATAGAACCAATCTTATTGCAAATGTAATGTTCTATAAATGTTGTTATGTACATTCCCCCCTCTCTAAACCTCATTTCAGCCGTTAACAACTTGATCTTTATTTTTGCATAAAACGTTTAAATATCGAGTTTGGTAACGATCAAACGAAAATTGCGACCGCTAGAGCGTTAACAGACAAATATATATATATATATATATATATATATATATATATATAATTTTGAACGGACCTCATTTTCGTCATCTCCTGGGTAGGATCGATGGACATTTGAAGAAATTTTTCGAAACACGCGTCATGAGTACGACCTCAATAGCTGATTTCCCTTAAGGGGAATCTGCTAATTTTAAAGAAAGATTTAACATACGTTTCGGACGACCACAAGTTGATGTGTGTAGTGAATGTGAAAGACTGACCCTACGTATGAAAGGGGAATTAAATCCAGAGGCAAAAAGAGTTGTCGCTACTGAATTGTTAGTACATAAAAAAAGGGCCAACAAATTTTACACTGCTTTAAGAGAAACAACAGAAACGTGCCAATCCAGTGAAGGTTCTGAAGTTTGCCTGACATTTGATTACATGCAAAATATTTCATTACCATCAATTCCGGTACAAGATATGTTCTATTACAGGCAGCTATCAGTCTTTCCTTTTGGTGTTCATAATGTTAATACTGAGGAGTCAGCAATTTATCTGTATCATGAGGGACTTGCAAAGAAAGGACCGAACGAAGTGTGCTCATTTCTACACCATTATATACAAACCAACATGAATTCACAGACTAAAATCCTCCACTTGTTTTCTGATAACTGCCCGGGGCAGAATAAAAACCACACAGTGATTCGTTTTCTAATGGCACTTACAGATACAGGTAGATTTCAAAAAGTTATCTATAGGCTGCCTCTCAGAGGACACTCATTCCTGCCTAACGACAGAGACTTTGGTTTAATCAAAAGAAAACTACGTCGAGAGGACCGCTATTATACATTAAGAGATGTAACCAAATTGATTTTGAATTCCAGTCGCAAAACGAATAAATTTATCGTAAATCGTCTGGACAGAAGTTTTATAAAAGATTATAAAAATTGGTGGCCTGCTTTATACAAAAAAAAATTGTGAATCTGAGCAGAGTAAACTGATTAGACATCTAATAAAGAGAAAAAATGCCTTTGTTCTTAAGGCTAAACGTAGCAAACAAGTTAGTAAAAATGACAGTTCAGAAACCGTAGAAAAAGATAACTTTAAAATATCCAAATATAGCCAATTTGTGTTTGATTCTTCAAAAAAAGGTGTCGTCACTGTGAGCGAGTTTATAAACGGCTTTACAGTAAAATAATTCAAATTAGGAAACAACAACCCTGCCCATATCTTTTTGGCGCAGGCATATAACAAGAAGAACCCAATATTAGAAGGCAAAATAGTAGATTTAAAGAGAGCTATGCAATATATTCCTGAGCATAAGAAAAAGTTTTTCCACAATATCTTGAGTTGGCCCACAAGGAAAATGCTACCTCTGAAGATGATTAGTTTTGAGATTTCATATTTTTTTTCCTTCTTATTTTTGAATTTTTTTTTTGTTTAAATATACATTACAAACAAAAATTATGGAGTTAAACTGTGTAATTTATAAATATACAAATTAATCTTTCTTGAATAATTCATTTCTTATTAATTAGTTTCCTTTTTAAGGTTTTATTTAAGAAAGGGCATAAGTCATCTGGTATAATTATGCTACAAACCCAGTAAAAGAGGTTTTAAAATTCATGGCGATACTGTTATAGGTATCATGTTATAAATGTAGTAATATAAACATTTTTTTAGAATTTTTGTACCATTTCTTTTAACTTAAAACTGTTTTTTTTAATTTTCCCTAAAGTTATTATTTCATGACTTATCCCCTTTCTTAAATAAGCAATTCATATGTAAAAAGTTTGTGTTGTCTGTACTCATGACGCGATTTTCGAAAAATGTATTCAAATATCAATCGATTCTACATGATTGTATCATGAAACATTTACCAAATATAGTTTTCATTGAAACAGTGTGAAATATGCTCAAATATTTTCGATATAATATTAATTGATGAATTATGATTTTACGTTCTAAACTATATGGATTTTATTTAATGAACGTCACAATCGATATATAACAGTTTTATGGAAAACTAAAGATTATATGGTGCAATGACTGAAATTGGTATTTGGGGAGTGGGAATAATTGAAAAATCAAAATATATAGGTTGCTATGAGGCGGATTAAAAACATTTATTTAACCAATGTTGTACGAATTTTAATTATATAAAACTTTTTTTTTTTATACACGTTATGTCTGGCTCGAATATTAACGGAGTTTTTTCAGTTACAGCCTTTTGCAAAGTTTGGCACTGCTTAAGCAATTAGTACTTATTATTATGAAGTAAGTAGTGGTATAATTTTATTGAAGACTCTTTTATCGACTACTGTTATTTTTAGTATCGGCTAGTGGGATTTTATATAGATTTCCCTTAAGGGAAATCAGCTATTGAGGTTTTACTCATGATGCGATTTACGAAGTGTCCTCAAATTCCATCGATCCTACCGAGTAGATAATGTAAATGAGGTTCTTTCAAAATTATATATATATATATATATATATACATATATGTCTGTTACTGCTCTAGTGGTCGCAATTTTTGTATTATAGTTACCAAACTCAATATATAACCGTTTTATGTAAAACGGAAGATCAAGTTCGTTAATGGCAAATCCAGTGGGTGGGGAGTTTAGAGGGGGGATAATCAAAAATTCAAAATATCTCCTTTACTATACGTTGGATCGAAAATGTATAGAATCAATCTTATAGCAAATTAAATTTACTATAAATATTGTTATAAACATTTATTCCCTATCTTGAATATTAACCGAGATTTTGGCATTTTTTAGTTTTCAGCCTTCAACAAACCCCCAGTCCTACTCATGTCACATAAACAATACTCTGTTGTATGATAAACCACTATATTCGAAGCATAAATATAAAATATTGTTTTCAAGAGACCATTATTATTATTATAAGATTCATGAAAATTAGTTGTGCGATGACGACATCAATTAAGATTTTACGTTCTTGTTCCGAAAGTGTTTATTGGACATATTCCATAACCGAAATTTAATCGTTTCAGTCAGCACTAGCCATCATATTTGTTATAGGCAGAAATCGGACATGGAATAGAGGGGGCAAAATCCGAAATTTCAAAATATTTCTGTAATTATGAACGGGATCGTATAATGTTATAACACCAATCTTCTTTAACCGTTGATGATCTACAATTTTGTTCTTAGCATTTCTTCGTAATTCAAGTATTAAGTGAGTTATTCGCGCTTTCTCGTTTTCAGCCTTCAGTAACACCCCTCCCACTCACATTCGACGTATCGATTTTTTACATAGTAATAGAGAATATGTGGAGAGAGGAAATTAGAGGTGTTTTATAACAGCACTTGGGGAATCTGCTAAGTTTACGCAGCCCTGGACGTGACGAACTTTTCTTTTTTCATGAAGAACAGTAGTGTGTAGCATCTACGAGAAAGGTATAATTGTATTCCTGAACTTCGTTTACTTTCAGTGCTGTGGAGAAATGGATTTTCATGTCTATAATTTTCAATTTTATACGCTACGTAATGCGTTTTTGAGAATAATAACTCATAATGTATAGATTCAATTAGATTCCAGTATTTCTGATGAAATCTGCAATTTATTCATATTTAAATCGTTTGATTGTTCCTACATCTTTCTTCAGCATGGTTAAACCACTTCATTGGCCGTAATTTCATTTCATAGTGGTATAATATGGCAAACTAGTCAAATTAGGAGGGTGTGTCTGTGTTCCCATTTAGAGCTTTCTCGCCTATATTTAGGATTTAGGTAAGGCTTAGACGTCGACTGACTTGTAATCCCTATGTCAGTGGAATAGCAACAGTTTACGGAGGTTTCATCGAAATATTCACCATGAGGTGGGAAGTTTTAGCAGATTTCCCTTAGGGAAATCAGCTATTGAGGTCGTACTCATGACACGATTTTCGAAAAATTTCTTCAAATGTCCATCGATCCTACCCAGGAGATGACGAAAATCAGGTCCCTTCAAAATTATATATGTGTATATATATATATATATATATATATATATATATATATATATATATATATATATATATATATTTATTTGTCTGTTAACGCTCTAGCGGTCGCAATTTTTGTTTGATCATTACCAAACTCAATATTTAAACGTTTTATGCAAAAAGACAGATCAAGTTCGTTAATGACTGAAATCGGACCAGTAAGAGGGGGGGGGTTTAGAGGGGGGGGGGTTAGAAGGGACGAGTTTTGAAAATTCGAAATATCTCCTTTACCATTCATCGGATCAAAAAATTGTATAGAACCAATCTTATTTCCAATTACATTTACTATAAATATTCCTCTATATGTTTATTCTCTATCTTGAATATTAACCGAGATATTAGCATTTTTATTAATTGTAACGGACGAAATGAGATCGGCTAACTTCGGTTCTAGTCGTGAGTTTCCGTCAAAAACTAGTTTGGCCGTTTCCGTAACTGTTTGGCTCTCGTGAAATTTCTCTATTGTAAAACCTCTCGTGGGAAATCTGCTTAGTTCACGCAGCACCTGCGTGACGGGCTTTCTTTGTATTTATCTGTTCATTAGTTACGACATCAATAGCTGATTTCCCTTTCTTCTAATTGGAGAAAGTCCTCTTGGATTGGGAGGAAGGAGTTATCAGCAGATATTTTGAATAAGACATCAGGATGGGCGACGACACGACTTGGGTTGGTTAGGGGCCTGGAAATGGAGGATTCCACTGCGACCACATTGAATTGTATAAAATGATTGCTATGTTCTACAAGGACTGTAGAGCCTGTTAATTAGTTGGCCTAGTAGTGACTGAGACATCCCCCCTAGAGGAACGAGGGCAATATATGCGCCTGCTGCTTGTCCTAAGGCAAATGGCGATTATTAATAATGTCCCTTGTCCCTGGAGATATTGGAGTGTCTCCTAAATAAGATTTAGTTAACGCTTTTGGAGTGGCCTAGAGTATAAAGTTGGTTATAGAAATAGAACTATTATATAAAAAGCCCGTCAGGCAGGGGCTTTGTAAACTAAGCAGATTTCCCATGCAAAGGTTTACAATAGATAAATATACATATTGGTAACACCATCGCGAATATTAAGTGAATAAATACAAATGGTAATGAGAAATCTTTCAGCTAGAAGTTAATAATCCTACAACGGAAAACGTCTAATTGTAAACAAACAGGCCAGTCAACGTGAATTCTAGACCGGAAATAAAAACCATTAATTTAATATATCTTAATATAACATATTAATATTATTGAAAACTATTTACTGTAGCTAGTGCTGTAATTTGTAATGAATCAGAATAATTTTAATCAAAATTGCTTAAATTTTAGTAATCCGAGAACAAAAGGGGAGGGGGATCAACAGCACGTATTTGCATATATCTCAAGAAGTAAAATTTCAATGAAAACAATATTCTTTATTTAACCTTGTAATAAAGAGGTTCATGATACAACAGCTTATTATTAATATAACATGAATAGGAGTGGGGGTTTACTGAAAGCAGACTTCTGCTATAACTATAAAATCCAAATATCTCGGTTAATATTCATGATACTGAAAATATGCATAGAACAATATTTATAGATAATTTAATTTGCAATGTGATTGGTTTATTACTTAATTTTTCGATCCAACGTATAGTAACGGAGATATTTTGAATTTTCAAAATTTCCCACCTCCTTTTTAAATAAAACGATTAAATATGGAGTTTGGTAAAGATCAAACAAAAATGGCGACCGCTACACACTGGAGCGATCCTTCATTAATGTTGGACATTGGGGGAAAAAATAAAAGTTTCAATTTGGGATTTTGATTGTATTGTTAGTACCACATAAACCCTTTTCAATTGAGCAGATTGATTTTTAGCCATATTATTGCAATGGTTTTTACATAATGCCTGGTTATAATTGCTATGTTAAAAAAAGCCTTGGCTTATTAAATTCATCGTGAACTCTTATTTCATTTTATAAATTATTGTTGCTTCCAGTACACTTTAAGAGTGTTATAACAAATCAAAAACTGGCACAAAAGGTTTTTAAAATTCCTCTATTTTTTTTTTTTTTTTACATCGAGCTGAAAATAATTTTATTTAATTGAATTCGCAAATCGCTTGTATTTGCTTGAAAAAATACCACTTGGCATGCTTTTAGGAGTATATTGTCTTATTTACAACGTCTTCAGATCTTGCCTAAACTTGCCTATTCGTTAAATATTTTACTTTTAGTGTTAACACCCCCCGCACTTTTAGGTGCGGAAGACCTCCCGCGGACCTTTCCCCAACTACGTACGGTGTACGTAGTTATAACTACGTACGTACGGCTCCTCCTCTACGCAATTGACACAGCCATTCACGTTCGAAAAAATAGTTAAATACGTGTTTTTCTTGTCTAAATTTAACGGTCCTTTTTCGTTTTGGACTATCTACTCTTCATTGCTGGATAAGGAGCTTTGAATGCCTTCTCCACATTGCATATCGATTAGATTTCAAATCGTGGAGTGTTCGGCCCCAAGTTCATAAAGAACTTCTCCAACAAAGAAAAACGAAAATCATTAGTGATTTTAGGGACAAAATGGGATTAATCGTTGACCAAGTGAACCAAGGATTGGTTACATCTAATGACGGAAACACGGAGCGTAAGTTTTTTGCGTTTCCTCACATTTCGGGGTCAATCACAGGAATAGATGTAAATTTAATTAAGCGGTTTTCTATTATTTTGCAAGCAATTTCGTCCAACGCTTTGATCAATACTGAAAAGTTTATAAGAGAAACAGCTGAGATATTTGTGGATTTGTATGGATGGTATTACATGCCAGTAACAGTTCACAAACTGTTAATACATGGCCCGGAAATAGTCAAACACGCTATTGTACCAATTGGTATGCCCTCAGAAGATGGTCAGGAGGCTAACCATAAATACTTCCGCGCATACAGAGAATCTTTTTCTAGAAAATTTTCAAGGACGGCTACCAACAGAGATATCCTGAATAATTTGTTAATTAATTCAGACCCTTTAATATCACCTTTAAGGCCAACACTTAACAACGATAGCGATCGCTTAGAAACAATATCTTCCGAAGTAAAAGAACTTCTAATTGAAAAATAAAAAACATTTGAAATTTTAGAAATGTTAGATATTCTTCCAGCTTACAAATTCTCATTATTAAATTAAATACATAGATTTTTTTTTTTTTTAATTTTTTATTCTAGATATATTTTTGTTTACAATTTTAGTATTGCTTTTTTGAACTTCAATTCATTAAAAAATAAAAATTTATAACACATATGTTGATATTATGTGTCTACAAATCACAATTCTCTACTTAGTAAGCGATACACAATCTGTATGTACACATTTAAAATTCATCCTACCGTTATATCGCATCTAGCTAAATTGCTGATGAGGTAGTTCAATAGAGTATTCGATGTGCTTTAAAATGACACCAGAATCAATATTCTAGGACCAGTAGAAACGGAGATATTAATGAATGTCCAGCTTACCCCATCACTCGCTCCAGTGTGCGCTAGTGCCTTAACAGACAAAGAAAATTTCGAAATATTATGTATATATTAGATATATATATATATATATATATATTAGGTATATATATATATATATATATATATATATATTAGGTATATATATATATATATATATATATATATATATATATATATATATATATATATATAATTTGTTTATAATAATTTTGAACGGACCTCATTTTCGTCATCTCCGGATCGATGGAAATTTGAGGAAATTTTTCAAAATTCGCGTCATGAGTACGACCTCAATAGATGATTTCCCTTAATCGAAATATTCTAAAAACCGTGACACGAGGGATATTAACTAATGGAGTTGAAAAATTAGTTAACGGACCGGAATGTTTTCGTAAACTTAGTTAGTTGGATGGTTTAAGTAATTAGGAAAATGTTCCGTAGTTTGGGCAATACTTAATTACTTGATATCTTAAGTCCCATAGGGTAGTATATGCGTCTGCACAGATTAGTTCCAGACGTATGTCACAGGCTCCCTTCAGGTGCTAATTGGGTCCCGCCTAATTAGGATAAATGTATGTGGTCCTTACAACTGACTGGTTGGTCTTCATGCAAAATTTTCGCCTCGCTACTTCTTTAAACACTTTTTTAATATATTTTGTTATAGTTAATGTTATCTAGATGAAGTCAACGACATCAAATATAGGTAGTAAGACGAATCTTTCGATTGTGTTACGAGTAATTATGAATCAGAAGAATAAATAAATGAGACTACCGTATCAAAATAGTGAGAATATAAGGATAATTTCGTAAATGAAAGCTTATGCACAACAAGTAAATAGTTAATTATTAAATTTGATAAAAATACATCAAATATATAAAAATAAACTTTGAATTTATATCGAGGTTACTTTACTCTATGGCTGATTCAAGTGGTTTGAGAATGACATTGAAGAATATATATCCCATAACTGCATGTGGACATTCTTACCCCTTGCACCATTGTCTATTATTATTTACGTCCACTTTATGCTACTAGGCTAATCGGGACGGGTTATCTACAGGTTACCACCCTTTTCTAGCCAGGGTGGGCCTAAGGAGTTTATTTAATGAATCCGTCACTAAATAAATTTCTACTGCCCAGGGTGGGAATCGAACCTGCCACTCTAGGGCTACCACGCGAGATTAAGACCAACGCCTTAACTCACGTGGCCAACCTGAGCCCCTTGCACCATTGTCCATTATAATATATGAGCAATGCAAAAACCCTTTTAGAAAAAAAAACGTAAGGAAGAGGACAATAATCTTCCCCACCCACGATAATTCAAACTAAAATGTACAGGACACAAATCCAGGCTGGAGGTCACTGAAAAACGGAAATTAATATCTACACACACACGCATACACACACACACACACACACACACACACACACGTAATAGAAACAGTAATCCCCAATAAAAGAGGAAGAACTAAGCAAAACTGCTTTATAAAATATCAATAGATATTTTATATTTATCTAAAATCCATTAAGTTTACAATTTTCAACGTTGACTCACCCTTAAATGAAATATTTAATTTTTAATAAATGCATTCTTGAAGGAAGTTTCACTGAGCTTCTGAAACAAGCTTAAGTAAAACCTCTATCCCAATAGAGGGATATTGAAGGAAAATTACAGCCCTGTATTCCTCCTACCAAGTTTAAGACAAAATGATCTTTAATCGGCTAATGGAACATTTTAGTGGTTGTGATTTTCTAAGCGCAAGACGGTTTCCATGAAAAAAATGTCTATTACTTCTGCGACAATTGATTTTTTGAAGGATATTATACTGTGGAGAGAAATATAAGAGTAAGAGAAATATTTACCGATTGATTTCAATATCGGTTTTGACTTCGCTGATCATGAAATACTTCTGTAGGTATAAACATTGTGGAGTAAGAAGCATTGCTCTTGAGCTTTTTATTATCACTTACCCGTGTAACTGTAAACAGAAAGTGGAAATTAATAATAATAATGGGTAGAAATGATTTCAGAATAGCAAAGAAATACTAGCAGCGTGCCCCAAGGTATTAGCTCTATTACTATACCTAATACATATATAGGCGAACTCCTAGCTATATACTTGTTTGTTGCCGCTTTAGCAGTCGAAGTTTTTGTTTGAATGTAACCGAACTTGATATTTAAACATTTCATGTAAAATTACATGCTCGTTAATGGCTGAAATCGGAAACTTATTATAAGTCGGATGGAAAAATTGTATAGAGGAAATCTTATTGAATATGTCATGTTCTATAAATGTTGTTATAATCTTATTTCCTCTATCTTGAATATTAACTAAGATATTTGCTTACTTTTCAGTCATGATACGTGATTCCAAACTTAAATACCAAATATTGTTGTCAACAGATCTTTATTAGATGAGATACATGCAATTACGTAGAATGAAAATGTTCATTTAATCCATATCATATTTGATACTTAACCGTTCCAGTCAAGACTATAGAAAATATTCGTTAATGCCTGAAATCGGGAGGAATTGGAAGTTTAGAGGGAGGTGGAATTCGAAAATTCAAAACAACTCCGCTATTATGAGTCGGATTGGAAAATGTTATAGAATCGATCCTGATAAACTATTGATGCTCTACAATTGTTGATCTATTCATTGGTTCGTAATTCAAATATTAAGCGTGTAATTCGTATTTTCTTATTTTCAGCATTCTGTATACCCAGTGCCCCCGCTACCATATGTGCAAAGTGTGCAATGCACACGGACGCCATACTTGAAGGGCGCCAAACCAAGAGCCCAAAAAAAAAAAATTATTCTGTTTATTTCATTTTGATATTTTAGTCTACAAATAAATATGACTTTTAAAGTTCAGTTCTTTGCTTTATTTCAAGCACCTACCTACCATTAAAAAAAGATAATTCAAAATAACTTAATGCAAAATCCTTTTTTGCACACAGGCGCCAGTAAACCTTACGGGGGAACTGAGTATACCCCAATTCCTACTCGTTTCATATTAACAATAAGCTATTATATAATAAACTACTTTATTCTATGATGTTCTATAAGTGTTGTTATTGCATTTTTCTATTTTTAGCAGATTTCTCTTGAGGGAAATCAGCTATTGAGGTTGTACTCATGACGCGAGTTTCAAAAAATTTCTTCAAATGTCCTACCCAGGAGATGACGAAAATGAGGTCCGTTCAAAATTATATATATATATATATATTTTCGTCACTACTCGGCTCAGGTGGAAGCTTCTTCTAACCTTACCTTACCTTCGTTACTTTGTGAGATTTATGCAAATGCGTTCTGTTCATCCGCCCCCCCCCCTTCTTTAGTTCTTGGACTACTAAAATTTGAGTTATTAAAATATAAATTATTCTTACAATTCAGAAGCCGTTTCAGTTGGGAATTTATTTTAATTAACTGAAAGATTTTACATTACCGTTTGTATTTAATCACGGTGGTATTGTGTTTCCAGTATGCAGATTTACGCAGCCCCTGCGTGACGGACTTTTATTAATCATGGGATATTTACTTACAAATAGAGAATATACGTTGTGGTGAGATCTGTATCATTCAGTGTGCCATCCATACCAGCATGTGGGAAATCTACTTATTTCAAGTAGCTCCGAGTGGCTGACATTTTAGCAGATTTCCCTTAAGGGAAACCAGCTATTGAGGTCGTACTCATGACGCGATTTTCGAACAATTTCTTCAAATATCCATCGATCCTACCCAGGAGATGACGAAAATGAGGTCCGTTCAAAATTATATATATATATATATATTTTCGTCACTACTCGGCTCAGGTGGAAGCTTCTTCTAACCTTACCTTACCTTCGTTACTTTGTGAGATTTATGCAAATGCGTTCTGTTCATCCGCCCCCCCCCCTTCTTTAGTTCTTGGACTACTAAAATTTGAGTTATTAAAATATAAATTATTCTTACAATTCAGAAGCCGTTTCAGTTGGGAATTTATTTTAATTAACTGAAAGATTTTACATTACCGTTTGTATTTAATCACGGTGGTATTGTGTTTCCAGTATGCAAATTTACGCAGCCCCTGCGTGACGGACTTTTATTAATCATGGGATATTTACTTACAAATAGAGAATATACGTTGTGGTGAGATCTGTATCATTCAGTGTGCCATCCATACCAGCATGTGGGAAATCTACTTATTTCAAGTAGCTCCGAGTGGCTGACATTTTAGCAGATTTCCCTTAAGGGAAACCAGCTATTGAGGTCGTACTCATGACGCGATTTTCGAACAATTTCTTCAAATATCCATCGATCCTACCCAGGAGATGACGAAAATGAGGTCCGTTCAAAATTATATATCTATATATCTATCTATCTATCTATATATATATATATTTATATATATATATATATATATATATATATATATATATATATATATATATACATATATTTGTCTGTTACCGCTCTAGCAGTCACAATTTTGGTTTGGTCGTTATCAATGTAAAAAAATGTTTTATGGTTTTATGTAAAAAGAAAGATCGTTAATGAAGTTCGTTAATGACTGAAATCGGACAAGTGGGAAGGGGGTTCAGAGGAGCGATTTTTGAAAATTCGAAATATCTCCGTTATTCTCCATGAGGTCGAAAAGTTGTATAAAATCAATCTTATTGCAAATTAAATATTGTTCTATACATTTATTCTGTATCTTGAACATTAACCGAGATATTTGCATTTGTATTGTGTGTGTAATCGGCAAGAGTCGGCTATGTTTGGGACTTTCCGCCGAGAGCTAGGGCGGCCGTTTCCGTAACTGTTCGTCCCTCGTGAATAGGTTTAGAGATTCCTTACTACTACTGTCATTATTAGGCAGATTTCTCTATTGTAAAACTTCACGTAAGAAATCTGCTTAGTTTACGAAGCCCCTGCGTGACGGACTTTTCTTCTAAACTAGACATCACAAATACGCAGAGTGATGCAAGCACATGAAAGCATCATTTCCAACTTGGAGACGATCATTTCCAAAATGGCTAAACAATTTCAATCACAGACGCATCAAATTAATTCTATAGAGAGGTTAAACTCCAGACGCAATTATGAGATAAAGGATTACACAGTGGTAATGAAGTTAAGTTAGAGGGAAGGAGAGACTAGCAGAATCGGGAAACAAAACTGCTGTTCTAGAAACTGTAGCAATTAGCCGGAGGGGGTTCTAGAAACCCCTCTTCAAGATGGCCGCTCTCTAGATGACCGCATGTCTTAACCATTTTCATTGACTTGTAGATTGGATAAGTGATGAATCCCAGAATCGGTGAACCTCCCGCATAACATCAGCCGCAAATCCTCAAGGCTTCATCAAAACAATCCATTTCATTACGTAGAATACCCATGATAAAGTTTAAATTTGCATGTAAATAAATTAGTAGAATTGGACTGAGCTGAAGGGCTTCTTTGCAGACTGGGCACAGTGAGGGGGATTATGAAGTTATAGAATCGAAGTCTTATTCTGGAAATAAATTATTCTACTTTGGCCATCATCGCGACCGGTACGTGCAAACGAATTAGAGCTCTAAGGGTGTAATACCTCTTACTACTCTCATACATTACAAAAGACTTACGTACCGACACAATACATAAGTGGAACAGAGAATGGACAACATGTAACAAATCTTACAGCTTATATCAGAACATACCAAATATAACTCACAATTAAGAGTCACCATCACAAATGCACACAATTTCTAACAGAGCATGGTCAAACAGGACATTATTTAACAAAATTTAAAATTCAAGGCAATGACAAATGTACCTGTGACTCACAGACAACACAAAAGTTTTTACATATACTTTGTGGCTGTTCAACAATTAATCAAAATAGATAAAATTTAATAATGAACATAATTCTAAAAGGAGGTAATTGGCCAGAACCACCTCATATTATATTTAACAAATATAATAAAGAACTTATAAAGTTTATCAAAAGTATAGATATGGATGTAGCAAAAATACATTAGAATGTAAAGCTGATTATGAGGAATGGGAATTATAATTCAATATATTTTCCTTACATAGACTCGCAAATTAAACATCGGTTGAGTTTAACTTTAATTGATTTGATTTTTATTTGTTCTTATTTTTTTCATTTCATATCAGTTTTTGTTTGATCGTTTCCAAACTCGATATTTAATCGTTTTATGTTAAATGGGACATCAACGTCGTTATCAGCTGAAATAGGACAGGGGGAGGGGTTTAGAGGGGCGAAAATTGGAAAATTCGAAAAATCTCCGTTACTATAAGTCGGATCGAAAACGTGTATGTAATCAATCTTATTGAAAATTAAATTTGCTATAAATATTCTTATATGAATTTATTCTCTATCTTGAATATTAACCGAGATATTTGTATTTTTCAGTTTTCAGCCTTCAGTAACCCCCACTTTTACTCGTATTACATAAACCATACTCTGTTAAACAATAAACCATACTATTTGAAGCTTAAATGCCCAATATTGTTTTCCAGAGATCTTTATTATATGAGATAAATGCATATATGTTCTTGTGCCCCCCCCCCCTATCCCCTTAAATTCTTGGACTACTAAAATTTGATTGATCGAGATAAAAATTATTCTGATTCATACAAATTACAGTGCTAGGTATAGTACAGAGTTTTCAATAAAATGAATATGTTATATACTGATATGTTTCAGTTATTGTTTTGCCTTTCCGCTGAGCCAATGGCAGACCGGTTTGTTTACATTTGAGACGCATCCCGCCGGCAGGGGAAAGATTTCTTGTTACCGTTTGTATTTATTCACTTAATACTCACGGTGGTATTGTGTTAGCAGTATGTAGGTTTATCTATTATTAATCATCATGGGGGAAATATGCTTAGTTTACGCAGCTCCCACGTGACGGACTTTTTTAAATACAATTAGTATTTTCGGAAATATTATTACAACCAACCCTCAAACTTACAAATACAAATAATTCGAAAAAGGTGAAGGGAAGTGAAGCAAACAGGCAAATAGGAAGTTTCCAGAATCTATTTGATGGTTAATACTAGGGATAAAGTATGAAATTAATTATTTCTTGTTAATTTTTAAATTACCATTCAAACGGTTAAGGTTTTAATTCGATATGATAATAAGTGTAATTAAATTTGTCGTTGTACTTAAGATGTATTTGTCCCCGTAAGAGGAATGTGTTGAAGAGTAAATTACCCCCAATTAATTTTATCGTGGCATTTGCTTGTTCTTATGTAATACAGTTCCCTGAACCGCTCAGGCTACAGTAGGATAAGTTAATTTGTTTTATAGATCAACATTTACTAAAACATATAATACAAAATAGAAAAGGTCTACAGCATGCCTAATAAGATTTAAAAGGGTTAAGTTTTTAGCAATTTTTTCTTAAAGGAAATCAGCTATTGAGGTCGTACTCATGACGCGATTTTCCAAAAATTTCTTCAAATGTCCATCGATCCTGGCCATGAGATGACGAAAATGAGGCCCGTTCAAAATAATATATATATTTGTCTGTTAACGCTCTAGCGGTCACAATTTTTGTTTGATCGTTACGAAACTCGATATTTAATCGTTTTAGGTAAAAAGGAAGATCAAGTTCGTTAACGGCTGAAATTGGACCAGTAGGAAGGGGGTTTAGAGGGGGGATTTTCGAAAATTCAAAATATCTCCGTTATTATGCATCGGATCGAAAAATTGTATAGAACTAATCTTATTGCAAATTAAATTTACTATAAATATTGTTATATACATTTATTCTCTATCTTGAATATTACCCGAGATATTTGCATTTTTATGAAGTCTGGTCGGGTATAGTTCGGATTAGGTCGGCCATTTTCGTAACTGCTCGGCTTAGGTGGAACTTCTTCTAACCTTACATGTCGTTTCTAGCCTTACCTTACCTTCGTTACTTTGTGAGATTTATGCAAATACGTTCTGTTCATCCGCCCCTCCCCTTCTTTAGTTCTTGGACTTCTAAAATTTGAGATAGTAAAATATAAATTATTCTTACAATTCAGAAGCCGTATCAGTTGGGAATTTATTTTAATTAACTGAACGATTTCTCATTACCGTTTGTATTTAATCACGGTGGTATTGTGTTAGCAGTATGTAGGTTTATCTATTATTAATCATCATGGGGGAAATATGCTTAGTTTACGCAGCTCCCACGTGACGGACAATTAGTATTTTCGGAAATATTATTACAACCAACCCTCAAACGAGCGCATTTGAATGCATACTTACCCAATTCCTTTCTCTTTTTTTTATTAATGTTTCTCACAGTATTTTTACAACTTTCAAAATTTAAATAAAAAATAAATAAATAATGAACCAAGATGGACATTTTTTTTTTGTTGTGGAAAGTTTACCCAACGTCAATACATTCAGAACCAATTGAGTAATGAAGTCAATAAATATCGGACGAAAGGCTTGATTGGCAAATATTGATTCACATTAACATATTCAGAGCCAATGGTAATTTAAATGTATACATTTTGTTCCAAGGTATAATAAAACTGGGTCGGCAGATACCAATCAAATGTATATAAATTCAAACACTAAATTTTCTGTTCATCGATTTTCAAGCGAAAATCATGAAAAGTTTCTCAGAATGATGAATATTTAAGAAGATATTAATTAACTCTGGTCTTCGAATCTCTTGTTTGATCAGCCACCATATATCTAATTCAAGTGGTTTAACTAAATATATGATGAACAAAACCATTTATATACAAATAATTCATTTCAAATTATTTTATCATTTCACTACTCTTTTCATTCCAATAGCAAAAAATAGCATTTATTTGTTCTTAATTTCATTTCATTTGGTTGTTATGGGACCGTCCAGCCTAAAGTTAGAATTCAGGGTTCAAGTGTTCACACTATTTTTTTCTTCGAATAAGTGTAGTTAGAAAGTCATAAGACTACAAGGGATGGTAAAGAAATACAGGAATTCTTTCAATGCAGCCATTATTTGTATTAAGGTGAAAGGAAAAGGTGGTAAGCGTTCGGGAACAGAACCGGACATTATAGCATAGCGTAATTTATATTCTTCTTATTCTGGACCCACTATTTTTTATATATTCTTCACATTTTATGGCAAAGGTCACGAATATAAAACATTTTTTTTGGTCCAAACTTTATTGAAAGTGCCCGACATGTTTCGTTGCTTACTTGCCAGCTCTTCAGGGGCTAACCCTTTTCAAAAAAAAAAAATAACATTAATTTAACAAATCCCCTAATAATTCTTTTGCTAGATATTGTATTAATAGGTACCTACATAAATGATATATTTATTAAATCTAATTATAGTTTCCTACTAACATTTCCGAAGTGCTCGCTTACTGTCCTCACTGAGGAGGTAGTTGATAATGAGGTTCCCGAGTTAGGTTAAGCCAGCTGAATACAAATCGATAATTTACATGCCAATCATGAACTTGATTATTTCGCGTCATAATTTAAAATCGATTAATTTAAGATAACATTTTATA
>CM032233.1:36822500-37157500 GCA_019009955.1 Riptortus pedestris
CTTTCAAAATTGGTCCGCGTCGTTGCATCAATACCTTATTGTACGGTCTATGATTAAGGCACATTTAGTTTTGGGCCAAAAGGCAATAATCTCAGCGTAGCCGTGCATATTGGAGTCAACTCTGAAACCTTCCTCACAGCATGCAATACCTTTCATCTTCATCATTTCGATGTTGAAATTTCAGCGGGTGATAAGAAGCATGTTGTGTGGATAATTCCCTAGCACATGGGCTGGTGTTTCAAACTCTCGGCCATCTTTACACTGGCCAATCAATCCAGGGACAGCACCAAGTGGGCCATTAATATACCCATTCCGATGAGGATAGCACTTTTTATCATAAAGAAAGCGATTGCTTTTGATGTTATCCTTGAAATGTCAAACACCGAATCCCTGCCATATGCAATTTTCCCAATCTTGAAATGCCTTTCCTTTTAAGCCATTTCTAATTTTTTAGCATATTTCCCTTGAGGGAAATCAGCTATTGAGGTCGTACTCATGACCCGATTTTCGAAATATTTCTTCAAATTCCCATCGATTCTACCCAGGAGATGACGAAAATGAGGTCCGTTCACAACTCTATATATATTTGTCTGTTAACACACTAGCGGTCGCAATGTTTGTTTAATCGTTACCAATCTCGGTATTTAATCGTTTTAAGTAAAAAGAAAGATCAAGATCGTTAATGGCTGAAATCGGACAAGTGGGACGGAGGGGGGGTTTAGAGGGGGGAATTTCAAAAATTCGAAATATCTCCGTTACTATACGTCTGATCGAAAACTAGAACCAATCATATTGAAAATTAAATTTACTATAAATATTGTTATGTACATTTATTCTCTATCTGGAATATTAACCAAGATATTTGCATTTTTAATAAGTGTTGCGCTTAGAACAGACGAGATGAGATCGTCGGCTCTATTCGTGACGCCTCCGAAAGCTAGTTCGGCCGTTTCCGTAACTGTTCGGCTGCCGTTAAATTGGTTTAGAGACTCGTTACTACTACTGCTACTAGTATGCAGATTTCTCCATTGCAAAACTTCACGTGGGAAATCTTCTTAGTTTATACAGCCCCTGCTTGACGGACTTTTTTTATATTCCATTCATCGTTTTCAATATCTGTATCTCGTCTCTTAGAGCACTCACTAATTTCTTTATTGCAGTAAAACTTATTTCAAAACTGTGTATCTTCAACGTTGGCTAGCTTTTTTGATATTGATGAATGTTGTTGAGCAGCTTCCCAAATACAACGGACTAAACCTAAGGCTCTGTATCTCCTGGGGGCGTACAGCATAGGAGTCGTCGAATTCACGGGAAGTCCAATTATAGCTTTGACACTCCCTCGGATTATTATGTCTATGGAGTCTAGAAACTTTGGACTGAATTTAGTTAAGGAGGCTGTTTGGAAAGGTTAAGTCAGGGACGGGAAAGTATATTGATTGATAATATTTAGTTTTTGATCACATGTTAGGTTAGTCGTGCTTACTAGTTATTTTTTTTTTTCAAATTATTATTAAATTTCTCGATCCCTCTGTCATTGGCTACTAATTCTCCCGAAAATGTGCATCCTAGATATTTTACGATTTCGTGTTCATTTACAGAATAAATCGTATCACCAGTGTCTATTGTTAATTCCTGCCCAAGAATAACCCTTTACTTAAAATAACACTTGTGCTCCTTATTGGGTTGATCTCTAGGCCTATCTCCCTCATTTCCAGGTGGATCTTGTCATTAATTCTTTCAGCAGCCGTTACTGATTGTATTGTCACTGCCATGTCATTTACAAAACTATGGAGAACTATAGGGTCCAAGCCTTTGTTAACTTTATAGCCATTTGTGAATCACAGATCTCGTTATAGTGATGGTCGACTGATAGATTAAACAGGATTGGAGACAGACGTCCTCCTTGTGGCACTCCCTTTTCTTGAGGCTCACAGAAATACCAATTTTATTACCTGTAAGACGGGCTAATATTGCTTTTTGAAAGTCACTAGACACACCTTTTAATTTGAGACTTTCAATGTCTATGGTGCCAAAAGTACCAGTCCCGTCCGGCAAAGCAAGAATAGGTAAAACTATTGTAGTTAAAATAGATTCGGGGAAGGCTAAAACGGGTAATTCCGTTGAAATCTGAAAACCAAAAAGCTTCGCGATTACTATATTTTCTTCACTTCATACTAGGAAGTAAAGCAAACATAATTTTGAATTGAGTATATTATTTCTTATTGACGTACTCCAACTTATTTCTTGCTTCAGATGGAATGAGATTGATGATTTTATTGGGTTATTGTTCTTATTTATTTAATTTTTTTCTTCACCCCAGGGGCATAATTGCCCAATAGAAGACTCTATTCATCAAGTACCAGTGACCCGTTAAATACATTCCAGTATTCACGATTCTGATTTTAGTGTTATCGGAAATGATGTTTACATGTGAAGGAGGTTAACATAAAGGTATCAAGTATTACACAGATAGCAAGTTATCATTTGGAAAAATTAGGGTTGAAATAGAAGGCCAGCCCACGTAGAGATGTTAGACTTTTGTTGAAGTAAAAAGACTTATAAAATGTGGAGATTAAATCAGTTTATTTACAATGAAGTTCTCATTAAATTATTCACTTGCGAAAAAGCTTCAACCCAGTTAGATTTAATGTAATTTAAAGTTCCTCCCAACATTTTAATAGAAACTTAATAACTCGTCAACAAGTAGCAAAGTCAGTTTCAGCTGAAAGTTTGTGTTTGACAGGACATAATACGGAATATCAGATATTTTCATCCATCAGTCATCCTTCATCTGGGCTTGATCCAGAAAATTGATTGCAAAACAAACATTATTCCTCACTTTTATTTGTTTCTTTATGCAACCCCATAGTAACTTCACAGTCTTAAGAAGCTATTTTGTTTATTTTTTAACTAGTTTAATTTTAGAATATTTTTCAGAAAGGAAGGAAAAGATTACCGACTTGAATCTACTTCAGTTTTGGTATTTGAAAATTAAAAGAGAGATACAATTCTTATCTGCCAACTAGGCTAACTAGGATCCTTATGACCAAATTATAGATAACATAAACTAAAGTTCTTCGTTTTGGATATATGTGTATACAGGGTATTGCTCTTATAATAGTTAATTGATATTATTTATTTTACTTGCGTTAATTAATAGTAGGAAAAAATATAACTATCTAATAAGCTTACAATATCCTGTTAAGATATATAATGCCGTTTATTCATTACAACTAAAAAAACAATATAGCAAACGAAATCAAAGAAGTAATAAAAAGAAAATAATTTGTCCAATCACAAAGAAAATAAATCTCTTGTTGGCAAATAATAATAACGCCTAATCGAATAAAACTATATATACAAAAAAATATATATCCCTAATGTAATTGCTTACATCTAGTTCCTGAAACACATCAGGATTTGAGTTATATATTCGTTTCTCAAGGATGGACTATTCTTCCATGGACATATAATCCATACAATATTCCGCCAAATATCCATTCTTCCAGTTTGTCTTACAGGACTTCCATATCGTTAGCCACTTCTATTAGCATTCTCCTTTCTAGGCGATACCTACCTAATCCAATAGTACATCAATCTGACGGAAGGTCCTTCATGATCCCGTCATTCGTTACCTACCATTTTAGTAGATATTCCTTAAGGGAAATCAGCTATTGAGGTTGTACTCATGGCGCAATTTCGAAAAACGTCTTCAAATGTACATCCATCCTGCCTACTCGCTAACAAAAATGAGGTCCGTTCAAAATTATATTTGTACGTATATATATTAATTCGTACATTACTTCTAGTAATTGGTACTATTTTAATTATTCAACACACACTCTCTCTCTCTCACTCTCTTTCTCTCACTCTCTCTCACTCTCTCTCTCTCTCTCTCTCTCTCTCTCTCTCTCTCTCTCTCTCTCTCCCTCTCTCTTTCCACACACACGCATGCACACATAAAAGTGATAGGGATTACACGTAGTTGGAACATCATTTTCCATCTACGTTTCCAAATTTCTTTCCTATAACCAGGCCTATAATTACAAATTTGATAACAATTAGTTAAAATAATTTCACAATAAACGGAGAGTATAACATAATATTATATAATATGACTGTACAACATATAAATCATTTTAAAATGGGAATTAAATGGCATTGGTAAGGAGAAAGAAGCATTACTTTTCTTCATGCTATTTGGAAATTTCTTCTAATTTGTAAAAGAACGAGACGAATGTAACTGTAATCAGTTCTTTATTTTTTTACCCAATTTTCTGTTTGAAAAAAAAAATAAGCATTAAAATGAAGAATTTATTTTGAAATAACTATCTAAGGTAATGAATGTATTTATAATGAAAACAAATAATATATAAAACAATAGAGAACAATTTGTTACCGGATAAAAGGAAGATTTGCGGAATCGATAATTACGTTATAGGCTGGGAGGAGAATGAATCTGGGAGGGATCTAGGTAATGGTGGAGCGGGAGTGATTGATTGGACGTGTGGAGGAGACGGTTACCGTGCCATTCTTTAGTTGAACGGCCTATAGTCATTTTAATGGCATTTCACTAATACAACAAAACAAAATATACAATGAAAATGTGATTTTCAACTATGTATGTCCATTTTGTATGCCTTATGTCCCCTTAAGTCGCAGTTTTATATTCTGTAAATCTTTAAATTGAATCAATACATGCGTGTTATTTATTTATTTTACTCTTGGCTGACATGCTAGAGTGTCTGTATTAAAAACAATGTCCATCTCGCAGTGGCTTCGCAATCTAGCGCAGATTCTCACGGGCTGCCATTATACAGTGCCATGCATTTCCAAATAAAAGCCAGATGTGTAGTAATGCCGTCAATAAAATGTTATTGATAACGTAATCACATAACAAATTAGCATGTGTCTCATCTAGTAAAGATCTATTGAAAACAATATTTGGTATTTAAGCTTGGTATAAGACGTTTATATAGTACCTTGATATATTCGCTAATTGTAAAAGTTCAATAACTAAAAGTGGGGGTTTACAAAAGGCTGGAAGTTATAAAATGAAAAAATCTTGGTTAATTCAGAGAAGATGTGTATAAAACAACATTTATAGAATAATAAATTTACAAGATTACATATATGTGTGTGTGTGTGTGTGTGTGTGTGTGTGTGTGTATATATATATATATATATATATATATATATACATAAGCTAAACCAGCATTGCCAAATTTTGTCCACTAGTGATAAAAACTTGTTTTTTTATTTATTTATACAGGAGTACCCGCATCTTAGCGATTTGGCTCAAAGTTTCACAATGTAAAATGAAAACAAAATTATAGAAAAATAACAAAAACTGAAATAACAAATAAAAAATTAAATACAACAAATAATCATTAAACAATTAACAATTAAGAGACAATTATAAACATAAGACAAAAACAAAAATAAATAAACATTAGATAAACAAACATAAATAAGCATACAAACATGTAAAATAAAGTTTTTAAACTTCATTAAAATCAAATCCTTATCGGTTGAATATCTACAAGTCAAATATAGAATTGAGTAGCAAATGTTTATAGATTATATTTTTATTTTTGACCTAGTATGGAGTTTTGATGGAATCTCATTTTCGTTATCTAATAGACAGGATTGATGGACATTTGGAGGAATTTTTCTAAAATCACGTCATGAGTACAACCTCATTAGCTGATTTCCCTTAAGGGAAGTCTGTTAAAAGTCCACATGGAAGTTTATATTTTAAATCAGACCTAAGCTGCAGGCGACAATTATTTTAAGAAATTAAAAATATGGCAAGAAAATATATAAAAAAGCTTAACTTAGAGAGCTCCCAACGAATCAAAAAAGAATTGTATAAGTTACTTCCATTTTTCCCCTGAGATGTAAGGACTTTAAGCTTAGATTTTTCTACATATAATACCTGCGCTTAAGATTAACTTCTAATCACATTCCCTCTTATTGGTGGGATAAATTCCTCTTGGACGTGAATCGCCTTTTACACAAACTTCTTTCCTTAAATGTAATTACTTACCTTTTAGTATGCGATATCTACCAGTTTATTACTCACTAAGCAGTAATACCTATCGGTGGTTTAAACCTTTATCGTACCAAAAAATGTGAAAACATGAATTATGTTTAGAGGTAAAAGTTATTTTACTATTTCAGACAGTTATTCAAATCAAATGTAATATGGACGCACCTTAATGAGTTTTTGTCATAACAACAGTATTTTTTAGAGTTTGTAAATATGAGCTTAATCTCTCATAGGATTTATTGGAATTCTCAAGGACTTCCCCCACGATTTTTGCTATGTGCATATAGTGAAAATTCGAAATATCTCGGCTATTGTACGTCTGATCGTAAACGTCGATAGATACAATCTTATTGGAAATTAAATTTACTATAAATATTGTTATATACATTTATTTTCAATCTTGAATATTAACCGAGATATTTGCATTTTTCAGACTTCAGCAAACCTCCACTTCAACTAATGTTACATAAACAATACTTTGTTTTATAATAAACCACATTATTTGAAGCCAAATATTGTTTTCATTGAACTTTTACTTTGTGTGATATACGCAAATAAGTTATGTTCATCCTCTCCCCTTCTTTTGTACTTGGTTGAGATAAATAGAATTTCAGTGATTAAAATAAAAATGATTCTGATTCATTATAAATGGCAGTACTAGCTATAGAAAATAGTTTTCAATAAAATTTACATTAAGATATAATTTCAGTAATTGATTTTCTTTCCGCTCTATCTATCTATTCAGCGCTACGAAGTTGGCTGGCCTGTTTAAAATTCAGCCGTTTTTTGTTGTAAAGACCGTTAACCGTGTTATGTAGATTTATCCATTGTAAACCTTCGCGTGGAAAATTTGCCTAGTTTACGCAGCCTCTGCGTGACGGACATTATAGATGCGACAGTGGGCCCCCAAAAAGTGCAAGCGTCAATGGGGATTAGTTGAAGAAAAACCGACTACTTAAATGGCGTAATCATAGTTCATGCTTTCTGGTAGTAAATACCTTCGCTGTGAGGTTTTTCTCCTAGGAAATTTCCTAGCAAATAAAAACAAAATTTTAGAACAAGCAACAAGTCACATATTATCCACCGACATCAATAGAGTATATAGTACATCATACAATCCCTTTTATAGAAGTGTCTGTCATTATACCAGCCCCCAACCCGAAGATTATCTTAAATTCAAAGTGAATATGAAGAAAGTAAGATTAGTCAGTCAACTTAGATTTTCAAATAACGACTACTTGAAGCTGTATCACAATAAAAAAATGAAAGTAATTAAATCCGGAGAAATTTGTGAATGCTGCCAGGAATTTATATCAGATGGATTAAAACATTTATTATTGCAATGCTCGGAATACAGCTATTATAGAGAGCAATACTTGAAGAAGTTTATAGCCACAAGTGATGACTTAATGTCACTGGAAAATATCCTTCACATTGAGGACATTTATAAATTGAACTTGATTTACTCATTCCTGTCAGTAGAATGCAACTAGGCATCGACATAGTATATACCACTATCTTGAAAATTAAACCCTATAATTTTGAAATGTCCAACGAAGTCAATTAATGCGTCACAGTGAACAAATGAACAAAAGTAAATACGTATATGTTGAATAGTACTAATCAGATTAAGTTATAAAGAATTTTAGAAGTTTAAGTACCTGAAACCATTAATAAAAAAAAAAAAATGTAAAATGTATTATTTTATTGTAATAGGTTAATATTATGTCATTAGTTCTTATATATATATATATATATATATATATATATATATATATATATTCTTTTTGTAAAGTACTTGTAAGATTACTAACACTAAATGGGCCAGACTCAGGCTAAAATATGTACATATTAGCCAATAAAATCTATCTATCTATCTACCTTCTCTAGCTTGCAATGAAAATAGAGTTGAATAGATTTCGCCTATAAATTTAAAGACAATGTGTAGGTAATTGAGCTTATTTGCTGCATTGTAATAAATAAATACACACCATATTACTTTTTTAAAGTAATTCCCCTTCTTCCTGATTCTCATAAATAGAATGGGTTTTAATGTCTAATATTTCATTTAATGAATGTCCAATGTAAACAAAGTGGTACAACAAATTATGGATAGAACGCTTTTCAGATTAAAGTAAATAATATATATATATATATATATATATATATATATATATAAAATCACTCTTCCTCACTCTTTTTCCAAGAGCTGAATTTAACAACATGGACCATACAGATTTCTGACAATATAATGATATAACAATGTAACCAAAAGCCTTAAATGGAAAGAAAATGATAATGCAAATGACTAGACCTGGAGGAGTAACTTTTTTACGATAAAATTAAAAAATAAGTATTATCCCAACCACCTACTGTAGATTTTTCAATATCCTTAATAATTGGGCTCCCTTAATCCCTCTTATCTTTTTAGGACATTGTGCTCTTTTCATTCTCCAGGTGTCCCTCCTTATCATTTTCGCGATTCCATCTGATTACTAAGTACAACCTAAACTTATTGACACACGCATTTTCCATTTCATTATTTCTCCCTAATTTAATGACGTTATTTCAATACAATTTTCCATTTATTTAATTTGTCACTGTGATATGATATGTTATTTAATTAAGAATAAAATTACAAGAAAACATGGGTATTTGTAGACTAAAAAACAGGCATTCCATCCAGTCAATACAGGAAAATTTGCACTGCAAATACATTCAATATCCTATTATGTTTGGAAACCAATTCTTTTTCTCTAATTGGCAGCTTTACATTTTGCCTTTTTGTGTTTCTGTAGTAATATTCGTTCGTTGATTTCCCATTACCATTCGTATATTAGGTGTTGGTAAACCACACAACTGCAATTTAATATTCCCAGTGGGATGTATTTCTGTTTTTAAGTATTAATTGAAAGCAATAGGTATTGGATAATTCATGCGTTTCTTTAATAACGAAATAACTGGTAATGTTAATTGTAAAATTACTTATTTATTTTCGTAATAGTTTGGCATATCATACACATTTCTATTAAATCTGCTTTTACCAAATATTGTACAATAGTTAATGCCATTTTATTATAACATTCCGGTTACTGAGGATTCTCTGACGCTAACCCAACCAATATATCACTCATTTCGTTGCATAGAAAACCTTTTGGACAGTAAACATATATAATTCAATTGTAATAGTGGTACATTAATCATGTGTCTTATCGGTGCTAGAAATAGATCTTATAACATGACAGTTTTCGTACAGTAACTGTATTTTATCAAAGAATTTGTAACATTCGCTCCGGACCTTTTCCACAATCTAACTAATATATGCGCGGATATTATTTACGTTGGACAATATACGAGGACCTTCAGCGGGATCATATTAGGTACAATTTCATTGGCAAAAGACGGGAATTACCTTAAAGTTGTAGTTTGCTTACTCCATACAGCTAATAGCTGTAATAGTTATGTTTAATAGCCAATGAGGGTACTGAAGAGGGAGTGTTAAGTGGTTTTAGGCTTGGGTAGAAACCTGAAATTGCTTTCCAAAAATTCTTTTAGAAACCATTGTTGTTTAATTGCATTATGAACATATTTAGTAAAGGTGTGTGTGAATGAGTTTGTACATGCATCTGTTGGTGTGTGCTTGAATGGTTTTAGTTTGGATGATCCTAGCTTTCAAATAGACGTTCAGCTGCAGACAAGGAAGTAGTTTCTACAACATGAAATCACGTAAGAGGAAAATTTCTCCAGTTGCATGATTAAATTTTCATCATCTTATTAGAAGATTTCGCTTAGTGGAAATCAGTTATTGAGATTGTACTCATGATGGGATTTTCGAAAAATTTCTTCAAATGCCCATCGATTCTACCCAGGAGATAACGAAAATGGGATCCGTTCAAAATGCTATATATTTACGAGTATATTAACGCACTTGCGGTCGCAATTTTTGTCTGATCGTTACCATACACGATATTTATTCGTTTTATGTAAATGAAGAAAGGCCAAAATCGGAAGAGTGGGAGGGGGGATCCAAAAATCCGAAATATCTCTGTTGTTATGCGTCAGATTGAAAAATTATATAGAACCAATCTTATTGCAAATGTAGTGCTCTATATATTCGTTTTTTTCATTGATTATTAATCAAGATGTTTGCTTTTTTTTGTTGTCGGTGGTCAGTAAACGCCCACTCCTACTCATATCATATTATCAGTAAACTGGTACATTATGAAACACTTTTTTTGAAGCTTAAATACCAAATATTCTTCTCATTGAACTTTTAAGTATTGAGCCAAGTGGGAATTCTGCTTAGTCAACGCAGCCCCTGCGTAAAAGACTTTTTAAAATGACGTTTTCTAAACGACGATCCATTATACTTTTAAATATTATTGATAATAATATATAATTAAATCAATCTTTTTTTATAAAAAAAAAAAAAATCTGATATAACATCATAGAAGGTATGATCAAATTTAAGAGATACACAACAATTCAAATATTTTCGAAGATTTAATATACGGTTCCTGAGCTTCATTATAATTTGTTATTGAGCTCAAATCTTGGTGTTGGTATATTATTATGTAACTACTCTAGCACTTAGGAAAATATTCAGATATAGAAAGAGTGGGCGCAATAAAAGAATATATAAATGGAGTACAATTTTCTTTTATTTGTCTATCTCTCATTTATCAGTTCTAGCCATTCTCGTTAAATGCAGTCAGTATTAATACCATATCAATATTTTATTTTTGTCTTCTATAGTAATTAATATTTTTTTTTACTCTTAAAAGTACTCTAATATTGAGATTTCAAGGATTTTACATAAGAAACCATTTCTGTTATTTACGGGAGGGATTACAAAACGCAAATCGAAAGCATTTTAACTTTCATAAGACTTTTGACTGAGAATCTTCTAAAGTGGATGCTGGCCGAGTCCGCGTAAGCCGTATTTAATTTTCATAATTAAGAAACTCAATTCTTATCGCAGAATTGACGCTTTGTAGTAGCACTTAAATCCTAGCAGAAGATTCGTGCGATATGGTGAAAAGCATTAGGGATGTGTGTTTCCTGGCGGCTGTTATTCATGAGCATGAGTTGAATACTGATAGCGGTAGCCCATTAAACCGGTGCATACCTTAATGTGCTCCACTGTCAGAGTACTGAATAAGTTTGAGAGTTAACACTCTAGACTAGAGTTCTATGAGATTATTCATTACGTTGCATATTCCGCTAAATGCAACCACAAAATGTATCATAATAATTTCAAAAACACTCATATTTTAATATTGTTTGAATATAAATTTCCCGATACAAGACTGAATAAGAAAAACGAATTCTACTGTTCATTTATTGTTGGTGTAAAATATTTTCCTAATACAAATTAACTTATCCTATTGTAGCCTGAGCCGTTCAGGAAACTGTATTACATAAGAACAAGGAAATGCCCCGATAAAATTAATTGGGGGTAATTTACTCTTCAACTTATTCCTCTTACGGGGACAAATACATCTTAAGGGCGATAAATTTAATTACACTTATTATCATATCGAATTAAAACCTTAACCGTTTGAATGGTAATTTAAAAATTAACAAGAAATAATTAATTTGATACTTTATCCCTATCAGTGGCGACTCGTAGCTAAAATTAGCGGGGGTGCTGCTCCAGAAAAATTTTAGCCTTTGTTTTAAAATTGTGTAAAAGGAAACAAACATGTAAAAAAAGAAAATTTATTCAGAAACTTGATAAAATCTTAAAAGAACAAAATCAAACATTTTTTACTTACTTTAACCTAAATTGTTACAGTTCAAGCTTAGTCTATTCGGTCGGCACTGCGGGAACGACAGTGCTCTCTAGCCCTTGTGGAGCTTCCTCTGAGGGTATGCGCACAACAGCCAAACACCTCGCCGCTGTAACTGTGAAGCGTACTGTTCCATAGAAAGATTTTTGTATCTTTTTCCATAAACTGGGGGATGGTTACTGCATTAAGCTTAAGGATTATATATTGTACGAGTATAAAGAACGAATTAAAGAAAAAGGCTCATTATATTAAATGTTATAGATAATATCAAGTGGAAATTGGCGGTGCTGCAGTTCCACAGTGCCTATACGCGAGGCGCCATTGATCCCTATTATTAACAACCTAAATGGATTCTGGAAACTTCCTATTTGCCTGTTTGCTTCACTTCCCTTCACCTTTCTCGAATTATTTGTATTTTGTTAAACTAAACTTTGCATGAGGATAGTACATCGATTTCGAATTGATATTGAACCGTATTTCTTTAACTTCAATAATACCTCTGTTATCGTATAAGAATATCAATTCATTTTTCGAACAATTTTATAACATTTTTCACACACACACACACACACACACACACACACATATATATATATATATATATATATATATATATATATATATATATATATACAGTCAAATTTGTGATTTTATATTAATTTTTGATATAATTATTAGACATCGGAGAGACTTTTATTATTATTGGTACAATATTTCGATGGTAGTTTTAATGCTCTTTATTGTAAATGTCTTTATAGTCATTTTTTCTTTTAATTAAATAAGATTTTCCTTGTTAACTTAATGGTTTAGATTTCGAAATACTTCAGACCTTTATAAATACATTTTCCCGTAACGTTGGCTAATTAAATTTTTAATGTTAGCAATTTTCCCTTAAGGGAAATCAGTTATTGAGGTTGTACTCATGATGGGATATTCGAAAAAGTTCCTAAAAAACTCATCCATCCTACCTAGGAGATGACGAAAATGTGGTCTCTTCAATGTTTTATATGTGTATATATATAAAATAGTAACCTCTGTCTGTACATTGATTTTTATATCGAAATTTCACGATACTTATTCGTTTCACATGTCATAGACACCATATCTGCATTTTGTTTCTACGGTGAATGTTTGCTTGTTTGTTACCCATTCACTCAGAAACGGCTGAACGGACTTTTATGAAACTTGGTATGTATATTACTACTAACCCAACTTAGACTTTAGGTTATATTAATATTCTCTAAGACGAACAGGAGTGGGGGTTATGAGGGAAGCCTCAAATTAAAAATAGCGATAGTTCGGTTCCTATTGGTTTTTCGGCAAATATGAACATAACAAAAGTTGTTTATTTTATGATTTAGAGTAACTTTTGTTCAATACACTTTTTTTGTATACCGAATAACAAACAAGATATACGCTAAAACCTATAACGGAAGTGAACAATTTTATTTTGCACAAAAGACTCAACCGAACTAAATAAAACTCGGTATGTGTATTAGCACTAATGCCTTCATTATAATAAGCCATATCAACATTTCTAGGGACGAACAGGAGTGGGGGTTGTAAGGGAGGCCTGAATTTAAAAATTGCGGTATATCGTTTTCTATTGGGTTTTCTCCAAATATGCACATGACAAAAGTAGTTATTTTTTTTATTTGAAGTAACTTTTGTAATATTCACTTTTGTCTTATAACAAAGTATAAATGAGATATACACTAAAACTTTAGCGGGAGCCAACAATTTTATTAGGCACTGACGATTAAACCGAACTTAACAAAACTCGGTATATCAATTAGCATTAATTCTTCCATGATTATAAGGGAGGCCTGAAATACAAAATTCGCGATATTTCATTGTCTATTTGTTTTTCGATTAACGTGCACATAACAAAAGTTGTTTTTTGGTTATTTAGAGTAACTTTTGTTTTATACATTTTTTCGGGAACAATGTATGAAGCAAGTAATTTGCGTAGAAATACTGATATGCTCAACAATTCTTTCCAATATGGACTACCAGGTACCTCACCTGGAAAAATTAATTCAAATCTATGTTAATATTTTGTCCTTAATAATTCAAATCTATGTTTCATATAAAACTAAAGATGAAGTTCGTTAACGGCTGAAATCAGGCTTGGGGAGGTGTGGTCTGGAGAAGGAGAATTTCGAAATATCTCCGTTATTATGAGTCTGATCGTAAAATTGAAGTAGAAACATTTATAACATCAATCTATAGCGGAAGGCGAACAAAAATAAAATGAAAACTTCAAACGATTATTCAAATCAATTGTATTTCTCAACTAGGTTCGCGTCCATGTGACGCCTCATCAGGACAAGTTCTACTAAACAAAGAAACAAACCTTATCTATGACCTTCCACTAGCCGTTTCAATTAGAGAATTGTTTGCAAGTATGGCGGGTCAAGTCAGTTGCTTTATATCAATACGTCACGAAATAAAAATATATCGATTATCACTGATAAAATGTATTCTAAATCGTAAATGATCAAGGTATAATGGATTACCTATCATTTTAAAGTTTATAATAAATTAAAATATATATAATTCACATATTTTATTTCTGCTTTCTTCTGGACCACTTTTTTCCTATTTTTTATAATGTGCATATTCTCTCTTATCCTCCTCTTGCTTAAATTTCGTTTTTTTATCTTTTCCGATTTTACTTCTAATTTCCAAAATCACATCTATGACCTATTTAATTAATTAATTTAATTTAATTTGTTATTAATTAAAAAAAATGATATGCTTTAACCCATATGTGGGCAACCGGATCCGGGCCACGGTAAGGTTTGATCCGGGTGCAAGACATTTGGAAACCGAATTAAACAAAAATATTACACTACTTACTCCAAATGAGGAAGATGAGGAGAGATTTGTGCGGTTTTTTTTGGGTTTTTTTTATTGATGAAAGTTAATAAATCAAAACATAGCACAAGGCTGACTGACAATAATTTGGAAAATTCTTTTCGTCTTAGTGCCAGTGGAATCGGTGGATTAGTTTCTCAAATTAAAGATCATTGATTTCGGTGTCGTTATTTAACTTGAGTTGTTTGTAATAATTCCAAATTGTACTATTTAATTATATATTTTCATTTCATTTTAGCAGATTTCCCTTAAGGGAAATCAGGTATTGAGGTCGTACTCATGACGCGATTTTCGAAAATTTTCTTCAAATGTCCATCGATCCTACCCAGGAGATGACAAAAATGAGGTCCGTTCAAAATTATATATATATATATATATATATATATATATATATATATATATATATATATATATATATATATATATATATTTTTCTGTTACCGCTCTAGCGGTCGCAATTTTTGTTTGATCGTTACCAAACTCGATATTTTAACGTTTTATGCAAAAAGTCAGATCGAGTTCGTTAATGGCTGGAATCGGACCAGTGGGAGGGGGGATTTTTGAAAATTTGAAATATCTCCGTTACCATACGTCGGATCAAAACATTGTATAGAACCAATCTTATTGTAAATTAAATTTACTATAAATATTGTTCTACACATTTATTCTCTATCTTGAATATTAACCGAGATATTTGCATTTTTATTAAATTTGGGCCGATAATGGACGACTGAGTTTCCCGCCAAAAGTTAGTTCGGCCATTTGCCGTAACTGTTCGGCTCTCGTATGGAGATTTCTCTATATAATAACTTCACGTGGGAAATCTGCTTAGTTTTCGCAGCCCCTGCGTGACGGACTTTTGTTATTTTAATAAATTGTATTATAGTTACATTGTCGTTATAATTTCAAAGCTGATATATATCGTTAAAAATTATGAACACTACTTTAAGATGCACTACTTTTAAAAGCGGCCCGCGAACGTATCTGCACACTAAAGTTTGGCCCGCAACATGTCAAAGGTTGCCCGTACCTGCTTTAGCCAGTAGAGTGCACAGGCAGGTGCAATTTACTGAGTTTTATTGAAGAAAAGAAGTTCAGGCAGAGAAGAATTAAGAAAGACACGTGTCAAATTCAACGAAATCGAAAGAGTGGTTGACCTAATAGAGGAATCACGATCAAGAAGAAAGATTGAGTAGATATCGTAGTCGGAATGAGAGTGCTTTCTACTCGTTCAGGTGATTTCAGCCCCTGATAGCGTCCCCTGATTCTTCAGATTTTCTTCACTCGCTTCCCTCGAAAACTTTCCTTTCATTTCCTTTAACTCAATTCATTCAACCTCGTAAATAAGATACTTCATAGCTATTATAAAGAAAACATAATTTGTTTTATTAAGTATGACTTAAACTTATTTTTTTTTTCACAATAGATCGGTATACAAAAATTTGGGCAAACTCCGAAATATTTACAAAGACAGGACTACAGAAAAATGACAGGCTATAAAGCAGCAAATAGTTAGCGAAGTTTTCTGAAATAGGGCATATAACAAAAGTAATGTTCATTTCTTACATTTCCCCGCTATTGTAAATCCCCCCTCCCCTACCGTTCCACCTGGTCTCATAGGTTTCAAAACAATCCTTCGATTTATGGTGGTTAAATTTCGTAATGAAGTACCATTTCCCCCCATTTTCTAAGCCCTCGATTTAGCAAGCCCGATTCAGGCAATTATAAAATATAATGTAATAATAATAAAGTATGCATATACTATATTGTTACGTTTATTACAAAAAAAAGTAAACTTTATTTATTAGAGTTCTTTTGGATTGCAAAATTAGACACACAAGCTTTAGAGTTTTTACCACTGCACAATTTATATGAAAATATAAATCACGTAACTATAACTCACAGTATGCACTTATAACTTCACTTCTTATTCCACAGTACAATAACTCACGATCACTGAAGTTCACAAATATACGGCACTGCACTGATCTTCACAAAGAAAAAGGCAATGGACTTTTCTTTTCATAAACACGTCAGTACTCTGTTCTTCGCATAAAACACTTCACTGCAGTTGCAAAAAAATGCACTGTTCAATATAGCTGCACTGAACGCACTGTTATTCACTTGAAGAGAACTGAGAACAACTAACTCGTCGGCAGAGCTGGGCGGCTTCTATAGACAGGAGGCTATATCAAAGCGAAGAACCCAGATATGTCTAAATCACAGACGGATATCGGCGAGAATATTCTTTGGCGCCAACGATCAATCAATAAAATTCTGGTGTCCAGCTTCAATTCATTCCCGTATACGTCGGTTTCATATGGCCTGGGTATAGATTATAAAACTGTGAAATCTTCATGATAGACTATGTTTTTGGAAGGTGATTGGAAGTCTAATTTTATATAAGACTTCAGCTATTAAAAAAGTCCTTCACGCAGGGGCTGCGTAAACTAAGCAGATATACAATATAGAAATCTCCATACGAGAGCCGAACAGTTCGGCAAAGGGCCGAAGTAGCTTTTGGCGGGAAACTCAGTCGTCCGTTATCGGCCCAAATTTAATAAAAATGCAAATATCTCGGTTAATATTAAAGATAGAGAATAAATGTATGGAACAGATGGTAACGGAGATATTTCGAATTTTCGAAAATCCCCACTCTAAACCCCCCCTCCCACTGGTCCGATTTCAGCCATTAACGAACTTGATCTGTCTTTTTGCATAAAACGTTTAAATATCGAGTTTGGTAACGATCAAACAAAAATTGCGACCGCTAGAGCGTTAACAGACATATATAAATATATATATATATATATATATATATATATATATATATATATATATATATATATATACTAGCTCAGATACCCGGCTTCGCCCGGGAATTCATTTGAGGCTGAATGGTGATGGTATTTTTTACCAGGCTTTACATTGCACAATATTTTGACATTTACCCGTCCCAGTGTTTAGGATTGATAACCGTCTTTCCCGTGGATTTGCTAATAATAGAATTATTTGTTCGATAAGGCTTCACAGTCTTCGATATTTTTATATTTCCCGTCTCTTATAAGTACATGTGAATATAGTGAATTTTTATTTCAGGCCTCCCTTATAACCCCCCTCCCGTTCGAACCCAAAAATTTTAATATAACTTATAATCATGGAAGAATTAATGCTAATTGACATACCGAGTTTTGTTAAGTTCGGTTCAGCCGTTAGTGCCCGCTAAAGTTTTAACGCATAACTCATTTATACTTAGGTATACGACAAAAGTGTATATAACAAAAATTACTCCAAATAACAAAATAAACAACTTTTGTTATGTTTATATTTGCGGAAAAACCAATAGGAAACGAAATATCGCTATTTTTAATTTCAGGCTTCCCTTATAACCCCCACTCCTGCCAGTCCATAGACATGTTGGTATGGCTTATTATAATGAAGGCATTAGTGCTAATACACATATCGAATTTTATTTAGTTCGGTTGAGTCCCTTGTACGAAATAAAATTATTGACTTCCGCTATAATGTTTAGCGTATAACTCATTTATACTTAGGTATACAACAAAAGTGTATATAACAAACGTTACTCTAAATAACAAAATAAACAACTTTTGTTATGTGCATATTCGCCGAAAAACCAATAGAAAACGAAATATCGCTATTTTTAATTTCAGGTCTTCCTTATAACCCCCACTCCTGTTCGTCTCAGAGAGTTTTAATATAGCCTAAAGTCTAAGTTGGGTTAGTAGTAATATACATACCAAGTTTCATAAAATTCGGTTCAGCCGTTTATGCGTGAAAAGGTAACAAACAAACAAACAAACAAACAAACAAACAAACAAACATACACGAAAGAAACAAAATGCAGATATGGTGTCTATGACATGTGAAACGAAAAGTTATCGTGAAATTTCGCGAAAAAAATCAATGTACAGACAGAGGTTACAATTTTATATATATACTAGCTCAGATACCCGGCTTCGCCCGGGATTTGATTTGAGTCTGCATGGTGATGTTATTTTTTTGGCAAGGCTTAACTTTGCACAATATTTTGACCTTTACCCGTCCCAGTGTTTAGGGTTAATACCCGTTGTTGGCATTTGTTAATTAGAAAATTATTTTTTATGTAAGTCTTCACTGTCCTCCATATTGTCATACTCGTATTTCCCGTCTCCTGTGCATTATGCATAGATTTCACTTATTAAGGACAAAATATTAACATATATTTGAATTCATTTCCAGATGAGTTACCTCATAGTTCAAATTGGAATGGATTGTTGAGCATATCAATATTTCTACACAAATTACTTGCTCCACACATAGTTTATAGTGTATATCTCGTTTATACTTTGTTAAAAGACAAAAATGAATATGACAAAAGTTACTCTAAATAACAAAATAAACAACTTTTGTTATGTTCATGTTTGCCGAAAAACGAATAGAAAACGAAATACCACTATTTTTAAATTCAGGCCTCCTTACAACCCCCACTCCTATCCGTGCCTAGAAATGTTGGTATGGCTTGTTATAATGAAAGCGTTAGTGCTAATACATATACCGAGTTTTATTTATTTCGGTTGGGTCTATTGTCCCAAATAAAATTGTTCACTTCCGCTATAGGTTTTAGTTTATATCTCGTTTATAATTCGGTATACGAAAAAAGTGTATATAACAAAAGTTACTCTAAATAATAAAATAAATAACTTTTTTAATGTACATATTTGCCGAAAACCCAATAGGAAACGAAATATCGCTATTTTGAATTTCAGGCCTCTCTTATAACCCCCACTCCTGCCCGTCCCTAGAAATGTTGGTACCGCTTATTATAATGGAGGCATTAATGCTAATACGCATACCGAGTTTTATTTATTTTGGTTGAGTCTTTTGTGTCAAATTAAACTGTTCACTTCCGCTATAGGTTTTAGCGTATATCTCGTTTATAAATCAGTATTCGAAAAAAATGTACATAATAAAAGTTACTCTAAATAACAAAATAAACAACTTTGGTTATATTCATATTTGCCGAAAAATCAATAGGAAAAGAAATATCGCTATTTTTAATTTCAGGCCTCCCTTATAACCCCCACTCCTGTTCATCTCAGAGAATTTTAATATAGCCTAAAGTCTAAGTTGGGTTAGTAGTAATATACATACCAAGTTTCAAAAAATTCGGTTCAGCCGTTTATGCGTGAAAAGGTAACAAACAAACAAACAAACAAACAAACAAACAAACAAACAAACATACACGAAAGAAACAAAATGCAGTTATGGTGTCTATGACATGTGAAACGAAAAGTTATCGTGAAATTTCGCGAAAAAAATCAATGTACAGACAGAGGTTACAATTTTATATATATATATATATATATATATATATATATATATATATATATATATATATATATACTAGCTCAGATACCCGGCTTCGCTCGGGAATTCATTTGAGGCTGAATGGTGATGGTATTTTTTTGGAAAGGCTTTACTTTGCACAATATTTTGACATTTACCCGTCCCAGTGTTTAGTTTTAATACCCGTCGTTTCTGTGGATTTGTTAATAATAAAATTATTTTTTTATGTAAGACTTCACTGTTCTCCATATTGTCATATTTCCCGTTTCCTGTGCATTATGCATAGATTTGAATTATTAAGCACAAAATATTAACATACATTTGAATTAGTTTTTCCCGGTGAGGTACCTTGTAGTTCCAAAGAATTGTTGAGCAAATTTCACTAAATAGGAGACGAAATATCACTATTTTTAATTTCAGGCCTCCCTTATAACCCCCCTCCTGCCCGTCGCTAGAAATGTTGGTATGGCTTATTATAATGAAAGCGTTAGTGCTAATACACATACCAAATTTTATTTATTTCGGTTTGGCCTTTTGTCCCAAATAAAATTGTTCACTTCCGCTATAGATTTTAGCGTATATCACGTTTATAATTCGGTATACGAAAAAAGTGTATATAACAAAAGTTACTCCAAATAACTAAATAAACAACTTTTTTTATGTTCTTATTTGCCGAAAAACGAATAGATAACGAAATACCGTTATTTTTAAATTCAGGCCTCTGTTACAACCCCCACTCCTGCCCGGCCCTAGAAATGTTGGTATGGCTTGATATAATGAAAGCGTAAGTGCTAATACATATACCGAGTTTTATTTATTTCGGTTGGCTCTTTTGTCCCAAATAAAATTTTTCACTTCCGCTATAGGTTTTAGCGTATATCTCGTTTATAATTCGATTTACGAAAAAAGTGTATATAACAAAAGTTACTCTAAATAACTAAATAAACAACTTTTGTTTTGTTCATATTTGCCGAAAAACGAATAGATAACGAAATACCGCTATTTTAAATTCAGGCCTCTCTTACAACCCCCACTCCTGCCCGGCCCTAGAAATGTTAGTATGGCTTATTATAATGAAAGTGTTAGTGCTAATACACATACCGAGTTTTATTCATTTCGGTTGGGTCTTTCATCTCAAATAAAATTGTTCACATTCGTTATAGGTTATTGCGTATATCTCGTTTATAATTCAGTATACGAAAAAAGTGTATATAACAAAAGTTACTCTAAATAACCAAAATAAACAACTTTTGTTATATTCATATTTGCCGAAAAACCAATAGGAAACGAAATATCGCTATTTTTAATTTCAGGCTTCCCTTATAACCCCCACTCCTGTTCGTCTCAGAGGATATTAATATAGCCTAAAGTCTAAGTTGGGTGAGTAGTAATATACATACCAAGTTTCATAAAATTCGGTTCAGCCGTTTATGCGTGAAAAGGTAACAAACAAACAAACAAACAAACAAACATACACGAAAGAAACAAAATGCAGTTATGGTGTCTATGACATGTGAAACGAAAAGTTATCGTGAAATTTCGCGAAAAAAATCAATGTACAGACAGAGGTTACAATTTTATATATATATAGATATATATATATATATATATATATATATATATATATATATACTAGCTAAGGTACCCGGCGATGCCCGGGAAATCATTCTTGACTGACTAATGATGGTATTTTGATAGTAAGACTTCAATGTGTACAATTACACTTCCCTCCACGACGTAATGATTTTCCGAAATAGCCAACCCTGAATGGTAACTTTTGGGGATTAATAGAATAGAAATTTTATTTTTGAAGGATAAATGAAAATGTGTTCCTAATCTATCCCTCTACACTTTTTGGCTCACCGTTTTTCAATAATTCCAACCATAATCATGGGTAGCATTTATTACAATTAAATATCATCTATAATAAACATATTTCCTTTCAAAAGCCAATCCGAGCTCACATAGTTTAGGCAAAGTTTTGCACGTAAGATTATATTTGTATTAGTGAATCTCACTGGAAATCGCTTCCAGGAATGCCAGACGGGAAGTAACTAAACTCAATTAACGTGTAAGGCTGCCGTCATCTTCCGTTCCCGCATGGGACCTCTCAACATTCTTCTACTTATATTATTGATGCAAAACATTATTTTATAATTTATCTACCGGATGGAATTAAATAACCCGTGCCACCCTGAAAATATCATATCGAGTTTAAACGCATATTGTTTTTTGTCATAATGACATTACCATTAACGTTTAATTGTTATTATATTAAATATTTGTTTCAATAACACCAAGGTAGATTATACAAATTAAATAATGGAAATGCTCTTATAGTTTATATTTCTATTGGAAATAAATAATAAAGTTATTAGGAGGGGGTGACGAAGATTTATTACCTCACTAATCCGAATCATACTTTGAACTATCATATAAAACATAACATCATTTGTCATAATATTCCTTTATTAAAACCCCTTAAATAAGTACTAATATTATTGACTCCCGTTTAGCGTATATCCCGTGTTTACTTCATTTTAAAAGTGTATATAACAAAAGTTACTCCAAATAACGAAATAAACAACTTTTGTTATGTTTATATTTGCGGAAAAATCAATAGAAAACGAAATATCGCTATTTTTAATTTCAGGCCATCCTTATAAACCCCACTCCTGCTCGTCCCTAGAAATGTTGGTATGGCTTATGATAATTAGGGCGTCAACACTAATATACATACCGAGTTTTATTTAGTTCGGTTGAGTCTTTTGAGCCCAATAAAATTAATGACTCCCGCTATAGTTTTTAGCTTCTAACTCATTTATACTTAGGTATACGACAAAAGTGTATATAACAAAAGTTACTCCAAATAACGAAATAAACAACTTTTGTTATGTTTATATTTGCGGAAAAATCAATAGGAAACGAAATATCGTTATTTTTAATTTCAGGCTTCCCTTATAACCCCCACTCCTGCCCCTCCATAGAAATGTTGGTATGGCTTATTATAATGAAGGCCTCACTGCTAATACACATACCGAGTTTGGTTTAGTTCGGTTGAGTCTTTTGTGCCAAATAAAATTGTGGACTCCTGCTATAGTTTTTAGTGTATAACGCATTTAAACATCGGTATACGACAAAAGTGTATATAACAAAGGTTCCTCTAAATAACAAAATAAACAACTTTTGTTATGTGCATATTTGCCGAAAAACCAATAGAAAACGAAATATCGCTATTTTTAATTTCAGGCTTCCCTTATAACCCCCACTCCTGCCCGTCCATAGAAATGTTGGTATGGCTTATTATAATGAAGGCCTCACTGCTAATACACATACCGAGTTTTATTTAGTTCGGTTGAGTCTTTTTTGGCAAATAATATTGTTGACTCCCGCTATAATTTTTAGCGTATAACGCATTTAAACTTTGGTATACGACAAAAGTGTATATAACAAAAGTTACTCTAAATAACAAAATAAACAAATTTTGTTATGTGCATATTTGCCGAAAAACCAATATAAAACGAAATATCGCTATTTTTAATTTCAGGGTTCCCTTATAACCCCCACTCCTGTTCGTCTCAGAGAAAATTAATATAGCCTAAAGTCTAAGTTGGGTTAGTACTAATATACATACCAAGTTTCATGAAATTCGGTTCAGCCGTTTATGCGTGAAAAGGTAACAAACAAACAAACAAACAAACAAACAAACAAACAAACAAACAAACAAACAAACAAACAAACAAACATACACGAAAGAAACAAAATGCAGTTATGGTGTCTATGACATGTGAAACGAAAAGTTATCGTGAAATTTCGCGAAAAAAATCAATGTACAGACAGAGGTTACAATTTTATATATATATAGATATATATATATATATATATAAAATTGTAACCTCTGTCTGTACATTGATTTTTTTCGCGAAATTTCACGATAACTTTTCGTTTCACATGTCATAGACACCATAACTGCATTTTGTTTCTTTGGTGTCTGTTTGTTTGTTTGTTTGTTTATTTGTTTGTTTGTTACCTTTTCACGCATAAACGGCTGAACCGAATTTTATGAAACGTGGTATGTATATTACTACTAACCCAACTTAGACTTTAGGCTATATTAATATCCTCTGAGACGAACAGGAGTGGGGGTTATAAGGGAAGCCAGAAATTGAAAATAGCGATAGTTCGTTTCCTATTGGTTTTTCGGCAAATATGAATATAACAAAAGTTGTTTATTTTGTTATTTAGAGTAACTTTTGTTATATACACTTTTTTCGTATACCGAATTATAAACGAGATACGCGCTAAAAACTATAGCGGAATTGAACAATTTTATTTGGGACAAAAGACCCAACCGAAATAAATAAAACTCGGTATATGTATTAGCACTAACGCTTTCATTACAACAAGGCATACCAACATTTCTAGGGACGGGCAGGAGTGGGGGTTATAAGGGAAGCCAGAAATTAAAAATAGCGATATTTCGTTTCCTATTGGTTTTTCGGCAAATATAAACATAACAAAAGTTGTATATTTTGTTATTTAGAGTAACTTTGTTTATTTACACTTTTTTCGTATACCGAATTATAAACGAGATATACGCTAAAACCTATAGCGGAAGTGAACAATTTTATTTGACACAAAAGACTCAACCGAACTAAATAAAACTCGGTATGTGTGTTAGCACAAACGCCTTTATTATAATAAGCCATACTAACATTTCCAGGGACGGGTAGGAGTGGAGGTTGTAAGGGAGGCCTGAATTTAAAATAGCGGTATTTCGTTTTCTATTCGTTTTTCGGCATATATAAACATATTTATTTATTTGTTTGTTACCTTTTCACGCATAAACGGCTGAACTGAATTTTATGAAACTTGGTATGTATATTACTACTAATCCAACTTAGACTTTAGGCTATATTAATATTCTCTAAGACAAACAGGAGTGGGGGTTATAAGGGAGGCCTGAAATTAAAAAAAGTGATATTTCGTTTCCTATTGCTTTTTCAGCAAATATGCACATAACAAAAGTTGTTTATTTTGTAATTTTGAGTAACTTTTGTTATATGCACTTTTGCCGTATACGGAAGTATAAATGCGTTATAGGCTAAAAACTATAGAGGGAGTCCATAATTTTATTTGGCACAAAAGACTCAACCGAACTAAACAAAACTCGGTATGTGAATTAGTACTAACGCCTTCCTTATAATAAGCCATCCTAACATTTCTAGGGACGGGCAGGAGTGGGGGTTATAAGGGAGGCCTGAAATTAAAAATAGCGATATTTCGTTTCCTATTGCTTTTTCAGCAAATATGCACATAACAAAAGTTGTTTATTTTGTTATTTAGAGTAACTTTTGTTATATGTACTTTTGCCGTATACGGAAGTATAAAGGCGTTATGCGCTAAAAATTATAGCGGGAGTCAACAAATTTAATTTGGCACAAAAGACTCAACCGAACTAAATAAAACACTCAGTATGTGTATTAGCACTAACGCCTTCCTTATAATAAGCCATACTAACATTTCTAGGGCCAGGCAGGAGTGGGGGTTATAAGGGAGGCCTCAAATTAATAATATTGATTTCCTATTGGGGTTTCGGCAAATATGCACATAACAAAAGATGTTTACTTTGTTATTTAGAGGAATTTGCTCAACACTTCTTTTCAATATGAACTACCAGGTACCTCACCTGAAAAAATAATTCAAATGTATGTCAATATTTTCTCCTTAATAATTCAAATCTATGCATAATGCACAGAAAACGGGAAATATGACAATATGCAGGACAGTGAACTCTTACATCAAAAATTAATTTGATTATTAACAAATCCCCAGAAACGACGGGTGTTACCCCTAAACACTCTGACGGGTAAATGTCAAAATATTGTGCAAAATAAAGCCTTGCCAAAAATATACCATCACCATTCAGCATCAAATGAATTCCCGAGCGAAGCCGGGTATTTGAGCTAGTATATATATATATATATATATATATATATATATATATATATATATAATTTTGAACGGGCCTCATTTTCGTCATCTCCTGGGTAGGATCGATGGTCATTTGAAGAACTTTTTCGAAAATCGCGTCATGAGTACGACCTCAATAGCTGATTTGCCTTAGGGGAAATCTGCTAAAACTTTATATTTAGTTTCAAATGGAACGGTTTATATGTGGTAACAATCAATTTGCAACTCGACCGTTAAATAACTATTCCTGGGATTCCAAAAGTCGTCGACCTTTTGGGGTCGTATTCGGTTTCCCAGGGGTAGACATAAACGAAAACTTCTTTTGGCACTTGACGAGGTCTAAAAATCGACCCATATTAATTATCACAAGTTCATCACTGAAACTTTCAAGCTACTGTATAAGTCGAGTTACGTGTTCGAACTTGTTATAAGACTGACTAATATTTTAGTAGGAAGTATCATTGTTGTACTTTTAAACAACTCAACAAGTCGATAAGCGTGTAGAAGTTCGTACCAGATGAAAAACTCTGTAAGTTAATAAGCGTGGACACGTTCGTGCAAGATAATGAGTTCGAGCGCACAAGTCATTCAGGCACGTTTAGAATTGCTCTGTATTTGACCCATATACGCAATTTAACAAGAACGAAATAATGATCAAGTTCAAGTCCAAAAATGGACTTTTATTTAATTCGTATTAATAATTATTAATTACACTTGTATTTATTAAATTTTATTTCTATTTATTTTGTTAAGTTTTGATGAGAAAATAGTAGAAAGTTTACACAAATAAACAACCACAAAGATTTTAAATCAATAGGGAAAAGTCAGTCACACAGAGGTTGCGTAAACTAAGCAGATTTCCCTCGTGAAGTTTAACAATAGATAAACCTACATATTGCTAACACAACACCACCGTGAATATTAAGTGAATAAATACAATCGGTAATAAGTAATCTTTCCCCTGCCGGTGGATATCGAATCAAATGTAAACAAACTAGGTGTGCAAACGGCTCACAGGAAAGAAAAACAATAACTTACACATATCAGAATATAACGTATTCATTTTATTGAAAACTATTTACTATACCTAGTACTATAAATTATAATGAATTAGAATAATTTTTATCTCAATCAATCAAATTTTAGTAGTCCGGGAAGAATTTAAGACTACTACGGGGGGGGGGGGGTCACAAGAACATATTTGCATCTATCTCGTATGATAAAGGTCTTTGGAAAAAATATTTGGTATTTAAGCTTGAAATAATGTGGCTTATTATGTAACAGAGTATTGCTTATGTAACACTAGTATAAGTGGGGGTTTACTGAAGGCTGAAAAATGCAAATATCTTGGTTAATATTCAAGATAGATAATATATGTATATAATAATATTTATAGTAAATGTAATTTTCAATAAGATTAATTCTATACACATTTTCGATGCGGCGTAAGAAACAGAGATAATTCGAATTTTCAAATTTTTCCCCTCTAGCCCCCCCCATCCCCCTGGTCAGATTTCAGCCGTTAACGAACTTGATCTTTCTTTTTGCATAAAACGACTAAATATCGCGTTTAGCAACGATCAAACAAAGATTGCGACCGCTAGAGTGGTAACAGACAAATATATATATATATATATATATATATATATATATATATATATATATACAGTTTTGAACGGACCTTATTTTCGTCAACTACTAGGTTGGATCGATGGACATTCGAAGAAAAATTTCGAAAATTGCGTCATAAGTACGACCTCAATCGCTGATTTCCCTGATGATGTAACAGTTCATTTTGGAAAAAAGAGTTTATTGCCTAAAATAGGTTGGAAATCCCTGATCCAGCCATTAACAGAGTTATTAAGTGTAATGGAGTAGCTCAACTACTACTTTGAAGTTATGCTTTAAATACCTTAAAGTAGTTATTAAACGATAATAAAATGACAGAAAACAACTAAAAAGAGGATAAGGGTTGTTCCTTCGGAGATGGTAAATAGGTCTGAGAAGATGTTTAGGAACAAATGAATAGGTTTCTTACCTCTAGCTGTGGTTGCAGAAGAAAATAATTTTGAAAATTGCTTTATATACTAGAATATGACCGATGAACTAGTTGAGAAATCGGTCAGAATGTTTGAGCTGGCAAAAGACTCATGTGCTGGAAAACAACTACAAAAATACTACAAATAGAACACAAAGAATACAAATGGAGCACAGGTATTTCTTCTTCGTAATAATTTGAAATTATATTGATTTAACAGTAAAGATGAATATCCATGTTAATTTGAATAGTAAACAAGGAAGCCCTTGATTTTTCCTAGGATGAGACGAGAAAGTTAGGTGGGGATAGGAAGTTTTTTAAATAACAATTACCTGCCAGTCTTCCAGTTTCAAAGCACCAATTTTACTTTAGATCCCATTTTAACTAGCTGGGATATTTACCCTACTTTCTTAGATTCTAATTTGCATTTCTCTCACTTCTTCTGAAACAAACTCCACCAAAATGCTCTGCCTGCCTCCTCTTATCAAGGAGGTTTACATTAAAAATAAATTAAACCCACAAAACATCATTTCGCTGAAAGTATTTTACATAATATTTTAAATGTAATATCTTTGAATAACATTCGGATAATAACTCCTAAAATAGCAAGTGAGAGGCTCTAATAAACTCGTCATTTTCATTCAGAAGTGTATTTAGTGGGTATCATTCTGTCGGGGAATTATAGAAGATTTGTATACATATGCTGAAAGTTAACTGATTAAAATCTCTTAAAAAAATATAAAACTCAATTATGTCATCAATTATAAATCAATTTTCAGCGCTTTGAAGAAAAAACGTAAAAAAAAAATATCAAGAAATAGTTGTGATTCAGAAGATTTATATTAATGTTTCTGCAGTAAATATTCCATTAATTCAGGAGTTTCATAAATACATACATCGTGTTAAGAGTTTATTGTGGTCCCCTCACAATTTTTAATGAATGGAGACGTAGTTATAAGAACTTAAGAAGCTTCTTTTGTTTAATTTGCAAGCAAAGTTTTTCATTTGTTTGATAATGTATCAACTCTTCGCCTCTTAACACATAGCAGAAAGTGCGAAATCATTTAATGACAATAGTATTGTTCTACAGAGTGATTCAGATTAAGAAGTTTAGCACAATTTTCAAAACATGCGGAACATGTATTGGGAATATTAGGAAGCTCAATATTAATAAAACAAAAACCAAATTGTGTGGTAAAACACTAAGATTCTACAGTAGGTTGTGGTCACAAATTGTTATTCAGAAACATTTAATTTTGGTAGTAAGCAGGCGAGTAATTGCAAAAATTAGCTTAGATACTCTTGGTAGCCCAAAGGTTATATATAAGGCATGAATTCTCAAATTCAAAAAAATGAATGAAAACACACATAAATCGACTGTTGAAAATATTTTAGCAATATTCATTGTAAGTTTTTGGTTATTGAGGTACCCAAAAAGTGATTCCTCAAATGGCCGTCAATCCTACTCAGTGGATGACGAAAATTGTATGCGTTCAAAACTATATATTTTTGATTAACACTCTAGGGGCCGTAGTTTTTGTTAAATCGTTACGAAACTTAATGTTTACACGTTTTATGTAAAAAAAAAAAAAAAGATGAAAAATTCATTAATAGCTGAAAACGGACCAGTGGGAAGGGGATTCCGAAAATTCGAAATATCATAGTTATTCTACCTCAACTCGAAAAATTGTTAGGATAATATTTATTAAAAATTGAAAGTCATATAAATGATGTAATTTATTTACATTTTCACTATCTCGATTATTATGCGAGTATTTGCATTTTTTTTTTTGTTTTCAGGCTTGAGTTACTACTCTTCTACCCGTGTCATATTAACAACAAGGTGTTACATCATAAACCACTTTATTCGAATCTTATATACCAAATATTGTCTTCAGTGAACCTCTCCTGTGTGAAATACATGCAAATACGAAACGCGATGAAGTCATCATTTACGATTTTCCTCTCTTGACTTAAAAACGTTAATTTGAACTATACCATACTCTACATTTAATCATTTCATTCAACTCTATTGTTAATATTCGTTAAAAGCCAGAAATAGGGGATCTAGAAATAGAGAATAATGGGTGTCTTACTAGCAGGCGGGGAACTTAGCTGGCCAACAAAAGGGTGTCTGTTTAGGCCAAGGTCTGAGTACGCCATTAGCAGGATGGATAACGTACTTCTGATGTCGCGTTTGGTTAAAGAACTTGAAACAAGTAGAATGAGGGATAAATCCTGTGTTTATTAATTTTGGTGTTGCTTATGTTATTTCCTATGGATCAGTACGGCTAATCTTTAAGGGGCGTTTTTGTTTGTATATTTAATTTCCCATGATAATACCCGGAATGATGTTGGGGAAGAAATAGACAGACGCATCATGGCTGCTAATCGGTGTTCTTCAACATCAAAAGCAGCAGTGCTCTAACAACCTAATGAACTCCACAAAGGTCAGAATAAATAAATCATTGATTAGACGTGTTTTGACATACGGCCCAAAACCTGGACTCTTACAAGGACTCAGGAACTGGTACTGGTAAGGTTTGAAAGGAAGATCCTGAGAAGAACTTATGATGCTGTGCGTGGATACTGGCGAAGTAGAACCTCAAGCTAAAAGACCTTTACAAGGGCTTAGTCGTGATCGATGTTATTAGGCTTTCCTGGCTGCGATGGGCAGGCCACGTCATAAGGATAAATCCTGGGAGAAACGCATCTAAAGTCCTTTCGCAAAGCTTATTTGGAGAAGAGAAGGTGCCTAGGCTACGATGCGATACTTGGCATTCGCAACGGGAAGACAGCAACCCAACAGAGATAGCAGGTGGTAAATAATGGATAAGGCCATGCATGACTCAAGGAAGTGGGTCGTAGAGATAGAAAAGAAAAATTTGACCAATTGCATACAGTTTTTGTTCTTGGGTCATTAATGCATCACGCGTATATAGAGGAAACACTATATGACACAGGTGAAAATTACTAATAAGCAAATGATGATGCTGGAGTTTTGCTGAGTATGGTGTGAAAGTTGAGGGTGAAGTGTAAGGAAGTGGGTGGCGGATGGTTAAGCTTGTCTAAGGATTGTTCAGTGGCTCAGTGTGAGGTGAGGCACGAACCACAGGATTTCTGTCACACACTTTTCCCCCCCAAGCACTGTCCTGAATAACAACCAGCCTCTAACTGACTCTTACTCTTTCATCCCCTACCTCAGCCTTCAATGAAAGCCTAACCAAATAATGCCACCGGGTATCAGACCTGTCCTTCCCCTTCATAGCCACCTTAAATGCCTCTCTGATTATTAAGTTGAACTTTTATTACATTTACTGTAGGATAGCTACAGTATTATTCTTTCTGGGGTGAATGAACAATGCAATTGCCAAGGACGACACATGTATTTAGAAGGCCAATTTAGTTTTATTATATTTTGTTTAATAAATGTAGAATTAATTACATTTTTGGAGCGTCTGGGATCTAGGCGGGAGTGATTCGGCAATTAGCGGCGAGACTTCGTCTAAGTTTGGTACCGTCAGCGCATCAGCTGTTTACGAGTCGTAGCACTTGCGCCCTAGGAGTTCCTTATTGCTAAGGGAAATAGCTCCAATCTCAACCCCTTTTATCCTTTTTTTTGGGGGGGGGGCATCCCATAGCAGATTCCTCCAGGAGGACTCACTCCAGCATGAGATGCAAAGGAGGGAAAAGGGATCAACCAGCTACATTTTCGGATGGTTATCACAACGGGCTCATGAAGTGACCCATCTTTTTGGGAGTACGTAAACTTCAATGTGTTTTTTATTTTTTATTCTCGAGAGATCACCTATAAAGGAGTCTTGAGACGGGAAGAGGCGAGGAGTGCGTGAAAGCGGAGCTTCCCTGCACTGGTTCGACCCAGTGGCTAGCCTGCTCGCCTCCCAGCGTAAACTTCACGAGTTCTATCCCAGACGCTCGCCAAATACTTTTTTTATATGATTATTAATTTATTTTTTCCTTAATTAAATTAAGACTATTTATTTTTCTTTATTATTTTTAAGCTTCAAATAGAGTACCATTTCTTTATTTTTATTATGTGACATTTAGATTAAATATTATATTGTTAATCATCATCTTCTTTTTTATTTTCCTTACTTTGCTACAGCAATTTTTGTTTTTATTTCTCGACTGTCTGGTACTCAAGCATTCAGTTGCCGGCCGTCACAGCAATCGTCATATAAAATTTAAACGGCGATGTAGAAAAATTAAAAAAAGTATATTTGTCTGAAATGTGCTCAAGCCTTTTATAATAGTAGAAACAAGAAAGTCGGTTAATAACTCTCTAAAACACTCCGAAATATGTTTTTATACTTAAGCAGTTTCCACTAGCAGCAAATAAGCAAATGAGTTCCTACCCATGTTTTTTTTTCTTTTTTTAAACGTTCTTTCAAATTTCTACTGATTCTAAATAGTGTATGTCGAAAATGAGGTCCTTATGAGATCCAAGTGTAATACAGTGTTGCGAAAACAGCGTACTTGAAAAATTACGCAGAATTAACCACGTATTTAAGAAGTAGGAAGTAAGCGAAGACAACCCTTCAGGGGCGGTGACATAAGGTATGTTCTAGGCAACGACATGTCAGGACAGTTCAAGGTTGGCCCTACATAGCCGCTAATATATGTATATAAAGCTATATAGTCTATAAAGCCGCCCAGCTCGCCCGACAGTCGGTAACTTCTCAGTTTTCTTACTAATGAGTAACAGTGAGTTCAGTACAGTTTTACTGAACAGTGCTTTTTAGTTTCAGTGCAGTGCAGTGTTTTTGTGAAGATCAGTGCAGTGCCATGTTTTCGTGAAGATCAGTGAAGTACCGTGTTTTGTGAACTTTAGTGATTCGCGTGATCGCAGTTATCAGTGCATATTGTAATTCGTAGTGCAGAATAATTTAAGGGAGTAGCGCATCGTCAAATAAATTATGCAGTGATAAAAGTGCTAAAGCTTCTGTGTTTAATTTTGTAATCTAAAATAACCCTCATTATCAAAGTTTATTATTTTAGTAATAAACTTAAATATATATATATATATATATATATATATATATATATATATATATATATATACATACATACATACATACAAGAAATAAATATTTGTCTCTTAGATAACTAGACATCTACGCAATGCATGTCTGATTATTAGCAAGTTCAGTATATGCAAGTCATGGTAAACCAAATATAATTTTAAGTAATAATCGAAATCAGTTCAATAATATGTTCTTTTCAAGAAAGAAAAAATCTTTAAATGTTACTGAAAAATAATACATAAATAATAAGCATGGCAAAAAATATGCTTAATTAAATAAAATCAAGTATTAAATACACATAAGGGCAAACTGGCGTTTCTCATGAATTAATGTTTGGGAAAAGAGAAGGGGGGGGGGTGGTATACTTTACTTGGTGCAGTCTGTTACTGGCTTTAATAAATAACATAGATTCGAATTGTTAAGGATAAAATATTAACATAGATTGGTATTAACGTATTCAGGTGAGGTACATGGTAGTTCATATTGGAAAGAATTGTTGAACATATAAATATTTCTAAGTAAATAACTTGCTTCATACATTGTTACAACTTTTGTTATGGACGTTTTCCGAAAAAAAAATAGAAAATGAAATATCGTGAATTTTTATTTCAGGCCTCCCTTATAACCCCCACTCTCGTTTGAACCTAAAAATTTTAATATAGCTAATAACGATAGAAGAATTAATGCTAATTCACATACCGAGTTTTGTTAAGTTAGGTTCAATCGTTAGTGCCCAATAAAATTGTTGGCTCCCACTTCAGTTTTTAGTGCATATCTTGTTTATAGTTTGTTATACGGTAAAAGTGAATATTACGAATGTTACAGTAAATAACAAAATAAGGAACTTTTTTCTTGTGCATTTTTGCCGAAAAACCAATAGGAAACGAATTATCACTATTTTTAATTTCAGCCCTCCCTTACAACCCCCATTCCTGCTAATATACATACCGAGTTTGGGGAGTCTACCATTTGATTCTGATCCACCTCCGTTAAAAATATCTTGGGCGCCAGAATGTTACATTGGGCACTAGTCTAAATCTTTTTAGCAGATTCCCCTTAAGGGAAATCAGCTATTGAGGTCGTACTCATGACGAGAGTTTTGAAAAATTTCCTCAAATGTCCATCGATCCTACCCAGGAGATGACGAAAATGAGGTCCGTTCAAAATTATATATATATATATATATATATATATATATATATATATATATATATATATATATATATATATATATATATATATATATATATTTGTCTGTTAACGCTCTAGCGGTCGCAATTTTTGTTTGATCGTTCCAAAACTTCATATTTAAGCGTTTTTCGTTAAAAGAAAGATCAAGTTCGTTAACGGCTGAAATCGGAACAGAGGGAGGGGGGGTTTAGAAGGGGAGATTTTTGAAAATTCGAAATATCTCCATTATTATTCATTGTATCGAAAAATTGTATAGAATCAATCTTATTGCAAATTAAATTTACTATAAATATTTTTCTATACATTTATTCTGTATCTTGAATATTAACCGAGATATTTGCATTTTCTGTTTTCAGCTTCAGAGATGAGGTCGGCTAACTTAGGGTCTAGTCGTGAGTTTCCGTTAAGAGCTAGTTCGGGCCGTTCCTGTAACTGTTCAGCTCTCTATTCTGAAATGTCTCTATTGTAAAACTTCACGTGGGAAATGTGCTTAGTTTACGCAGCCCATGCGTGACGGCCTTTTTAGCAGATTTCCCTTAAGGGAAATCAGCTATTGAGGTTGTACTCATGACGGAATTTTCGAAATTTTTCTTCAAATGTCCATCGATCCTACTTAGTAGATGACGAAAATGAGGTCCGTTCAAAACTGTATATATATATATATATATATATATATTTGTCTGTTACCGCTCTAGCGGTCGCAATTTTTGTTTGATCGTTACCAAACTCGATATTTAGTCGTTTTATGTAAGAAAAAGATCAAGTTCGTTAATGGCTGAAATCGGACCAGTGGGAGGGGGAGTTTAGATGGGAGGATTTTCTAAAATTCGAAATATTTCCGTTACTATACGCCGGATCGAAAAATTGTATAGAATCAATCTTATTGCAAATTAAATGTACTATAAATATTGTTATATACATTTATTCTTTATCTTGAATATTAACCGAGATATTTGCATTTTTATGAAATCAGGGTGGCTATCGGATGAGAGTAAAACTTCACGTGGGAAATTTGGATGTTTGCACGGGGGAGTTTGGATGTTTGCATAATTAGGTCAATGCCATAATTATAATACAAAGAAGATAGTAGCTTTTTAAATTATACACGTATGGCAGTTGCTGGGAGTGTGGACTCATTTATTTGTTGAATGAAAACTTTGTCTTTCCCTAAAACTGTTTAGTTGAAGAGCTAGTTTAAAACAACGATCCTTTAAATTTATATTTCATTCCGCTTTGTAGCCGCAAAAGGACAAATCAGTGCTACTAAAAACTAATGAGCAGAGGTTATGCAGCTTTGTCTGAGTATACTCGACGAGCTGGAAATGGTAGATTTTCAATTTCTGAGTAACTGCTAAAAGTTTTAATGACATAATCATTGAAAGAACATTGATTCCTCAAAAGTAAGAAAAAAAGTCCGTCACGCAGGCGCTGCGTTAACTAAGCAGATTTCCCACGTACGCTACGTATTTGCATTTATCTTAAAAATTAAAATTTCAATGAAAACCAAAATTTGGTATTTAAGTTTCAAAAAAAGTGTTTCATTATATAACAGAGTATTGTTTATGTGACATAAGTAGGATTGAGGCTTTACTGAATGCTGAAAACTAAAAAGTCCGTCACGCAGGGGCTGCGTAAACTAAGCAGATTTCCCAAGTGAAGTTTTAGAACAGAGAAATTTCAGAATAGAGAGTCAAACAATTACGGGAACGGCCCGAACTAGCTCTTGACGAAAACTCACGACTATACCCGAAGTTAGCCGATCTCATCTCAGAAGCTGAAAACAGAAAAATGCAAATATCTCGGTTAATATTCAAGATACAGAATAAATGTATGCAATATTATTAATAGTAAATTAAATTTGTAATAAGATTAGTTCTATATAATTTTTCAATCCGATGTATAGTAACGGAGATATTTCGAATTTTCGAATATCTTTTCCTTTAATCTCCCCCTCCCACTTATCCGATTTCAGCCATTAACGAACATGATCTTTATTTTTGCATAAAACGTTTAAATATCGAGTTTGGTAACGATCAAACGAAAATTGCGACCGCTAGAGCGTTAACAGACTATATATATATATATATATATTATCTATATATATATATATTATATTATATATATAATTTTGAACGGACCTCATTTTCGTAATCTCCTGGGTAGGATCGATGGACATTTGAAGAAAATTTTCGAAACTCGCGTCATGCGTAGAACCTCAATAGGTTATTTCCCTTCAGGGAAATCTGCTAAAGATGAAAATATCTCACTTAATATTGAAGCTAGAGAAGAAATGCATATCATAACATTTTCAACCCGGGTCATAATAACGGAGATATTTAGAATTGTAAAAATCCTCCCCATCTAAACCTGATTTTTAGCAGATTTCCCTTAAGGGAAATCAGCCATTGAGGTCGTACTCATGACGCGATTTTCGAAACATTTCTTCAAATGTTCATCGATCCTACCCAGGAGATTTCGCAAATGAGGTCCGTTCAAAATTATATGTATAATGTGGCTCTACCGGTCGCAATTTTAGACTTATCGTTACCAAACTTCGTATATAATCGTTTTATGTAAAAAGAAAAGTCTGTCACGCAGGGGCTGTGTAAACTAAGCAGATTTCCCATGTGAAATTTTACGGTAATGAGAAATCTTTCAGTTAATTAGATTTCGAAAATGAGGTCCGTTCAAAATTATATATATATATATATATATATATATATATATATATATATATATATATATATATATATATTTGTCTGTTAACGCTCTAGCGGTCGCAATTTTTGTTTGATCGTTACGAAACTCGATTTTTAACCGTTTTATGTAAAAAGACAAGTCAAGATCAAGTTCATTAATGGCTGAAATCGGACTAGCGGGAGGGGGGGTTTAGAGGAGGGATTTTCGAAAATTCAAAATATCTCCGTTATTATGCCTCGGATTGAAAAATTGTATAGTACCAATCTTATTGCAAATTAAAGTTACGTTTAATATTGTTTTATACATTTATTCTCTATCTTGAATATTAACCGAGATATTTGCATTTTTATGAAGTCTGTGAGACATGTGGTCGGGTATAGTATGGATCAGGTCGGCCATTTTCGTAACCGCTCGGCTCAGGTGGAAGCTTCTTCAAACCTTACCTGTCGTTTCTAACCTTCCCTTCGTTACTTTGTGAGATTTATGCAAAGTATTTATGCAAATATGTTCTGTTCATCCGTCCCCCCCCTTCTTTAGTTCTTGGACTACTAAAATTTGAGTTATTAAAATATAAATTATTCTTACAATTCAGAAGCCGTTTCAGTTGGGAATTTATTTTAATTAACTGAAAGATGTCTCATTACCGTAAAATTTCACATGGGAAATCTGCTTAGTTTACGCAGCCCCTGCGTGGCGGACTTTTCTTTTTACATAAAACGATTATATACGAAGTTAGGTAACGATAAGACTAAAATTGTGACCGACAGAGCCACATTATATATATAATTTTGAAAGGACCTCATTTTCATTATCTACTTGGTGGGATCAATCTTTGAAATTTTTTTTCGAAAATCGCGTCACAAGTACATCCTCAATAGCTGATAGTCCTTAAAGGGATATCTACTAAAACTATAAGTTGCAGTACTTGCAAAATATTATATTTGGATTACGCGTTGCTTTATAGTAATCACTTCATTACCAATGGCCTCATAATACACATATTTATGTTATCAAAACAGCTAAATGCGGTGTTGATTAAGATAAGAATTAAACTATAAGTTTTAAAGAGCACTTTTATAATTGTTGGATATAAAAAGAAAACTGGTTAGCGCTTGAGTTTACTTTAATTAGAATAGTAGAAAACATAGTTCGTGACTTGGTCCCTCTCAAACCATGCACTCGGCCCAGTAGTATTAGGTAATAAAGACAATAGAGAAATGTTGGCTTACGACTACAGAGATATATAATTTTAAGAGATTTTTTGACATTACTACCCTGTGTATTGATTCAATAATTCAGACTTTTACTTTTCATGCAATAAAGGAAATTATCTACATTTGTAAAATCGATAGGAGTTGAATAGTAAAACTGAGCTATGAAAACGTCCGCTGGGGCTGCGTAAACTAAACAGATTTCCCACCTGCTGGTATGACACCCTGGACACCTCATCTCACCGACTATTCCCTATTTCTCCTCCATGTAATCAGAAATTGAAATTTACCACGTCACTTATAGTAAAAATCAAACGATTATAAGTGAAGGTCTGCTGCGGCTGAAAACATAAAATTAAAGTCCATCACGCAGAGGCTGCGTAAGCTAAGCAGATTTCCCACTCGAAAGTTTACAATAGATAAATAGTCGTACAGGGAACACTACCATGAATGTTAAGTGAATAAGTGCAAACGGTAACGAGAAACCTTTCAGTCAATTTACAATACAAGAACTGTAAACAAACAGGCCAGCCAACCTTGTAACACTGAATAGATAGATAGACAGGAAAAACAAACAATTAATGAAATATATCTGAATATAACTCATTAATTTTATTGAAAACTATTTACTAAAGCTAGTGCTGTAATTTGTAATGAATCAGAATCAGTTTCATCTCAATCACTCGAATTTGAGTAATCCAGGAACAAAAGAAGGGGGGGGGGGGCAAAAGAAGGTATTTGCATATATCTCAGAAAGTAAAAGTTCAATTAAAACAATATTTGGTACTTAAACTTATAATGAAGTGGCTTCTAATACAAAAGCGTATTGTTAATAAGACATAAGTAGAAGTGGGGGTTTGCTGAAGGCTCACAACTGAAAAATTCAAATATCTCGGTTAATATTCAAGATAGAGAATAAACGTATATAACAATATTTATAGTACATTTAATTTTCAATAGGATTGGTTCTATACAATTTTTCGATCCAATGTACAGTAACGAAGATATTCCTTCCACTGGTTCGATTTTAGCAATTTACGAACTTAATCTTTCTTTTTCATAAAACGGTTAAATATCGAGTTTGGTAGGGATCAAACAAAAATTGCGACCGCTAGAGCGTTAACAGGCAAATATATATATATATATATATATATATATATATATATATATATATACATAATTTTGAACGGACCTAATTTTCGTCATCTCCTGGGTAGATACCTCAAAAAATCTTGACAAATAACCACAAAACTGAAGCTATATGGATAAAACCCAATAGTTTTACTTTCTTTACCACCCATAATCACAATATTCTTTGCAACTACGTTATAATATAGCCTAATACAAAATAATGCTATCATAACCGAAATTCTGAAATCGTATAAGACGTTTGTATAATGTTATTGAATACTTAATTTTAAAAGAATGCTTCTCATCAGAAGTTTGATATTACAATGAATTGCTTTATAAATGACGTGTGGAACGAACACTTTGTTTTTACCTCCCAATCACCTGTAGGTAGAGCATACAAATTAAATGATGTTTGCTTTTTAGATAATTTATATTTATTTAAATCAGTTCATTGGAACTTCAAACTATGGATGCCTATGTGACTTGGGCTCGATGCACAAAATTAATTAGGCATTAGGAATTAAGTTATCAAATATCTGATAACCCCTGCAAGTAAAAGGTAAATGTTTGCCTAGCTCTGTGTATAAAGGCCTGTTAATAATCGAGGCGAATATTAGGTTAATCACTTTACCATCCCCCCGTATAACAAACAAAACAACCGCTACATCCAGCTTCCTTATGAACAGAATAGCCAATCAAGGCTATATAGTCCATTTCATGGCGATCCTAGTCCACTCATTGAAAATACATAAAACTACCTTTTGTTTTGGATATTCCTTCAGATAAAATAACAATAGAAATATGCAATAGTAGAAAACACAGTTCGTGTCTTGGTCTCTCTCAAACCAAGCACTTGGCCCAGTAGTATTAGGTAATAAAGACAATAGAGAAAAATGTTGGTTACGTCTACAGAGATATATAATTTTAAGAGATTTTTTGACATTACTGCCCTGTGTATTGATTCAATAATTCAGACTTTTGCTTTTCATGCAATAAATGAAATTATCTACATTTGTAAAATCGATAGGAGTTGAATAGTAAAACTGAGCAATGAAAAAGTCCGCTGGGGCTGCGTCAACTAAGCAGATTTCCCGCCTGCTGGCATGACATACAGTGATCTCATCTCACCACCTAATCTCACTGAAAACCACAAAGTACGAATTACTCCCTTAATATTTGATTTACGAAATTATGCACGGAACAACAATTGTAGAGCATCAATATTTTAGCATGATTGGTTCTATATCATTTTTCGATCCAAAGTTTTGATTTCCCCACCCCCCTAACCCTCCCACTATTCCTGGTCCGATTTCTGCGAATAACAAACATAATTTTTAATGCTGGCTGAAACGATTAAATATCGAGATCAAAAAAACATTTTCGAAAGAATAACGTGAAATCTTAATTGATGACGTCGCCATACAACGAATTTGCGTGCATCTCTGACCAATCACACTACCATTTAATGAATAACTGCTGAAGGAATGAGCAACAAGTTTCAATGCTGTTGAAAATACTCACATTTGCAATTGCTGTACAGGAAATGCAGAATCAAAAGAAGAATTAATGATGAGGGATACCAAACTTATAAGTTAAAAAGTTAATTTCATAAATGACTGAAATCTACCAGGAAAAGTAAGGGTTTAAAGAAGTGCTGCTAATTATAATATAAATTTATCTATCGTTGCATTTAGTATAGAATATTTTTAGATAACACCTCTTGTTGCAAAAGTAATTTCTTGCCATTCTTATTCATTTCTAAGAGCCCAATATGAATGGGAGTGTTTTGAATTTCTGCGTTTTTAGCCTTTATATTATGAAGATTCATAATCATCATAATTAAATAACATTGTTGTGGCTACTAAGTACTTACTGACTGCCAGCCCACACATTCATTTGTACTCCAAAATTTAATAGACATTAACATATACTCCCAAATTTAAAAATGCTGCGAACTGAAAATGATAATCCTTTTTAATGTAAACAAGTTTTAACTCCAGCTAAAATTTCTAGCTATGTATCAGGTTAAAATGTTTGCTAACGACAAAAAAAGTCCGTCACGCAGGAACTAAGCAGATTTCCCAAGTGAAGTTATAAAATAGAGAAATCTCCATACGAGAGCCGAGCAGTTACGGAAACGGCCGAACTAGCTTTTGGCGGGAAACCCATTCGAGTGTTGTCCGGCCTCATTTAATAAAAATTCAAATATCTCGGTTAATATTCAAGATAGAGTAGGTTATATACAATGCTTTTATCCGACGTATGGTAACGGAGATATTGCGAATTCCCCCCCCCCCCCTCCCACTATTCCGATTTCAGCCGTTAACGAACTTGATCTGTCTTTTTGCATAAAACGTTTAAATATCGAGTTTGGTAACGATCAAACAAAAATTGAAAACGGGCAGACAAATATATATATATATATATATATATATATATATATATATATATATATATATATATATATATATATATAATTTTGAGCGGACCTCATTTTTGTCATCTCCAGGGAAGGATGAACATTTGTGGATTGGACATTTGAAGAAATTTTTCGAAAATCGTGTCATGAGTACGACCTCAATAGCTGATTTCCCTTAGGGGAAATCTGCTAAAACCTGATCAAGCGAAAAATAAAATAAAATATTCACATTATTAAAAACAAACTATACGTTGTGAACAAGAAAACTGAGATAAAAAATGTACGTGGTATACAAATCAAATATTTAAATAACTACCGATTAGATGTTGATGTGGCTATGCTTCTTCATGAATCGATTTTTCAAAACTCAAAACGTTTTAGGTAACCGATTTTAAATTTTTCAACATTTTAATATATCGATATTACCAGCTGATATGTGCGGTGCATCTCCATTATTGATAGTCTTGGCGTTACCACCGAGGTGGTAAGGTCAAATCTTTTTAGCAGATTTCCCTTAAGGGGTGGGGCGGTTAGAGGGGAGGAATTTAGAAATATCTCTGTTACTATACGTTGGATCGAAAGATTGTATAGAGACAATCTTATTGGAAATTAAATTTACTATAAATATTGTTCTATACATATTATCCATATAAAGAGTATTAACCGATATATTTGAATTTTATAGTTTTACACTTTCAGTAAACCCCCACTCCTACTAGTGTCATATTAATAATAACCTGTTACATCATGAACCACTTCAATACAAGGTTAAATACCAAATAGTTTTTTCAACAAAGCTTTATTATACGAGATACTCACAAATACGTTCTTTTGATCTCCCTCCCCCTTCTTTTGTTTTGGGATTATTTAATTTTTAGTGATTGAGATAAAAATTATTCTAATTCATTGTAAATTATAATAAAATCAATATTTCCTATTCTGATATAAATCGGTAATTGTTTTTCTTTCCGGTGAGAGGTTAGCAGACCTGTTTGTTTTCATTTCAGACGCTTCCCGTTGGGAGGGGAATGATTTCTTATTACCGCTTGTATTTATTCACTTACTATTCACGGTTTTGTTACTGTTTTACTACTACTACTTTACTTTTTGAGATAAATGAAACGTGCAACTGGGAACTCTGCTTAGTTTACGCAGTCCCTGCGTGACAGACTTTTATAATAGTGGATTACTCCTGAAGAGGAAACATGTAGAGGAAACTAACCCAATGGAGATATAGGATATCATCTAGTGACCTTCGACCATATTGCCTTCAACGAAGAATGAATTGAAGTCACATTTCGACGATAGGCTAGTAGTTATATTTAATGATGACAACGTTTAGAATATATGAATAAAAACATTCTATATATTTCAGTATATTCACATGTCCAGAATACACGAAGGCTACTAATGAGGTTACAACGCAAATAAATTTATAATTTATACTCTGTTAGACGTTGAATATCGTCCTCGGCAGGGATATGGGCAACACCAAACAATGTGTGCAATAATGTGAAATCGAGTACAATGCTGCTCAATAATTAATTAGATTCATAACGGGGTAATAACGGAATATAATATCAGATTTCGAGAAAATCCATTTAGAAATTTAAATGATAAGTTGAATACAGAGGTCTACTAATCGGACGAATTTAATATTCATTACAATTAACAAAATCAGCAATAAAACTAAATATCTAGGGTATATATGCTCATAATTGTGCGGGAAATGCCATAAAAAAAGTTATTTTTTTAGATTAAAAAGGGAATAGTAAAGAAATATTCGTGACCTGGCTTCAGTTACAGTAATACGTGGTAATAAACAAAGATCATTTGAATCCGAAATATTTCTCACGTGCTGTCATATGACACGCTGGTGATCTGATCCCCATTTATTCTCTATTCTCCCGCAGTAAGAAGGCAATGTAAAGATATATATATATATATATATATATATATATATACTGTTTGTCTTCCCGCTCCCTAGTGGCCGAAAATTTCAAAGTATTCAAATTAAACTTCATATATAAACTTTATCCGGATGTTCAATTTACAATTGAAGTGGCAATAAGCTATGCCAGCCCCATCTGTTGGCAACTAGACCAACCAAGGATGCCCCCTGGAGAGTGCTGACCCCTACAGCCTACTTTGTGAATTCTACCTGAGAGGGCATCCTTAGGTTCAAAGTGCAGGAGATAAGGAGACAGGCTGGGACAGTCGAGTGACTAGGAGGAGAGAGAGTAGAGCTCCCGGGTACTGCAGCAGATTTAGCCTTTTCTCACGCCTGCCTTTTAGAACTTCCAACATGAGGGAGTAAAGGAAGGAACATCCAGGGGGAGAGCAGGATGGAGGAAGGAAGAGGGAGACCACCGTAGCAGCACCAGACAGTATCACCATAGCATCAGTATCCCTTAAAGTAATGCAAACTAACTCACTAACAAATATATGCCCTGCATTAGCCCATCCCACAATATCCTGTAATTATTCAGCATAGAAATACATAGTTTGATCCAGATATCTTATGATTATTCAATACACTATTATGGTAATAATCGGTTTACAAATCATGGTCCTCCGGTATCAAATCGCAAATACAAACTTACATGAACCAGCACCTCTCTTAAATATTTACAAGTCGTTAGCGGGTAAGGCCGAAGGGCTTGTAAGTAATCACCGGAAATAATAGATCAAGTTCGATGAAGGCCAGAATCAGCCCAGGGAGAGGGAGGCTTTATAGAAGGGATAAATCGAAAATCCGAAATATTATGAGTCTGATTGAGAAATGTCCAATCTTCGATTCTACGCATTCTTTTGTATGACTAACAGTCATAACTCATCCTAAATATTAATATATCCATTAAACTTGAATCTTAATCATTCATACATTCAGCAATTATATAGAATTTTAGTACGGTTTGTTTGATTCGATAGCCAGTGTCGCAGAAGTTGTTGTAAGTCTTACGAACATCATTCATCTATGATATGTTTATTAAATCTAATTATAAATTGCTACTTACATTTCTGAAGTGCTCGTTTCCCTTTTACATTCGTTGCGAATGTCCTCACTGAGGAGGTAGTTGATACTGAGGTTCCCGAGGTAGGTTAAGTCAGCTGACTAGGAATCGATTATTTACAAGTCAAGAATCATAGAATATATGATTGAGATATTTGATTTTTTTTTTTTTTTTTTTACTGCCCTTTTTCTATTGTATTATAATATGTAATGTGTTTATATATATATATATATATATATATATATATATATATATATATACACATATAAATGCACACAATTTCTAATGGAACATAGACAGACAGGATATTATTTAACAAGATTTAAAATTCAAGACAATGACAAATGTACTTGGGACACACAGACAACACAAACGTTTTTACATATACTTTATGACTGTTCAACATTTTATCAAAATAGATGGAATTTCATAATGAACATAATTTTAAAAGGAGGTATTTGGCCAAAACCACCTCACATATTATTTAATAAATATAATAAAGTTTATCTAAAGTGTAGAAATGGATGTAGAAAAAATACATTAGAATATAAAGTTGATTGTTAGTAAAGAGAATTATAATTCAATATATTTGCCTTACACAGATTCGCAAATTAAAGAACAGAAACCCCGTTACTTCGGTTGAGTTTAACTTAAAGTTTTTTTTTTTTTTGTCATTTTCATTTATTAATTTTATTTGTAGTTGCCTTACTTATTCCATTATTTTATATTATTTTATCTTTTTTTATTATTTCATTCTATTTATATTATATGCTAATAACCCATTAATAGTATATATTGTAAAAGTGTATTTAAGTATAATCCTTTGGTGGCTCGCGTAAAGGCGCTGTGGAACTGCAGCACCCCCAATTTCCACTTGGTACTATCTACGGATATAGCATTTAATATAATGAGCCTTTTTTTCTTTAACTCATTCTTTATACTAGTATAATATATAACCCTGAACCTTAATGCCGTAACCATCCCCCAGTTTATGAATAAAGTCACGCAGGGGCTGCGTAAACTAAGCAGATTTCCCACGTGAAGTTATACAATACAGAAATTTCTATACGAGAGCCGAGCAGCTATGGAAACGTCCGAACTAGCTTTTGGCGGGAAACTCGTGCGTTATCGACCCACATTTAATGAAATGCAAATATCTCGGTTAATATTCAAGATACAGAATAAACGTATATAACAATGTTTATAGTAAATTTAATTTCCAATAAGATTGATTCTATACAATTTTTCGATCCGACGCATAATAATGGAGATATTTCGAATTTTCAAAAATCCCCCCTTTAAACCCCCCTCTCACTCGTCCGATTTCAGCCGTTAACGAACTTGATCTTTCTTTTTACATAAAACGATTAAATATTGAGCTTGGTACCGATCAAACCAAAATTGCAACCGCTAGAGCGTTAACAGACAAATATATATATATATATATATATATATATATATATATATATATATATATATAATATTTTGAACAGACCTCATTTTCGTCATCTCCTGGATAGGATCTATGGACATTTGAGGAAATTTTTCCAAACTCGTGTCATGTGTACGACCTCAATAGCTAATTTCCCTTAAGGGAAATCTGCTAAAAAAGATACAAAAATCTTTGAATAGAACTGTGAGCTTCACAATTCCAGCGGCGAGGCGTTTGACTGTTGTGCTCATCCTCACAGAGGAAGCTCGACAATGGGGAGAGAGCACTGTCGTTCCTGCTGTGCCGACCCTGGCGTGTTAAGGCTAAAAATCTTCTGGAGCAGCACCCCCACTAATTTTAGCTGCGAGCCGCTACTGGTATAATCATACATGTAGTATGCTATGCATTGATCTTGTACTCAAATAAATAACTTCTCATTGGGTTACTATGAGGGATATATGTATATGTATTTGTATATTTATATATATATCTATATATATATATATATATCTGTATTTTGTATATAATATTCAAATTTATATAAATTGTATTTTAGATATTCTTTTACTATGAATTTCGATTACTTACAATGATATTTGAGAAATAGAGTAACGTATACCACATCTGTAGTGTATTCGGCAATTGTAATGTGGAAATACGCTAAAAATAATGTGAGCTGCTTAAGCCACAAGATGAATGGTTTAAATGTAGATATACATTTCGTGAACTGTAAATGGTGGGCCATGTATCCTGCTAAAAGTTAAGCCGGCTTGGTTATTGTCGGAGGTGGTGAAGTTGGTCGTAGAGAAGTGGCAGTTAATACAATGGATAAAAGCATTAAAACACAGACTCCCAGAGTTTGGGCCAAGTCAACAACCTCGCTTCGATGGTGCTCTTCCCTACCCTTTGTAAGCATATTCCTAATCCCCCCCCCCCCCACCGCACTCCAACTTCGTCAAATGAATGAAACTTTTTGCTGCACTCACTATTTGAATTATTTCGAATATTCAGAATGCCCGTCGCTCAGGGGCTGCGCTAACTAAGCAGATTTCCCATGGGCTTCACGTATTTGCATTTATCTCAAAACGTAAAAGATGAATGGAAACAATTTTGGTATTTAGACTTCAAAGAATGTGGTTCATTGTATAACAGCTTATTGTTAATATGACATCAGTAGGAGAACTCATGATCGAAAAGTAATAAAAAGTCCGTCACGCAGGGGCTGCGTTAGCTAAGCATATTTCCCACGTGCGCCACTTATTCTCATTTATTTCAAAACTTAAAAGTTCAATGAGAACAATATTTGGTATTTAAGCTTCAAATAAAGTGCTTCATAACATAATTTAATATTGTTAATATGAGATGAGTAGGAGTGGGGCTTTACTGAAGACCGAAAACTAAAAAAATGCAAATATCTCAGTTAATAATCAAGATTGTGAAAAAATGTACATAACAACATTTATATATAGAACATTACATTTGCAATAAGATTGGTTCTATACAATTTTTCAATGCGACAAGTAATAACGGAGATATTCTCCTCCTCTAAACTCCCCCACCCCTTTGTCCGATTTCAACCGTTAACGAACTTGATCTTTCTTTTTGTATAAAATGATTATATATCAAGCTTGGTAATGAGAAGACAAAAATTGAGGCCGCTAGAGCAGTAACAGACAAAAAAAATATATATATATATATATACAGTTTTGAACGGACCTCATTTTCGTCATTTCCTGGGAAGGATAAATGGACATTTGACGAAACATTTTTAAAATCGCGTCATGAGTACGACCTCAATAGCTGATTTCCCTTAAGGGAAATCTGCTAAAATGCAAATTTCTTGGATAATAATCAAGGTAGTGAAAGAGCGTGCATAACAACATTACATTTACAATAAGATTGATTCTATACAATTTTTCGATCCGACGTATAACAACGGAGATTTGTCGAATTTTTTAAATTCTCCCCCTATCACTGGCCCGATTTTAGCCGTTAACAAGCTTGATCTTTATTTTTACATAAAACGTTTATATATCAAAAGATTTCGAATGGATCTCATTTTCGTCATCTTCTTGGTAGGATCGATGGACATTTGAAGAAATTTTTCGAATCCATCATTAGTTCAACTTCAATAGCTGATTTCCCCTAAGGGAAAAAGGTGGTCAATAAGAATGTAGAAATTAAACATGTGAATTATATTTATTTTAATTTATTAGAAACTATCTAAAATGATAGTTTAAAAATTATGAATTTATCATTTACGATTTAGACTACACTTATATTCAACATATTAGCAGATTTCCCTTAATTTTAGTTCGTGGTGTATCGATATAAATGAGCTTACTTGACCCCCCCGTACATTGTAAGCCATTCTCCAACTCGTACGTATAGTGGCAGGTCATAGAGAAAGATGTAGCTGTTAGTTTTGTTCCTTTGTTTATTAGAACTTCTCGTGATGAGGCGTCACATGGACGCGAAACTTTTTGATAAATAAATATGATTTGAATAATCATTTAAAAATTTCAATTTTTTTGTGATCTTCCACCATAGACTAGTTAAGTAAAGTTAAATATGTCATATCTTCAAAACTGTTTATGGATTGATTTTTACAGCAGTTTTTCTTCTTCTTTTTTTATAGAAGCTTCCAGTCCCTGAAAATTTTCTGGCGTTTGTATCTTTTGATTTTATTCCAAACTGTTGCACTCCTCAACTCCCAGGAACATAAATGTGCCACAATTTAAAAATCTGAAATCCTCAAATTCGAAAATTCAACGAATCTCCCTTATCCTAGAGACACTAAGTAATTGGGTTTTTAATTCTTGTTTTAAAACCTAGATTTACAATTGAGAAATTTTTCACGTCCCTAGGCAATGCTGATATATTTCACCTATGACTAACCTATCGTCAGCATTCCTGTTGTATATGGTACCAGCAGAGTTTTAGCAGATTTTCCTTTAGGGAAATCAGCTATTGAGGTCGTACTCATGACGCGATTTTCGAAAATTTTCTTCAAATGTCCATCGATCCTACCCAGAAGATGACGAAAATGAGATCCGTTCAAAATTATATATATATATATTTGTCTGTTAACGCTCTAGCGGTCGCAATTTTTATTTGATCGTTACCAAACTCGATATTTAATCGTTTTAAGTAAAAAGAAATATCAAGTTCGTTAACGTCTGAAATCGGACCAGTTGGAGGGGGGGGGTTTAAAGTGGGGATTTTCGAAAATTCGAAATATCTCCGTTACCATACGTCGGATCACAAAAGTGTATAGAACCAATCTTATTGTAAATTACATTTACTATAAATATTGTTCTATACATTTATTCTCTATCTTGAATATTAACCAAGATATTGGCATTTTTATTAAATTTGGGCCGATAACATATGACGGAATTTCCCTCCAAAAGCTAGTTCGGCCCTTTGCCGTAACTGTTCGTCTCTCGTATGGAGATTTCTCTATTGTATAACTTCACGTGGGAAATCTGCTTAGTTTGCGCAGCCCCTGCGTGACGGACTTTTTTTGCTCCGTGGATTGCCTCTTCCAACTACAGAATGGATCGCCTTTCCTTATAATTTGCAGATTCGCTCACTGTGGTGGTAACATTAAAAAATAATTCTTTCCCAAACACTTGTCGGATGTTTTCCTAGATAATCCAAATGGCTATGATACCTTCAGCAGTGTTAACCTGTTCAAACAAACATATGCTATTGGAGCAAATAACTCCGTTAATATTAGAGATGGATACAAAAGTAAAGAGACGAGCCTAGACTGATTTCATTTGGGAAATTAGTTTGGTGATTATAACTCCACTTTTATTGGTTTGGACCATTGAACTCTTTACCGAGATTGGTGTTTTTTTTTTTTGCAGCTTTCTGTCATTGCGATGTATATTGTTTTTATATAGAATTATATTATTTTTACCTTAATTGTATATTAATCACTGCTGTACAGCCGCTACACTATTTAAAAATTACTTGGGACTAGAAACTTTCCAGACTTTATTAAAAACTATTAATTAGGAGCTCTTTACTCTAGATGGAACACTTTTAATTATAAGTTTATGAACTTCGTCTTTGGTTGAATATTTTAATTTGTCAATTGCAAACTGTAACTCCTAAGCTGTAAGCTATTAGCAGATTTCCCTTAAGGGGGGAGTATTGAAAAATTTCCTCAAATGTCCATCGATCCTACCCAGTAGATGACGAAAATGAGGTCCGTTCAAAATTATATATATATTTGTCTGTTAACGCTCTAGCGGTCGCAATTTTTTTTTATCGTTACCAAACATCATATTTGAGCGTTTCATGTTAAAAGAACGATCAAGTTCGTTAATGGCTGAAATCGGACGTGGGGAGGGGAGGGGGGTTAGAGGGGGTATTTTTGAAAATTCAAAATATCTCCGTTATTATGCGTCGGATCGGAAATTCGTATAGAACCAATCTTATTGCAAATTAAATGTACTATAAATATTGTTCTATACATCTATTCTGTATCTTGAATATTAACCGAGATATTTGCATTTGTATTGTGTGTGTGGTCGGCAGGAGTCGGCTATGTTCGGGACTCTCCACCGAGAGCTAGTGTGGCCATTTTCGTAACTATTCGTCCTTCGTGAATAGGTTTAGAGATTCCTTACTACTACTGTTATTATTAGGCAGATTTCTCTATTGTAAAACTTCACGTGGGAAATCTGCTTAGTTTACGCAGCCCCTGCGTGACGGACTTTCTTTTTTATTCCTGCTGGAGGTGGGTTTCTTGTCCTTAGGTTCTTACATGGTCTGATCGCCTCTGATGAAAAAATTCCACAGGACATCATTTATAAATCCTTTAAAAAACAAAAAAAAACGATCATATACAAATCGTTCTTATGTCTAATAGGTTCGGAGAAATTTGCAATTTTTTATATTTGTTTTCGTAACCATCTTCCTCCCCTTCGTCGATTTTTATCAAAAGGATTAATGTTAAAACTAAATGTTACAACAGTTCTAAGCATGAAATTCGAAAATTTTAAGTATAGTCATTTTTGAGTTATATGATGGCCAAAAACACGTACTCACAAGTAAAAAGTCCGTCACGCAGGGGCTGCGTAAACTAAGCAGATTTTCCACGTGAAGTTTCACAATAGAGAAATCTACATACCGGTAACACAACACCATCTTCAATATGGGGGGGGGGCATCAACACAACGTATTTGCATATATCTCAAGAAGTAAAAGGTTAGAAGGCAAGAACGGAGAAAGGTTAGGTTACACGTGTGCCGAACAGTTACGGAAACGGAACTAATCCGGAAACTTCCTACAATAGCCGCACACACTTAATAAAAATGCAAATATCTCGATTAATATTCAAGATATAGAATAAATGTATATAACAATGTTTATAGTAAATTTAATTTACAATAAGATTGGTTCTACACAATCTTTCGAACCGTCGTACAGTAACGGTGATATTTCGAATTTTCAAAATTCCCCCCTCTAAACCCGCCCCCTCCCACTGGTCCGATTTCAGACGTTAACGAACTTGATATTTCTTTTTACTTAAAACGATTAAATACCGAGTTTTGTGACGATTAAAGAAAAACTGCGACCGCTAGAGTGTTAACTGACACACACACACACACACACACACACACACACACACACACACACACACACATATATATATATATATATATATATATATATATATATATATATATAAAATTGTAACCTCTGTCTGTACATTGATTTTTTTCGCGAAATTTTACGATAACTTTTCGTTTCACATGTCATAGACAACATAACTGCATTTTGTTTCTTTGGTGTCTGTTTGTTTGTTTGTTTGTTACCTTTTCACGCATAAACGGCTGAACCGAATTTTATGAAACTTGGTATGTATATTACTACTAACCCAACTTAGACTTTAGGCTATATTAATATTCTCTGGGACGAATAGGAGTGGGGGTTATAAGGGAAGCCAGAAATTAAAAATAGCTATATTTCGTTTCCTATTGGTTTTTCGGCAAATATGTTCATAACCAAAGTTGTTTATTTTGTTGTTTAGAGTAACTTTTGTTATATACACTTTTTTCGTATACCGAATTATAAACGAGATATACGCTGAAACCTATAGCGGAAGTGAATAATTTTATCTGGGACAAAAGACCCAACCGAAATAAATAAAACTCGGTATATGTATTAGCACTAACGCTTTTATTATAACAAGCCATACCAACATTTCTAGGGACGGGCAGGAGTGGGGGTTGTAAGGGAGGCCTAAATTTAAAAATAGTGGTATTTCGCCTGAAATAAAAATTCGCAATATTTCATTGTCTATTTGTTTTTCGACAAACGTGCACATAACAAAAGTGGCTTACTTTATTATTTAGAGTAACTTTTGTTTTATACATTTTTTCGGGAGCAATGTATGAAGCAAGTAATTTGCGTAGAAATATTGATATACTCAACAATTCTTTCCAATATGAACTACCAGGTACCTACCTCACCAGGAAAAATTAATTGAAATCTATGTAAATATTTTGTCTTTAATAATTCAAATTTATGTTTAATGCACAGGAGACGGGAAATATGAAAAAATGGAGGACAGTGAAGTCTTTTCCTAGAATTTTATTAATAACAAATCCACAGCTACGACGGGTATAGACCCTAAACACTGGGGCGGATAAATGTCAAAATGTTGTGCAAAGTAAAGCCTTGCTAATAAAATACCTTCACCATTCAGCCTCAAATGAATTCCCGGGCGAAGCCGGGTATCTGAGCTAGTATATATATATATATATAATTTTGAACGGAGTTCATTTTCGTCATCTCCGGGGTTGGATCGATGGACATTTGAAGAAAATTTTAGAAAATCGCGTCATGAGTACGAACTCAATAGCTGATTTTTCCTACCTATTTTGCTCGATTTTAGCCATATTTCAATAAGATATACAATTTCTCGTTAATAGGACCTCTATCTTACTTCAAAACCTGATCAAGGAGGCTGTTCAGTTCCTCATCAGAATGGATTTGGATCCCCGTAAGGAGTTTTGAAGGGAGCGAAACCGATGGATGTCTAATCGGGCAAGGTCTGGTCAGTATGCTGCGTGTTCAAAAACATTCCATCCGAGCTCCAATGTTTTCTGACCGCTGATCAAACTCATAAGCAGTCTCGCGGTTTCGTTGTGGAACATCATTTTCCTCAACGATTAAAGAGTTTGTGCGTTCCTGATTTATTACTTTGTACAAACCGCTCGATTGCTGACGCAAAACTTCCCAATTTATCGTAAGCTTCAAAGCAACAAGAAGGAGGACAAAACGACTCCATTGAAGTTCCATCACACTGACAGAATTTGTATGTATGAAAGCTTGGTTTCGATATTTCTTGGGGAGGTTCAACTCCTCGTCTACGCACCACATTATCATAAACTATCCACTTCTATTCACCAATTATCAATCGCTTTGGAAAAAGAGCAATTTCTTGGCATTCAGCAAGCAAGCTGCCAAATGAGCCTTTATGAGGGACCCGAATATCCAGCTTACTTACGAATTCCATCTTAGGTGTTCATCTGAGGTTGAGTGTTACTTTCTAGTTGTCCTCATTTCTCCTATTGTATAACTCAGTTAGACGTGTTGTGGACACCATTATTCGATCCTGAAGAACCTGTAAAATTCCGCCAGACAGTAAAGAATCAGTGATTTCAAAAGCACCCATCATAAGTTTTGCAAACAATTGTTGGTCTTTCGTTTTTGGGCAAAGTCACCACTGCATCACATAAATGTTAACTTTTTGTTTCAGGCGTGATATTCCATAAAATTGTTAAAAATGCTAACTATTGCTCCAGCAAACCTTTCTATTAATAATTAAAAGTAAAGGACACTAAATGCATTTCAAAATTAAGCTGGAGCGCTCACCTACTTATTAAGACAATATATTTCTGAAATTCGAACGACTCCAGTATTTGCACATGAATCATTACCGTTTATTAGGAAAATGCGTCTTGGCTTTCCCGAAAACCGGTAAATTTTATTTGTGTGCCCGTGGTTATTAGTGTTTTAGCAGATTTCCCTTAAGGGAAATCAGCTATTGAGGTCGTACTCATGACGCGATTTTCGAATAATTTCTTCAAACGCCCATCGATCCTCCCCACGATATGTATAAAATCAAGTCCGTTAAAAATTATATATATATATATATATATATATATATATATATATATATATATATATATATATATGTGTGTGTGTGTGTGTGTGTGTGTGTGTGTGTCAGTTAACACTCTAGCGGTCGCAGATTTTCTTTAATCGTCACGAAACTCGATATTTAACCGTTTTATGTAAAAAGACAGATCAAGTTCGTTAATGGCTGAAATCAGACCATAGGGAGGGGAGGGTTTAGTGAGGGGATTTTCGAAAATTTGAAATATCTCCGTTATTATGCATCGGATCGAAAAATTGTATAGAACCAATCTTATTGCAAATTAAATTTACTATAAATATTGTTATATACATTTATTCTCTATCTTGAATATTAACCGAGATATTTGCATTTTTATGAAGTCTATGGGACATGTGGGGGAGGGGTGTTTGGATTAGTTCGGCTGTTTCCGTTAACTGTTCGGCTCTGGTGGAAGCTTCTTCTAACCTTACCTGTCGTTTCTAACCTTACCTAACCTTCCTTACTTTGTGAGATTTATGCAAATACGTTCTGTTCATTCGCCCCCCCCCTTCTTTAGTTCTTGGACTACTAAAATTTGAGTTATTAAAATATAAATTATTCTTACAATTCAGAACCCGTTTCAGCTGGGAATTTATTAAAATTAACTGAAAGATTTCTCATTACCCTTTCTATTTACTCACGGTGGTGTTGTGTTACCAGTATGCAGATTTCTCTATTGTAAAACTTCATGTGGGAAATCTGCTTAGTTTACACAGCCCCTGCGTGATGGACTTTTGGACTTTTAAAAGATGGTAGTAAGTGGTTTAGTATTATATCTAATTGTATATAGCGTATACGAATATTATTGCTGTAAAACTATTTGGTTTCCATTTCATTGGTTTTTGTAAATTTTTTAGCAGATTTTTTTACTTTTTTATGTGAGTTCCAATTTGGTATGTTTGTTTTGGTAATGAAGGAATACTCAAAATAAATTCAGTTTTCCCTCTAGGGAATGGGTGGTAGATCGAGGTCTAAGGTTATGCTAAGATAATGGGCGAAAGGGACAAAAAGAGGGCTGGTAGGGCTAAGGAGGAATAGGGGTTGGAAGAGACGGGGCAGGAAGGAAATTGAAGCATTAGTGCTGTTAGAAAGAGTTAATCTATCTGTGTGAGTGTCATTGAAAGGAGTGACTGCTATCTTCTCATTGGAATCAGTGCCTGCTGAAGTAAACTCAACTGTCAGCCATTCTACATTGACACCTTTTCTATTATTCCTAACACTCCCAACGCAACTGACAGGCTCTTGTCTCCATGTATTTCCCTATGCATTATAGCCACGTTTGATTATGGTATTTTTCCATTGAACTGTGCAGCTTTTATTTCTATTTCTTTCTAAATTCGACTTGTATAGGTTGTGATGACGGTATGACGATGTGTTAGTTCACAATTGTTTCACTCTGTTTCACACTGGAACCTTATAACCCAAATTGATTCTCTAGAGCTGCTATCAGAAAAAAAGTCCGCCACCCTGGGGCTGCGTTAACTAAGCAGATTTCCCACGTACGTTACGTATTTTTATTTATTTCAAAACTTAAAAGTCCATTGAGAAGAATATTTGGTATTTAGGATTCAAATACAGCGCTTCATAACATAATAGCATATTGTTAATATGACATGGGTTTAAGTAGGGGGTTACTAAAGACCAAAAACTAAAAAATGCAAATATCTCAGTTAATAATCAAGATAGTGAAAAAATGTTTATAACAAAATTTATAGGTAGAAACTTGCATCTGAAATAACATTAATTCTGTCCATTTTTTTTGATCCAACGTATAATAACGAAGATATTAAGAAATTTCTATATTCTATCCTCTACCCCCCCCTCCCTCTGGTCCGATTTCAGCCGTTTACGAAGTTAATTTTCCATTTTATATAAAACGATTATTTATCAAGTTTGGTAATGATAAGAAAAAAATTGCGGCCGCTAGTGTATATGTATATACACAATTTGGATCGGACCTCATTTTTGTCATCTACTAGGTAAGATCGATGGACATTTGAAGAAAAAGTACGACAATCGCGTCATGAGTTCAACCTCAATAGCTGATTTCCCCTAAGGGAAATCTGCTAAAAGAACCTACCTTAAAAGTTTTCGATGTCTTATAGGATTAGGGGCGTGCATTGTTATTCATATTTTATAGAACGCTATATTCGTACAGTGAGAAAAATTAAGAAGTGATAATGTAAGTACATATACTATTGTCATACCTCTCGGTGGAGACCGTCGTCATTGGCTGATGGTTGAGTACCGCTGGCAAGCGCTTTCGATGCGATGGCATCATCTTCAAGCCTGTCGATAGTTGTACTGAGTTGGTTGTCCGTCAGTCAGTGGGTTTTATGCTCTGTTCACCGTATTAGTTGTTTACGTTTAGTCCAGATCTGTTTACTTACCATTAAGATCTGTCAAACGAGGGATGTTGATGTTCAGGTAAATTGTTTTCGTGTGTTGGGTTGTTTACGTTTTAAATCGATTAAATACGGTGAACAGAGCATAAAACCCACTGACTGACGGACAAGCAACTCAGTACAACTATCAACAGGCTTGAAGATGATGCCATCGCATCGAAAGCGCTTGCCAGCGGTACTCAACCATCAGCCAATGACGACGGTCTCCACCGAGAGGTATGACAATAGTATCATTTATATTGGCGGTTCTAACCCTTTATAAGTGCATATACATATTTTTCTGTCAAATCCAGTTTTTTTTTAAAACGACCCCTTTAATCTTTTTGACTCTATCATGTTTTCGTGTCACCAATATTTTAATTACATCTAACCAGTTTAATTCATTTGAAAAGATTATTACATTTCTTGAATTTAATTAAATTATTCGATTAATCATTAGATATAACACAGATTCCAAAAGGTCATTTGTCAGCTTCTTGGAGTGGCGTTTTCAAATCATTGAGGAGTGTTCTGTTTTTTTATTGATTAAAATGCTTTGGTTCCCTAAAAAAATGAATTATTAAAAAATACTTTTAAACTAAAAAAGCTGAGATTGTATGCAAATTTGTGAAACAAATGTTTCACTCGATGCCAAAAGTCTTCATCGATATGACATTTTTACTAAAAATTTCCAAATGATGTTCATTATTTGGAACAATTAAAAAATAGGATTTAGATTTTTTGATATTATGTCTTTTCATTAATGTAACTCTTTAGATTCTGGATTATTTTATTTCTTTATTACTTGAAGAATAGATGACAGAGACATTTTCCAAGTCTGTGTTTATTGATTGAAAAGTATTTCAACAAAGTCAATGTAACTTTTATTTGGGCCAGAGGCAATTGAGTTCTTTCTAGATGGCGAAACAAAATTATTGTGAAAATGCTTTTGGGAGTGGTGGTTGGGAGCCTTTAACGAAATATCAGGATACTGAACATAATTAGATATAACACCAATTTTAACTTCTGACAAGTTCATTTTACTGGAGAATGACTTTAGGGACATGTGCTTCTCACTCGGTGCCGTATAACTGGTAATTAGACAACTTCTAACAACGTGCCACGTTCTCCCGTGGATATTGTGATAGATTTAGACTTGGTATTAAAGTTTTTTATTGTCCATCTCTTGATTGCGCTGAAAGCAGCTTTGGAGAATAAAATTTTAATAATTTATTTTTAACTTCCTTTATTAGAGTAAAGAACTCTTCCCTGTTGAAATAAACAAAAAAAAAGTATAATTAGAGGCACGATTTCAAATCAAGAAAATCCTAAGCTCCAAAATGTCACTTAATAGCGAAAAGCACATCTGGAGTAATTAGTTGCATTATGAGAGAAAACAAGGCTGTCTCCGGCACACGAATAGTGTAAAAAATTAGTCTGCATTCAGTAGCCATTCGCACTTATGATTTAGTTGTTTCTCCAAAAACGATTTGCGTAATAATTATTGCAATGCGGAATTGTAGCTTTTTTTATCTAGAATTATGTCCAAGTTGAAGTGTCACTATCCTGCGCAAACAACATTAAAATTAGCGGACGATCAAAAATGTTTCTTAGTACACGTTGATCAACTATGATTGAAAGCTTGACACTTCTTTAAGTTCTATTCTGCAAGCAACAAAGTTATATATCTCAGTAAATAGTTACAAAAAATCTCCAGACAATAATAGTAGAAAACTAAGCCGATAAACAAGATTAGACACTTAATATTTTTCTTCAAGATGCGCATAATGATTATATTTTCACCTCCGAGTCAAATCTTAGCTCACACAATTTGACAGTAAGATCAGCCTCTTTAGATCATCTAGAGGTCCTGATACAATTGGTATTATCTGTACTTATTATAAGTTTTAGATCATGCTCAACATTTTTCATAGCCCCTACAAAGTCTGCCATATTGACAAAGTACAAGTTATGTAAGTCTATGGCATAATTTACCAGCAAAGTGTTTCCTTAATTGATGAATTGTCAGTTCCAAAACGTGATTAAACATTCAAGAGTGATCAAAGTTTCATTTTGTTTCATTGACAATTGGTGGTTTGCCTTCTTGGGGATTTTTTTTTTTACATGGAAGTATGTAGTTTCTGCTATCGTACTTGCTCTTGTATCTGCATCCAAATTATTTTTAACGTATTTAAACGTGATACAACTTGTAAATGTAAACTCCCGCAATTCCGCAGGGCTACCAATCTGCTCGGTCTGTTAGGTGTCTTCATGTATGTGCATGGTCTTTTCTATGCTTATTTTAATACCTAAATATTGGGCTGCTTTCTAATGTTAATGCTACTTCCAGGGTAAAATTAAGCAGTAAAAGTTTACTCCAATATCTACTTTACTTACTGGAAAAGCTCTATAATATATAAAACATTGCACCATTTGTTCCTAAGATTAAAACGTTTAATTCATTATCGTCAGTACACAAGCTCTCCCACACACAAACGTACATAATAATTGACCAAATTCAGATAATGGATTACACTCATTACATTTATTCGCTATTCTCAATGCCCGAAAAAAATAAACAGACGGGTAATCGGGTCTAACCATTCCTAAATGACGTGGTACGCTAACATAGACTAAATTAAGAACACAAGCTCAGTTTGAGAGGATGCTGGACTGAATATATATACATGCGACCTACGAGAATATGATATATGAGAAAACTAAACAAGGCCAAGCCTCAGTAGAAAAGATATTCAATCCTGGCTTTACTCAAATAGATAACTTCAAGAAAAAGACTTTACGTTCCGCTCCCCTACCATTATGCATTGTGATTTTCTGTTTTATAAAATTTATTCTAACACTATGTATTTTATTCAAATGTATTCAGGTTTATTTCAGACAATTTTCTACATTTACTACATTTTTACAAAATGCCAAGTGCACCAAAATAAATTCAATTCAAATATCAACATAGAATGACATCACATATCTTTGAAAGTCCTTATTAACTATTCTATCGAATACAAAGTTTCTAATTTATTTTTGAATAATAAAAAAAACTATTTAACAGTTATTGAAAAATTGAGCGATACCACTAGGTAAACATGGCTTTTAAGAAAATCTACTGTTACTCAGGATGAATTAGATCTAGGACTTAAATTTAGACTTAAATGCTGAAACTGTTAGCACATTTCCCTGGGGGTAAATCAGTACTTTAAGTTCTACTCATGACATGATTTAGGAAAAAATGACTTTAAATGTCCATCTTTCTTACCCCGAAGAAGACGAAAAAGTCCATCATGCAGGGGCTGCGTAAACTAAGCAGATTTCCCACATGCTGGTATAACGCACAACAATATCAAAATTTCTATGTAATAATGAGAAAGGTGAAGGGAGGCACTGAAGGCTGAAAACAAGAAAGTACCAATAACTTGGTTATTACTTGGGTTACTACAAAATGCCTAGGACAAATATTGTAGAGCATCAATAGTTTCAGCTTGGTTCTACAACATTTTATGATCCGACTTATAATAACGAGATATTTTGAAAGTTCCAACCCCTCCCCCCTATAAACCACTACCATTCCTGGTACGATTTCAGCAAATAACAAATATGATGGTTAGTGTTGACTGAAACGGTAAAGTATTGAGGCCCCAGGCCAACATCAAATGAAGGTGAAAGAGGTAGAGGGACGAGAGGGTAAGAAAGAGAGGAGAAGAAAATAGACCATGGACTATATGCACGATCCATCAAAAAGCAATACCATCGCTCCAGGTTAAATAAACCATAAAACAAATGGACCTCCAGCTATTTCAAACAGGCTCAAAGGATCAGAGAACTTCGTTTTTTTGACAGAGTCCAAAAGAGTGTACTGTTGGTGGCTGAAAGGGAAGTTTTTTCACTGTGCGGGCACCAATTTTCTGGTAGTTATTCAATGAATTCTCTTATTTCGTATTGCAAAGGTAACGAATAACGAGATCATTTTTATCTAATCTCTTTAAAGGGATTCCATTTTAATATTAAAGCTCCCCCCATTTTCTGAAACAATAAATACAATATAAACACCTAGTATAATTCAATCAAACGCCCTAAATTTTTTTTCAGTGGCCATAATAATTAAACTCATATTGAATAATCATACTTGTATTCAAAGGAATGTAGGCGGATAACGCACGAGTGAGTTTCCCGCCTTAAGCTATTTCGGCCGTTTCCGTAACTGCTCGGCTCTCGTATGGAGATTTCTCTATTGTATAACTTCACGTGGGAAATCTGCTTAGTTTACGCAGCCCCTGCATGACGGACTTTTTTTCTTAGTTCAGATATTAACTTTTTCTTAAATCCGAGGCCGTCGTGATAAAGATGCCCTTGATTTAGTTTATGCCAGACCAAAAATTCCCCATGCCCTTAGTTCTATTTCTAGGCCATTTATAATTCTCTGTCATATATCCACTGAACTCATTAATACTTACTACTTAATAATTGGTTCAATTAATATAATAACCTAATTGAATCAAGTAATTTATTCCTTGAATCAAATAATTAGATCAGTCAATTGTCTACAACTTATCCAAGAAATTCAATATATTAATATTTCTTCGACCACATTTCTGATTGAATAAATTATTTTTTTTATTTTAGAAGGGGCTCTTTCAAAATTTACGTCATTTAATATAAAACTTCGTGTCGTGCCTCAAAAACTGGAAATTGTGTGTATCAGTGGCTTTGCCTGGCATGTAAATGTGGGCGTAAACCTCACATTTACCCCCAAAAATGAGCATAAACAAAGAAAATAAATAAAACTAACGGTTCTTAAGACAAATTTTATAACAACAATTCCTGTTATTTGATTAATTAGTTAACAGGGAATTTAACTTTAATATTTAATTTTATTTTGCCTGTTCAAGGCAGAGGAGGTATCAATTTATTCTGTCAAGCCAGAGTATAGCATGAAATGTTTGATTACTAATTGAGTCTTATAATGTGATATTTGGAATTGGGTTATTGTATTTTTAATCATTCTTAAGATGAATAAGAATACGAATTTCCGTTACTCTAAAATTCTTACTTGTTAGTTCAATTCGCATTTCGTATTCGAAAAAAAAACGATATTTCCGTTCTTCAAAAAGACGGTATGAAACTTGTATAACTGAGAGACATTTTTTAAAACTTCGCTTCTAGGGAAGAACTTGCTACCAATGGTACACTTAACACGAAAAGTAATGTGATATTAAGTCAATTCGTGATATTCTAAAATACCAATGGTCTATCACTTTTAGTTCTCCAGGCGTTAATGAAAATGTAAGACTATGAATTTAACATTTCTTATATCTTATTAAAATATTTAGGGTTGTTGATTGTCTGGAATAAATCAGTATGTATGCACTAAAAAATGACTAGTAATCACATGAGGTTATAACAATTATGATTGTCCATGAATGTTTAATGAAAGCTTTACAAGTGCATTTAACTATCTAAAAGGTATCATAAATAAATCATACATTCACTGGAATATTCTTCCGAAACCAATTCCCCAACCATTTGATAAACAACCTCATCGTTAATGCACAAAATCCCGCCTCCCAATCAATCTCTTTCCGATATCCGAATAATCCACAAGCCTTTTTCAGTTCCTTGATTTACAGCAAGGGCCTTAAAGAAAAATTATGTAAATCTCCTTAAGGAATAATTCCTTCCTTTCAACTCGACCACAGCACCTCATAAAAACTCAAAATAATTTGCACAAAACTAAAAGACGCCATTCCAATTAATAAATGAGCTTTTTTACATATGAAATCCCCTGATATATACCTTCATGCAATAAAGTTTTTATAGGAGAAATCATGAATAGTTTCTCAATAGATTGGGCCAACACAAAAGAAATATTAAAAATAAGGGCAAAGAAAATACAGCATTTGCAAAACATGATTTTAACCACGCTTTACATTTCAATGCGACTCCCCACAACAGAAAATAAAACATACACACACGTAATAGGTGAATCCGTATACACAAATAATAAATAAAAATATTATTATTATTATTTATTAACGTCCACTTTTTGCTACTGAGGCTAATTGGGACGGGTTATCTACAGGTTACCACCCTTTTCTAGCCAGGGTGGGACTAAGGATTTTATTTAATGAATTTCGTCACTAAATAAATTCCTATTGCCAAGACGGGAATTGATTTCACCACTCTAGGTTTACCATGTGAGGTTAAGGCTAACGCTTTAACTCACATGGCTAACCTGAGACCTTAAATAAAAATAGCATTGGCCATTAAATTGACTAATTGCTTATTTAAATTTTGTATTAATATTTGTTAGCATATTAAACGTAAAACTCCTTTATATGTAATGCAATCCATTACTCGATGATATTAAAGCATTCCCTTAGAACGGGAATCCTCCAACTTGTCATGCCCTTTACGGGTTACCCTTGTTCCCTCAAAATTACTTACATACATATATTTCCCTCACCTAATCACACATCTAAGTGATCCAGTTTTTAGATAAGTCACTTAATCAGCACACCTGTTCGGCTATCCACCAATATTATGATTGGGGAATGTATGTAGAAGAGTTTATAACTAATATTGTTCGTTATTTTTTATAACTAAAATATTTATTATCATTATTAATATCTAGGATATTTATTTGTGATAGGCAATCAAATGGATTCCTTGTTTGTAGAAATTGGTGAGGGTTTTTTGTGACACAGGTTCATTCTCTCTCATTCGATGGGAATCCACTACCCTTGGTGTCACAAGCTGTATTTTCTGGTAATATTTTATACCCGAAATATTTGTCCTTACTTCTAAAGCGAGTTGAGACTGCGATTGGTAAGAGGTTCCTTATTTCCCTTACATTTTGTCCAACATCCCTTCCCCTTTTTCACACCCCTCAGTGCCGTTTCTCTCAGTGCAAATGCTTCAGGTATGACTGATTTATTACAATATTTTGTAATATCTAGGTAATTATACTTAGTCCATTTTATGCCCTCGCTAATCTGAGCTCACCAGGGCCTATCATATTTTTTTTATATTATTTTATTAACCCGGACTGGCTAGTTTTTAGAACTTTAGCCCCCATCTAAATTCAGCGCTTACTACATAAATACAATATGTTTATCATTTATTCTGTTGTTATTATTATTTGTAATACACTCCCCAGTGAGGACAGTCTCAACGAACGTAAGAAACGAGCACTTCTGAAATGGAGAGCCCCTGAAGAGATGGTATATAGATCACGAAACATGTAGGGCAGTGTCAATAAAGCTTACGCGAAAAATGTTTTTTATTGGTGACCCTTGCCATGAAAATATGAAGAATATATAATTCTATATTATTAATTTTATAGCTGGGGTTTCTTATTTTTTGTTGCTAAATAAGGCTACCAAAGCAGCAGTAGGTGTTTCTTCTAACTAAAAAATATCAATATAAATAATATTGAAAGATCAAGTTCGTTAATGGCTGAAATCGGACCAGTGGATTGGGGGGGGGAGGTTTAAAGGAGGGATTTCGAAATTTCGAATTATCTCCGTTACTTTACGTCGGATCGAAAAATTGTATAGAACCAATATTATTGCAAACTGAATGATGTATAAATGTTTTTTTATACATATGTTCTCTATCATGAACATTAACCAAGATATTTGGATTTTATAGTTTTCCCATTTCAGTAAACCCCCCACTCCTACTCATGTTATATTAATAGTAAGCTACAATATCATGAACCACATCATTATAAGGTTAAATATAAACCATTTCAAAGCATGGTCAAATAATATGTTGACCCCCTCCCCCTCCTTCTTTTGTTCTTCGATTGCTATAATTTGAGTGATTGAATTACAGCACGCTCAAGCAATGATCTTCGCGGATGATATAGTCCTTATAGCGGATACACAGGACAAACTGCAGCAAGCAATTGTCGAGTGGGAAGCAGAGCTATGTAGGAAAGGTGTTTGGGGATCGAAGAGGCTTCCCATTAAAGGATATAGGGAGATGCCCCTTCGCCCCTTATTTTGTTAGTTTGAGAGAGTGGACTGTATTGTTTGGGGCAAATCACAAGGCATGTTTAATTTACAATGTTGTAATTTACAATGTTTGTGGTAAATAGTATAAATAAATGTTAACAAAATTTTGATTCTCTTACAAGTGGGGATGGGTGAGCTGCTCTGGGTTGAATTGAACTTTTGTTGAAGTATGCTGCTCGGTGGGGCCCATGATGTGGTTGATGCCTGTTGGCTTCGGGGTGCGGTGTATGTAAATGAAGTGAGTACTCACTATTTTTTCTTTAATGTCTTGTGTTCTCCCCCTCCTTGTTCCAGGGCTTCATCGCCCGACGGGCCCTTTTGAGTCTACTCCAGCATTTTGAGGGGTTTTTTCAGTGCGATGACGATGACTCCCTTTCACTCGCCGCACTAGGCTGCCATCTTCCTCCTGTCCTCTTGCCCTTTCCTGCCGGTCCCCCTCGTGGCTGGATGCGCTGGCAGCGAGGTCCCCAGTCCAGGGCAAGGATGAGTGGCGGTGGATGACGTCATGAGGTCGTGGCGCCTCTTCACTCTTCGCGGAATTGATTCTTCCGCGAACAAACCGCCCACCTTGAATTAGCTAGGGCTAATTAAAAACTAAAAACTAACTTAGATCTAAAGCACAGAGCCATTTGTGGTGTGTGTTTGTGTGGCGTCTGTGTTTTTGTGTGAGTGAGTGGGGGGCTGTTATTGAATAAAAAAAAATAAAGATCCTCTAAGGAATAAAAATGTTTGCAAGTTGGAATAATAAAGAAAGAAATGATGAAACTTGTGATCTCAAAGAGAATCACAATAAAAAAAATGTATATCTTCTAAAAAAAAAATAAGAAAAGTAATAATTCTTCTTCACCCTTTAGAATCCTTCGTTTCAGGATGTAATGATGGTGTGAAGGATTAAAGTGGTTGGATGAGATGGTGTCGTTTTTTGAGTCCCAGCTGAGTAACAGGACCTTAATACAAGAAAAAAAAAAAATGGTTGTCAGGAGGTGGCATGCTGACTGCTTATATGGACTCCATGGTGTCCGGGACGAGTGCTGTAACTCGACCCTTTGCCCAGTTGAAAGCTTCCTAGAGCAAATAAGGCGATCAGTTGCGTCGGAGGTTGTATGGCTTCCTCAATAGAGCCTCTTGCCAAACGCCAGGATGTGGTATATCATATGTGGTATGGCGATGAGGTGGAAGTCCTGTGGCCCATCCTGATGTATTCTTGGATGAATGCGTGGTAGTTTTGCGCAAGGTCGTGGTCTTTGCGAAGTTTGTATTCGGGGGAGCAGAGGTTTTCATCAGCATGTTCCTGTTGTTTCCCACATCGGCAGGTGCAGCCTTCCATGGATGTCGCGCAATGTGACGCCTTTCGGGAGTGAGGTCGAAGTGTTCTCTGCATGCTTCCTCACATGGATTGCTCCGCTTAACTGGGGCAGGTTTCTGAACCTTCCGAATGCGCTGCCGTTGTTCCACAGTGTCAGCAGGAGACGTGGTGAAAAAAGATGAGGATTCAGTAGACTTGTGGCGTTGTGGCCTACCCATGACTGTCAGACCAAATATAGTTGGGATGTGGAAGAACCCAGGCACTTCAGAGGCGTAGGGAGCTCCGGTGACTACTAGGGGATAGAGATCCGCCCCGATGAGTAGGTCAACTGCTCCAGACTGTCCGAATGTGGTGTCAGCCAGTTGAATGTTTGCAAATGATTTGCGGATGTTAGGGTCAAGGTCTTGGTTGGGAAGGCGGGGAGCTATCGAGTCTATTATGATAGCGTCAGTCGTGAAAACTCTGTCAATATCGAGCGGCTTCAATTCGATGGCCACGATTCCCATTGGTCTTGCCGTTGTGGTGTTACCTAAGCCGGCGATGCGGCGCTTGAAGTGCCGAACAGGAAGGTCTATCTTATGGGCGAGTGCCTTGGAGATAAATGTGTGCTGGCTCCCGCAATCAAGAAGCGCTCGTACCTTGTACAGACGATCGTTGGATCCCTTTATCATCATCTGTACCGTCCCTAAGAGAACCGCATTTGTTCCTTCCGGTGTGTGCTGGGTTGTTGAGCCGTAAGCGGTGAATGTTACTCCACTACCTTCAGGTGTATCCTGCGCCTTTTTCGAAGGTTGCCTAGGAGAGGATGCGCGGATGGGCGTGTCCTCTTCATTGTGAATGAGGGTGTGGTGCCTTTTGTTGCAACGCCGACAGTTGTACTTTGAGGGGCATTTCGCTGTTAGATGATCTTCCCTCAAGCAATTCTTGCAGCCCTTCAATCCCTCAGTGAATGCGATGCGTTCCCGGCTGGGAATATTAATAAATTCAGGACACCTTATGAGATAATGTTTTCCCTTGCAGAATGGGCATTTAGGTAGGATGGGATTGGAGTAGGTGCTCCGAGCGTGCGGACGTTGAAACCGGGCAGTCGATGCTCCTGTTCGAGCTTCTGGAGATCTTGAGGTTGAGTGAAGGTTGACGGTGGAGTACCTCTGAGAGAAGCGATTGGGTGGAGTCTCACGGGATCTTGTGTTGTAGGGACTCTGTTGTCGTGGTTTCGCAGGAGCTTCGGATTGAAAACAAAATTGGTTTGAAAACTTGATGGCCCCTAGACGCTGTCTAACGAACTCTATTACATCGTCGGCTGTCGGTGACCTCGTGCTGTCCTTGAGGCTTAACTCAAAACCTCTTCGCGTTTCCGGGTCCAAGTCTCGAAGCGCAAGAATCGCCAATGCGAATTCTCCCTTGTCTTCAAGATCGAGAGAACGAAAGCCGTCAAGGCTGTCACAGATATTAGCAAGATAAGCTTCATATCTCTTTGTTGGTGTCGGGAGAGATCTGGTGTTGGACTCCAGCATTCTTTGGATGTACAATGAGCCAAGCACGCGAGGGTTGTCGTATTGTTTTACGAGCTTTTCCCAAGCAAGGATGTATGATCGGTCGTCCACCTGAAACCTTGATACCAAAGCAGCTGCCTCACCCTTCAGTGCACTGAGGAGGTAGTGGAACTTCTCAACATTTGTGATAGATGGCTCGTCATGGACCAAGGACTTGAAGGTGTCTTTGAAGTGGTTCCATTTTGTTAAGTCGCCATGGAATTTGGGAATTTCAATGATAGGGAGGTGCGTCCTGGGGGTTGACACCTGTGTTGTGTTCAAGAATTGTTGTCGATTTGTGGAATCGAATCCGATTTGATGTTGTGCTGCATCAATGGTTTCTTGGTTGTAGCGCTCTTGGATGCGCGTGTGAGTGGTTTCAGCATCTATCATGACGCGTCTGGTGGCGTCGTATAGTGTCGACCATACGTCAGAGAAGTTGATTTCTCTATCCTCTAACAATAACATTTCATCTCTTTGGTTCCAAACTTCTCGGAACTCCGTCCATTCGGTTTGGGCAGTTTTGTAGACAGATTTGAAGTGTCGAATCGCATTGTCATCTTCGAGGCTGAATTTGGAGGCTTCAGTGACGCTGTTGATGTCACGATTCAGCCTTTTTAATCGCCGTTCTAGGCGAGCGATGGAATGAGCATAGTCTGGAATTGACTCGGGCATTTTGATCAAAGATCAAAGAAAGATGTCTTGATTATAATCAATAATGAGTTTCAAGCCAGTCGAGCGACAGCTGGAAACAAGGGAATACAAGAAAGGAGGAGAACAAGAAGAAGTCATATTCGAAGAAGAAAATATAAACAAAGTGAGCCCCATGATTAATATAATGATAATGTGACTAAGCGAAGAAGGGGGGTAGAGAACACAAAGAGAGTATGACGTCACAGCATTGAGGTAGTCTGCCTGAGCTCTATGTAGCAGGGAGAGAGCTGTAACCATGTTGAAACCTTTTAGAGATAAGGGATCTCACCTGTTTTGAGGAATGATAACGTTAACAAGTTTGAATTAGTGATCTCTTGGATTAACTGTTTGATGTACTTTGAATGATGTATTTGATAATGTTACTGTGTATAATAAATGTAACTTTGTTTGAGTAGATTGTGTACAATTCCTTTCTGGTCACAGGTAAACACTAAAGCTAGAATATCAGTCACATGTACATTATTCGTTTACTGAAATGATTAAACAACATGTAAACTTCATTGATAAAATAAAGTAAAGTAGTGAAATGAAACATTTTGAGGTTACATAGAATCCATGCCAAGTTCTTATAAGTATTAATGTAGGGTATGAGTTATTTGAAATAACCATATTGCCAATTAAATTGCTTAAACAAATACACATTGTGTAGTGATAAAGAAATTATGAGTAGAAAAACTGAGCTAAATAAGAATAAATATATTAATGCATGAGAACATTGGTTAGGTATATGTGCTTTATGAAAATAAAATAAATATTCACTTGTGAATAACTGTGTTACTCATGTTACAGTTAATAAATGCAATTTGAATGCTAAAGTCAGATAAGATTTAAATTAAAATTGCATAATGCTTGAATGAGTATCGACAGTGCTAATAATAATGTAAATTGATTTTGGAAATGAATTAAGATGAACAAATGCATAAAACACACTGGTAAATCATAGTAAATTGATTAAATAAAATCTATGAGTAAAGTAACTAAGTTAAATAATAATGTATATGTTAATACATGAGAACATAGGTTAGATATACATATGTGCTTTATGAAAATAAAATAAATATTCACTTGTGAATAACTGTTCTATTCACATTACAGTTACTGAATGCAATTAAATGCTAAAGTCAGATAAGATTTAAATTAAAATTGATTGAGCATCGACAATGTTAATAATGATGTAAATTGATATTGAAAATGAATTAAGATGAACATATGCATAAAACACACTGGTAGATCATAGTAAATTGATTAAATAAAAACTATGAGCAAAGTAACTAAGTTAATTATTAATGTATATATTAATACATGAGAACATTGATTGGATATATGCTTTATGAAAATAAAATAAATATTCTCTAGTGAATAACTGTTCTACTCACATTACAGTTACTGAATGCAATTTGAATGCTAGATTCAGGTAAGATTTAAATTAAAATTGAGTAATGCTTGAATGAGCATCGACAGTGCTAATAATAATGTAAATTGATTTTGAAAATGAATAAAGACAAATAAATGCATAAAGCACACTGGTAAAGCATGGTAAATTGTTGGAATAGGTTATACTCTAATGTAACTATAAAATAATGTAAAATAAGTTAACAAAGAATGATTCTCGACAAATTTTAGATTAATACAGTAGATAGTTTAATTCTGTCTTTGCTAAATTTCACACAAGATCAAAAGGGGAGTTGATTTATGTTAATTAAAGCAGCTGTTTGTTTATGAATTATTATCAATTACTGTTATGCACTTGGCGTTACATACAGTATGGTCATTATTATTCAATGTATGTGCGCTTGATGGCAGTGAATATGGTATGATTTTTATTATTGAAACATTTTGCATCAAGCTTTATCAATCAGGTCTTACTGGACCATATTTGGAGGTCAATTGGTTGGTGACCATGATTGGGGGGTCAATTGGTTGGTGTGACCATTGTTTGTGGGTCGAATCCGGCCCGTCTGGACCATTGTTTGTTGGATCCGGCCCTGTTGGACCATGTTTGTGGGTCATATCCGGCCCGGCTGGACCATGTTTGGGGATCGAAGAGGCTTCCCATTAAAGGATATAGGGAGATGCCCCTTCGCCCCTTATTTTGTTAGTTTGAGAGAGTGGACTGTATTGTTTGGGGCAAATCACAAGGCATGTTTAATTTACAATGTTGTAATTTACAATGTTTGTGGTAAATAGTATAAATAAATGTTAACAAAATTTTGATTCTCTTACAAGTGGGGATGGGTGAGCTGCTCTGGGTTGAATTGAACTTTTGTTGAAGTATGCTGCTCGGTGGGGCCCATGATGTGGTTGATGCCTGTTGGCTTCGGGGTGCGGTGTATGTAAATGAAGTGAGTACTCACTATTTTTTCTTTAATGTCTTGTGTTCTCCCCCTCCTTGTTCCAGGGCTTCATCGCCCGACGGGCCCTTTTGAGTCTACTCCAGCATTTTGAGGGGTTTTTTCAGTGCGATGACGATGACTCCCTTTCACTCGCCGCACTAGGCTGCCATCTTCCTCCTGTCCTCTTGCCCTTTCCTGCCGGTCCCCCTCGTGGCTGGATGCGCTGGCAGCGAGGTCCCCAGTCCAGGGCAAGGATGAGTGGCGGTGGATGACGTCATGAGGTCGTGGCGCCTCTTCACTCTTCGCGGAATTGATTCTTCCGCGAACAAAAGGAATGTCAATCAATGCAAGTAAGAGCACGGTAATGCATGTAGGCCGAGAGGAAGAAAATGTGGAGATCCAATGCAGAGGGGAAATCCTGCAAATGACAGAAAAGTATACCTATCTAGGAACTGTCATAAGCAGAAATCCAAAAATGGATGGAGAAATTTCCAACAGGATCACCAAAGCAAATAGTGTTTATTACCACTTATGCAACACTATTGCGGGAAAGAGAGAGGTCAACAAAAATGTTAAAATGCACATTTTCAAGGCCATTTACCTAACTACCCTGATATATGGCAGCGAAAGCTGGGTCCCACTGGACAAACAATGGAGCCGAGTAACAGCCGCAGAAATGAAGTACCTCAGGAAGATTGCCGGTCGGACCCGGAGGGATCAGATCAGGAACCAGCGGATCCGAGAGGACTTGGGAGTCTCAGCAGTCAAAGAATCCGTTGAAAAGAAACAGCTGAGATGGTTTGGCCACCTATGCCGTATGCATGAAGACCGGGACCCTAGAAAGTTCTTTGAGGCCAGACCGACGGGAAGGTGACCTCGTGGTAGGCCGAGAATTACATGGGCTGAACACATCTCCAGGCTTGGACAGAACAGAGGGAAGGGTCTGAATGCTATGAGAGCTCTGGCCAAGGACCGTGATGCATGGCTGTCCTGGACTGAGACACCTCCACGCTGAAAGGCACAAAGGAGGTAGCAAAAGAAGAAGAAGAATTACAGCACTAGCTATAGTAAATAGCTCTCAATGAAATAAATAAGTTATATTCAGATATATTTCATTAATGGTTTTTCTTTCCGGTCTAGAATATTTCTATCTATTCATCGCTGGGAGGTTGACTGGCTTGTTTGTATACAATTCAGACGCTTTCCGTTGTAGAAATTATTAACTTGTAAATTTACTGAATGATTTCTCAGTACCGTTGGTATTTAATACTTAACATTCACGGTGGTGTTACCAGTATGTCGATGTAAACCTTCGTGTGGGAAATCTGCTTAGTTTACGCAGCCTCTGCGAGGCGGACTTTCTTTAATGAAAATCAAAAACATTGTATGAAACAGGAAAAACTTTCAACAGCAGGACAAAACAGTTATATAACATTATTACGTAAAATGTTTGCACGGGTGAGTCCTCTAGAAAAGGCTACGAGGGATATATATAAGCTTAAGTGGATTGCGTGAAAGAATGATTCAGCCGCTCAAGTCGACATGAGATTGGCATATATGGGTTAGGAGAAGCATTGAATAAACTAGGCGCTGATAAGAGGGGAATAGGTGGAAGGGGTTGGTGGTTGAGGGGGATGGGGGTGCTGATCGTAAATCTGTGAGCTTGCCGATACTGCTCTGGCCCTAGGCTGGCGGGACTCTCTTCTCCCCCAGTCACCCTATTTCTCCATTCATACCACCTACCCTATTTACGCACGTCATTTTCCTCTTGTATCCATTTCGTAAACAAAAAAAAGTCCGCCATGCAGGGGCTGAGTAAACTAAGCAGATCTCCCGCGTGAAGTTTAACAATAAATAAACATACATACTGGTAACACAACACCACCGTAAATATTAAGTAAATAAATACAAACGATAATAAGAAATCTCCCAAAGGGAAGCATCTGAAATGAAAACAAACAGTTGTCCCAACTTCTTACCGGAAAGAAATACAATTACTGTAATATATCTGAATATGAAGTATTAATTGACTGAAAACTAGTTACTATATCTAGTACTGAAATTTATAATGAATCAGAATAATTTTTATCTCAATCAATCAAATTTAGTAATCCAAAAACATAAACCGGGGGTGTTTCACCTGAACTTATTTCATGTATCTGGTATAATAAACGTCTCTTAAAACCAATATTTGGTATTTAGGCTTAGAATTATGTGCTTTATTACCTAACAGAGTATTGTTTATGTATCATGAATAGAAGTAGGGGTTTGTTGTAACCTCAAAACTGAAAAATGCAAATATCTCGGTTAATATTCAAGATAGATCATAAATGTATTAACAATATTTATAGTACATTTTAATTGCAATAAGATTGGTTATATTCAATTTTGTCGATCCGACTAAGAATAACGGAGATAATTCGAATTTTCGAAAATCCTCCCCTCTAACCCCCCCCCCCCTCCCGGCCCTATTTCAGCCATTAACGAACTTGATTATTTTTTTTTACATAAAACGACTAAATATAGAGTTTGGTAACGATCAAACAAAAATTGATAACGGCTAGAGCGTTAACAGACAAATATATATCTATATATACATATATATATATATATATATATATATAATTTTGAACGGACCTCATTTTTGTCATCTCCAGGGTAGGATGAACATTTGTGGATCGATGGACATTTGAAGATATTTTTCGAAAATCGTGTCATGAGTACGACCTCAATAGCTGATATCCCGTAAGGGAAATCTGCTAAAAAATCTTTCACGCAGGAGCTGCGTCAACAAAACAGATTTCCCACGTGGAGTTTTACAATAAATAAATCAACATAATGGTAACATTTAACACCACCGTGAATATTAATTGAATAAATACAAACGATAACGAGAAATGATTCAGTCAATTCACATTTTAATAACTTCCACAACAGAAAGCGTCTGAATTGTAAACAAACAGGTCAGCCAACCCACCAGAGCTGAATAGATAGATAGATATATTCAGGATCGGAGCGGAAAAAAAAATATTGAAATATATCTGAATATAATATATTATATATACTTTTGTTTTAATTTTTTAATATTTATAATGAATTAGAATAATCTCAATCGCTCTAATTGTAGTAATCCAAGAACAAAAGATGGAAGGGGGTCATCAGAACGCATATGCATGTATCTCATCTAGCAAAGATTTGTTGAACACAATATTTGATATTTTTGTTTGAAATAAGACGGTTCATAATATCTTAGCTTATTCTTAATGTCGATGATTGAAAATGAGGGTTTACTGAAGGCTGAAATCAGCGTTTATAGAACATTAAATTTGCAGTAATATTGACTCAATAAAATTTTTCGATATGACGTATAATACTGGGGGTATTTTGAATGCTAGAAATCCCCCCTCTAACCCTCCCCCCTCCTACTGGTCCGATTTTAGTCGTGAACGAACTTGATCTTTAGTTTTACATAAATTTAAATATTAAGTTTGGTAACGATGAAACAAAAATTACGACCTCTAGAGCGGAAACAGACAAATATATATATATATATATATATATATATATATATACACACACTCAACCACAAAAAAAACCATACACTTCATATTTGTCGTATTAAAAGCTAACTTTCAGCAATGTGTTTCTTTATGTGGGTATTCTAGTTATTACAGAGAATGTAAAGTCTAAGTTCATTGAACTAATCCCTTCAGGATTAGTAAACAATTAGATAAAACTCAGATTAGATTTATTTGTCGTGAAGTTGATCTACTCTAAACTGTAAGTAGTTTTTCGCACATTTAAACAACTTTAATTATTAACCAAGCATTTTCTTTAATTAATGTTTTATTTTTATTTCGGTCCAGAATAATGGGTCTTTCAAACTTAGATGGAAGGCCGGAGCTTACGTTACATTGCCGAAACGCTTGGGGTAGCGAAGTCTACCATTCACTGTAATAAAAATGAAGAATAATTTTTTTTTTTAAATGTGTTAATTTATCATTTTTTTTTATTTTGTATTTTTTTGTAAATAATCAATAAAAATTATTTACTTTTGGCAGGTTTTGTTTAAATAACCTATAGATTAACCAATTATTTTAAGTAAAAAAGATTAATATACATATATATTAAGTATTTAACAAAATTATAAGACTAAATCTAAGTGTCCGGTTTTTTTTTTTTTTTTGCGGTTGAGTTTATATATATAAGTTTGAACGGGCCTCATTTTCGTCATGGCAGGTTTTGCATTACAACAGTATTCACATATTTCATTATATCTATATGCAAAGTATTTCTGAATAATTATAAACTAATTTAATGGATTTAGTCAATCGTGGAGTAATCAAAGGATGATTACTATTATAATGAAACAATGCTACTATTCTTCTGTCGCATGTGTACTTCCCGTTGTAACCGAAGTATGGACGATAGGACGGCGCTGCTCAACTGTCAGGTTCAATTCTTTAAATGTTATATAGCCACAGCTGACAACCATTATTAATAAAAGCTTAGATATATTTGTTATACCAAGTCAGAAGTTCGGTGTTGCTTTGATGCTCCTTTATCAAAAGTTATGTGAATTCCGCAACACAAATTCCTGGAATATAGTCTGCAAGAAAAGGAGCTGTTGCATATATTATGAATCACCAAACACACACACACCCATATAGTTCATAAACGTATATTTTAATGGCCCTCAATTTCTCCATTAACTAGGTAGGATTATTAGGCGTTTAAGGATTTCAAGCAACATCGATATTTGATTTATGCTTGGGGATATCGTGTTAAATGATCTCTTGTGTTCCCATTTCCAGAGAACTAGGCGTCTGTCCATCATAGTTGCTAACCAGATACCAGTGAGTGTTGATTTTTAGTTTCTTTTTGGTTTGAACTCGCAAGCTCGTTGGGTGCAGAGTGGCTGAAAACTGTGTCATCATTACTATCAAATTAGAAGGCAGGTCCGTTTCTGACTCTATGATTAATATATAGCACACTCACTCAGTAAGAAGTCAGCTAGCGATTTTAAATCACACTGAGAGAAGAAACCCCCAGGATACTCGGAGCTAGTTGATTAGTAACTAAGATGGCACCCGCCTAGTTTAACTAGCTAACAAGCTCACACACCAGCGAGTATCGTGTAAATTAGCCCTCCTTTCAACTTTCTCGCAGATGGTTTACAAACAGCTAGTTAGGATGATTATGCTGGTTGAGTTCAGCTATTATACTTGCTTAATGTAATCGCGTCTTACCCTACCATACCTCCATGTATGTCACGGGTCAGTGAGGATGTTTACAGCAAAGTTTCCTAATTACTACACTAATATTATTTGAATTTTATTTATTACGATTTCAAGTCCAAGTAGTGCTTACTTTTAGGTGACTTTTCTGAACAGAATGTCAATTTGGTTCTCATCTACTAGACGTGAATTTTATATAATTTATTCGATTGGGCATCTTTTCAATTCAGAAAATATATACAGATGTGTAGTTTGTGGACATCAATAAACTGTGTAAGGATGTGACGCTCATGTATCAGTAATTGGCATTTGTTCATTGCGGAATTTGTTAAATAAGCGTTGTGGAGCGCTTGATTTGTTACGAGTGGGAAAAGAGGAAAGGAAAATAGTTAACTTGTTTATATCTATCGCCTAGGAATGTACGCATAACCAATCTTGTTCATCTATTGTATTTATTTACATAACTATTCAAATATCCCATAACAGTTCGTTTGAAACCTGAAAAGGTTCTACAATGAAAAAAAAAACAATATGGAGAAAGGGAAGTATTTTGAAGTTTAGAAGATTAGCGACCATGAACTCTGGAATGAGTGTCGTGAAAATTGGTGGAAAATTCTATGGTAGAAAGAAATACATGAAGGTTTCTGTCGCCTAAGATATTTCCTCACTTGGTATCTCATTTATACATTGACGAAATAAGGAAAGCATTATATTCTTTGCCTATGTCTGCTTCCATCAAGAAAGATAGAGTTCCATCTCTTCATAATGGCAATGACAGTTCTTCTACCTTTAGTTTCACTAAGAAGCCTACCTTTTATAATCCATTATCCAAACAAAATTCACTGACTCAGGATTGGGTATTCGGCAAATCATTTATGGTACATTCGGTTATGTTTATACATCAATCAAACTTCAAATTGAAAACGGTCATACTAAGCTAGAAGGAAAGGGGGATAATATTTTGTAGAGTGCTACAAACGCATCTGATCAAGTTTCATCTTCTACAAGTAACCAACAAATGTTACATTGTAAAAAATATCCGACTTTGAATTCTGTCAATGAAAAAGCTGTGGTTTCAGAAAGCCTATTTAAAACTGAATTTCCAAAAAAAAAAATGAATCACTTTCAGAACAATTATTTGAAAAACAAAAATTAGAAACTACATCTGTAGAGAAAGGTATCTTCAGTTGTTTTTTGATGACTGGACCGGATAATAAATGTGTGAAGGTGCCAATGTAAATGTTATGCTCTTAGAAAAACAACATTTGTCTCTTATTTGTCATCACATTTGGAAAAGAAGGCTGTAGAAAGTAGAACCATCTAACCTAAAGAAATTTTGTTTGACTAATCAAAAACTAATGTACAAACAAAATTAGATATAAATAACAAGCATATGGGGCAATGTAAACCGAATACAAATATTTTTCATGGATTGTCTATCTCACCTAGGCTTTCAAATTGTTTTTCTAATGACTCTACAAACCCTTCGGCTGAGGTTGATAAATCCCTTGAAAATATAGACAGTAACTCAAATGTTGAACATAAAAGTAATTTGAGATTCATAGATTATTCATAATCTTCTCCTCAGAGTAAGAAGAGCAATAATTCTAGTGATTCTCAACAAGTTGGAACTTCATGTTTTGTTTCAGATATTAAAAACTCCGTAGAATGTTCGATCATTAATAAGAGCATTTCTCCAGGCCCTCAATATACTCCAATAAAAGAGAATTCACAACTTAACTTAACAAGTTAAAAAATGCAAAATCCTTCCAAGAGCAAATTCCTCTTCCAAGAATTCTTGTAGTTTTAATCATGTTACTTTACTACATCATGACTTTTCTAAAGTTTCCCAAATGCAAGAGACACATCAGATTGCTTCTGAATCACTTAAAAATGGTCATATCCAGGCTTAAATAATGAATTAAAAGATAATGTCGTACTGATATATCTATTGTAGATATTTCCGACAATTGTAGTTTTATATTTTCTGTAAGAACTGAGTGAATACAGGAATTATGTGTATCTTTCAGTTTTATAGAATAAATAAGGAATCGGAGGAGAGAAATCACACTCATGTCAAGATGGAACCTTGTTACGAAATTCATTTTGATTTGAGTTTAACTTTACATTTTTTTTCTTGGTCATTTTGTATGATGTCGCATACTTATGATATGGATGTGTAAGAGTAATTTCAATGGCTATACCAATGTAGTAATTCACCATAGTTTATGCAACCATCGATTGACCGACTTATATTGCTTTTCCATAGCTCTTATGATGACTGTAAGATTTTATAAGGTAATTAATAATCTTCACATAACCAGCTCAATCCTTGCCAGTTTTCTGTTGGTCAAAATTTTTCCTCTAATGTTCAACTCACCAATTATATATAAGGGTATTGTGTTTATACCCTACATGGAAAAGTTATGTAAGTGTCTCAAAGTCAGTTGTCAAATACTGTTATAAATATCGCTGACATCAGCATGGAAGTAGTTGGAATATTTCTAGTGAACAGTGTCGTTCACTTAATGCGCACTCTGCCTCAGCAGGTTCCTGTCAAAAGCAGCTCTTTCTAGTTAATTAGTTTCCGGCTATTAACCTACAGCAATCCTGATCGAGATCAAGTTATTCTCCACTTACGCCAACAGCCAGTAAATTAAATCCCTATGAAATCACTCCTATTCTACTTAAGTTATACAAGCCCATTTTAATTAATCAAGTAGCTAATACTGCAAGAAAATCAATTTCACTAACTATAATAATTTAATGACAGTTTTACACGTCACAGTGATATATATATATATATATATATATATATATATATATATATATATATATATATATATACATATATATAAGAAAAAATACCAGGAGACTATATATATAGTCTCCTTGTATTTTAGCAGATTTCCCTTAGGTGAAATCTGCTATTGAGGTCGTACTCATGATACAATTTTCGAAAAATTTCTTCAAATTTCCATCGATCCTACCCAGGAGATGACAAAAATGAGGTCCTTTCTAAATTATATATATATATATATATATATATATATATATATATATATTGATCTGTTAACGCTCTTGAGGTCGCAATTTTTGTTTGATCGTTATCAAACTTGATATTTAAACGTTTTATGTAAAAAGGCAGATCAAGTTCGTTCATAGTTGAATTCGGACCAGTGGGAGGGGGGGGGGTTTAGAGGAGGAAATTTTCGAAATATCTCCGTTACTATACGTTGGGTCAAAACATCATATAGAACGATCTTATTGAAATTAAATTTACTATAATTATTGTAATATAAATTTATTCTCTATCTTGAATATTGACCGAGATATTTGCCTTTTTCAGTTTTCAGCCTTCAGCAAACCCCCACTTCTACTCATGTTATATAAACAATACTCTGTTATGTAATAAACCACATTATTCGAAGCTTAAATACCATAAATCTTTTTCAAGAGACCTTTATTATACGAGATAAATGCGAATATGTTATGGTGACCCCTCCCCTTCTTAAGTTCTTGGACTACTAAAATTTGATTGATTGAGATAAAAATTATTCTGATCTATTATAAATTACAGTACTAGATATAGTAAATTGTTTTCAATAAAATTAAGAGGTTATATTCTGATATATTTCAGTTATTGTTTCTCTTTCATGTGAGAAGTTGGAACACCTTTTGTATTTATTCACTTCAAGTCGACGGTGCTATAGTGTTACTAGTATGTAGATTTATCTATTATTAAACTTCACGTTGGAAATCTGCTTAGTTTACGCAGCAGCCCCTGCATGACGGGCTTTTTTTTTCTTCATGTGATGTATAATTGGTTTTATACTAGAAACCCAATTTTTATTTGGTTTTATACCAGAAAACCGATCGATATTTCTAATTAATAACAATGCATATATGTCGTTGACATCTCTCAATTTAAATCGCTACAAGTATAGTATCATGTTAATTTTCTATTTCTTGTATAATAAACATTTTCTTTTAACTATAGGTCTTAAATATGTTGGCAAAATATGTGTATTTTCACTAACTAGGTTAATTGTATACACATTATAAATGTTGGTTAGTATAACATTTAGTAATGTTAATAATTCTTTTTTTAAATCCTAAATTTGTCTACCACTAGGCCTTCCGATGTACCGACTTTTACAGCCAAAACCATCCTTAGATAAAGCTTACTAAATTATTTTTCATAAATTGTGTTTTTCTTTAGTCACATGACTCCCTATTAGAATAATTATATCAAACTTCTAAATATTTTCATCAAGATCGGTTTCAGGTATTTTATTTTGAAGACCACTTATATTAATGCCAGAATTCGTAATCTATATACATTTAATTTATGATATCTTTATAGAGACAATAAAAACTTTTAGTTTGTTAATTATTTGCAGCTCAGAAACGAATGAAATCTTGTTGAAATGAAATCAATGAAAATCTTGTTTAACATTTGAACAATAATTTGATTACCATTCTTTTCATCTGGGCACATTCCAATATTTTCAACTCATCTAAATTTCTGAGAATCAATAGTTGAAAATAGAGATTTTATCCAGAAAATAAATAACACTTCTGTATTACACAGATGGCTAATGTTGTACTTAAATATTTTACGTCAAATAGGCAACTCTGTGAATGAGCTAAAATTATTTATCAAAATAGTAGAGGATAGTTGGGTTTCGGCTAAAAAGGTTTTCTTAATTCTTCTTGTAGAGAATTTTATTTGCTTACAGTTTCGGGCAACCGTTGGTTCCCTTCTTCAGAGCTGAACAATGAAACGAAAAATTATAAATTAGCAATTTGTGTACAATAATGGAATAAACGGAGCATATTATTATCTTTTAAGTGTACAATGGCCGTACATTTTAAGTTGCAGATGAATATAAAGCAAAGTAGGGTGGGGGTGGGTGTAAACACCATAACAGGAAATAAAGAGTACTAAATCTAAAAAAATATGATAAGGTACATACCAGTTTTTCTATGGGGGGAAGAGCAGAGAGCACGAACTGCAAACGGTGGAGACTACATTGTGACTGAAGGAAAAAAATGAAAAAAATGGAGGTAGATGGGAAGGGGTTGGGGAAAAACCAAACAGGGAAGGTCAATGAGCCTGAAGTATTTTGAAAATGTGCGCATATGTAGGGGATATATCAAACGTATGGAGTATGATATATCAAAACGACTAACAATAAAACTGATTGATAAAATTATTTAATTAAAATATTGGATCTATACGGGTATCATATTTTTCATTGCCAATGACAGATTTGAATTCATAAAATACATTAGGCCCTCGCATTCACACTCTTTGAATTGAAAAATTAATCCGACTAACAAAACTCATTAATGATACTGGGGCAGCAAAGTAGATTTGAATTAATTCTAAGCACTCCCGTCCTTTGAAATCGGCCATACAGACGGATTTATACCCACTATTTACGAGCGGCCCTTTGATGCTCTTAAATAAATTTTCATTTAAATTATTAAAATGAAATGGCTTGCAATTTATAGTAGAAAATTGATATGTATAACTATTCGTTCAATAATATTTAGAAGAGGGATCAGGGACAGTTTGCCGCCTACAGTGTGCCTTGGGGCAATTAAGTGGACTAAACCCACCTGTCTGAAACATTACCATCTGCTACCCATTTTCCACTCCCAATATAGAATATTCTCAGCCTGCCTCTGAATATTTGTCTCACTCTAATATTGTAATATCTTCGAAAGGAAATTGATTCCTTCTATCGAGAAATTTCAATATTAATTTCATTCAAAGGGGAAATATTTTTCAGATAATATTTGTGCATGAGGCTTTTGCAAATATTCACGACATCTGGGGTTTATATTGAAGGTAATGGTTCCATATAAAAGTACCCTAAGCAAATAAAATACCAGAATTACCTGGTATACTCTCAAATATTAAGATTTCTTCATCCTTTTATGATTTTATTTCATCGTATTTTATGATCATTTAATGCTTGTTCGAAAGACTACATATTAAATGTTGCCAGCTTCGAATACCTCGGAGTTTCAGTAAACTCTATCAACGACCAGTTTACGTAAATCGACCAAAAAATAACTAGTACCAACCGCACTTCCTGCTCGGTTTCTTGATTCTTAAGATCAAGTAAAATCTCACGAGCCCTAAAACTAAGAACTCCATAAGATAACCTCTACTCATGTTTGGGAGTGAGATATGGCGTTTACGGGTGCACTGGAAACCAAGGTGGAAAGGTTTGAGCGTAACGGTCATAGTGGAATAATAAGCCCGAAGTGGGATGTTGGCTTAGGAATTTGGAGAAGGAAGACAAGAAAGGAGATTATATCTGAAACGAGACATTGGACTTCATATGATACGAAAGCTGAGAGGTTACAGTGGGTGGCATGAGATAAGAAGTAAATCAACCGGTTCCCTATAAGAATACAATGAATGCGGCTGTGGTCGGTACCCGGCAAGGAGGGAGACAGAAGATGGCATGGGTAGATAAAACGAAGGACTACACGGAGTTCCATGTACTGAAAAGGAAAGCCATCGCCCATGACAGGCAGAGGTGGAGAAGGCTTGTAATGCCGGTTACAGCACTCCAAGGTCTGTAATAACTGAAATTTGACGAATTGTCGCTTTCCCAAAACGCATCAAAGTTTACCTATTTAATATGAGCTAGCTTCATCATCAACCTCAATTTACTAATTTATCTCCTAAACAAATGATGAGGTATTTGGATTCCATGTGCCCGTTGTAGTAACCTTTGGAAGGCTGTGGAGGGTAAGCTAAAACAGCTTTCGCCGAGAATACCCTCCAGCAATTTGAGATGAAGTTTGCCTGAAGTATTGGTGTTCCTCCCATTGACCCGCGGGGCTTTACTCTCAACGTTACTCCACAATCTCATTTTCCATTTGACTTGAGTCATAACCATTAAAACGTACCATTTTTTACACCAAGTGTTTTCTAGTGTTGAACTGTGTTCAAAAATACTGAAAACGAAATTACACACTAAAATGTTAAAATTTTGTCAACCAGGGTCTTGCTGAAAAAGATATAGAAAAAATATAGATTCTGAATGCTTTATATACAAGTAAATATACATCTTGATATACTATTTGGGATGTCAAAATTCAAACAATTTTTTCTAATTCTTATATACGTTTCATGGTGTACGCCATGATAAGTATTTGAATAATGAATACTCTTGCATCCAAAGAAAATTATTTCTATCTACCTACTTTCATTTTCGTGCCCGGAAAAAAGAAAGACACTTTTTTATCATCTATATCGGAGTAATATTGAGAGGAAACATAGGTGATAGGTCAATAATAAAAAAAATAGTAAAATTCAGGAAATTCGAAATAATAAACGTGTTAGGCAAAGGGTAATTCCATGTTCGTTTGCGTGCGCTAGATCGTTAGGGCGGTCGTTCATTTCATTCTCATTTCTTTTTTAGGCAACTGGTATAACACAGTGTTCTTCTATCTTCCCTTGTAATAATTTTGCTATATTACGCTTCGAACTACATAATTTTTATAAGTTTTATTGTTTTATTTTTTCAATAAAATTTTACAGGACTGTGCCAATTTCATTAAACGTGCAAATATCTCAAATATTCTCAGAAAAGAGGTACGTCAACTCAAAAAAATGTAACAGAGAGTAAACCAAGGAGATTTCCCACATATGGGAATGGCACACTGATCAACTCATCTCACCATCTATTCACTGTTTCTCACGTAGTAATAAACCTACGTAAACAGGAGTTAAAATGATTGCTGCACACGATATGTTCAGTGACTCGGTTCCTCAAAGTTACAATTCGATGAGCCAAATTGGGAGTTTACAGAAATCAGCAAACTAGAAAATAAAAATAATTCGCTTAATATTGCATAAACAAATGTATACAACTATTATTATAGATCACTAAATGTTTTGTAAAATTGATTCTATGGCGGCTTTTGATCCGACTCACAATATCTGAGATATTTCGAATTTTTTAACTCACCCCAGCCCATTTAAAACCCTACTTTCTGGTCCGATTTGAGTCATTGACGAATACGGTATTTAGTGCTGTAAGAAACGGGTAAATATCAAGTATGATATTGATCAAATAAATATGAAAAATAACCAAAGGCTTATATATGTATAAAAAACAAAGATATATATTATGAAAAAAAACAGTACATATTTTTAGGCAATTAAGTAATAAAATAGAAATTATTGTCTTGGGATTTATAAAAAAAAAATACAATTTTATTGTAATATGTAGTAAACACAGAGGACCCCTAAAATGTGGTATTAATAATGCCCGAAAATTAAATAAAATCTATAAATGTTCTAACCTTAGACTCTAAAGAATTTTCACAATTGGATCACTTTAGAAAGTGAAAAACAAAATCAAATTTCGATTCGTTGGCTCATAAGGCTTTCTTCCATTACTCTTGAGTCCAATTTTTGTGTTCGTTCACAACTTTCAGACGCTTTCCATTATTTCTACGACGGAAAAATGGCTTTTTCTTGGCAACACAGTTCTCAAGTCCTAAACTAATGACTTTTCTTCCAACTAAAGAAGAAAAAAACATGTGGCCCTGAAGCTTCAGAAACTTCTAGAACAAACGGTGTGCTGTCCTATTTGCGGTTCCACAATTATAACAACATCCAATGTTTTTCGACAAGACTATTTAATTTTCCACAAAGTCTCATTTCGCTAATATTTTTAATTTTTCTATTAATATTAATGTAACGGAATTTTGAAATAAATCCCAATTGAATAATTTAATACATATATATATATATATATATATATATATATATATATATATATTGATCTGTTAACGCTCTTGAGGTCGCAATTTTTGTTTGATCGTTATCAAACTTGATATTTAAACGTTTTATTTAAAAAGGCAGATCAAGTTCGTTCATAGTTGAATTCGGACCAGTGGGAGGGGGGGGTTTAGAGGAGGAAATTTTCAAAATATCTCCGTTACTATACGTTGGGTCAAAACATCATATAGAACGATCTTATTGAAATTAAATTTACTATAATTATTGTAATATACATTTATTCTCTATCTTGAATATTGACCGAGATATTTGCCTTTTTCAGTTTTCAGCCTTCAGCAAACCCCCACTTCTACTCATGTTATATAAACAATACTCTGTTATGTAATAAACCACATTATTCGAAGCTTAAATACCATAAATCGTTTTCCAGAGACCTTTATTATACGGGATAAATGCGAATGTGTTATGGTGACCCCTCCCCTTCTTAAGTTCTTGGCCTACTAAAATTTGATTGATTGAGATAAAAATTATTCTGATCTACTATAAATTACAGTACTAGATATAGTAAATTGTTTTCAATAAAACTAAGAGGTTATATTCTGATATATTTCAGTTATTGTTTCTCTTTCCTGTGAGAAGTTGGAACACCTGTTTGTTTACTTTTCAAGTGCGTCCTGTTTGGAGGTTTCTTATTATCGTTTGCATTTATTCACTTAAAGTCGACGGTGCTATAGTGTTACTAGTATGTAGATTTATCTATTACTAAACTTCACGTGGGAAATCTGCTTAGTTTACGCAGCCCCTGCATGACGGGCTTTTTTTTCTTCATGTGATCTATAATTGGTTTTATACTAGAAAACCAATATTCTCAATCAATAACGGAATTTTGAAATAAATCCCAATTGAATAATTTAATACAGTATCACAGCTGATGCTAAATAATTATTTTCCGTCTATCAAGAAGATTAGTTTGGTTTATTTCCTGGAAAATAGAACAACTAAAATATAAACAAAAATAAGTGAATTCAGTAAAATTATTGAGTAATTTATAATTTACTCATAGTATATAAATAATATAAAAAATGGTAACTTTTTCTATTAATTAAGACGTAGTATATTAAATCAATTTTTCCAACCTTCCTAAAGGACATGAAGATAATATATTGTTACCGCTGAGCCTGTAACACGCATCAGAAGAATATTTTAGAACTTAATAGAATGCAATCATAAATACTTTTATACCTTCCCATGTTTATTATAAGCACTACTAAATGTTCTTATTATGGACACACTGCAATGTAACAAATAATCATTAAGTGCTTTAATTATTTCTTTGAACTTTTATATATTTTGCATATTAGTCTTTGAGTGTGTGTGTGTTCGTAAGACATTCCCAGAAAAGAAGGTAGAATGGAAAAGGGAAGTATAAGGAAAGTTGAAAAGCTGATTAGATCAGCCCAAAGAGTAAAACGCCATGAGAGGAAAAAGCTCCCAGGGAAGAGGGCTTATCCTGGAATGGTCAAAGAATGATTCTCGGTAATACATAAGCAGCAGTACGAGAAAACAGCACATGTCTTTGTAGATGCCATTTAGCTTGAACTTGAAATTGATGGTTTGACTTAAAGATTATGCACTTAAATAAGGTTAGGGCCGGATTGATAGGGTGAGTCTTGGTTGCGTCAGACGTGGAAGTGAAAAATTGACATATTTTAGTCCGTATTGTGTAGCAGTTTTCAAGCATAAAACCGTGGGGATAGAAAAAGATTGCGTGCTTGTGTCTGTGTTTATGTGCATATATATGCACGGTGCCGGTGGCCGTCCAGGTAAAAGGGTGGGCAGTTCTACCACTAGCTTAAGTAACTGAAGATAAAAAAAGTCCGTCACGCAGGGGCTGCGCAAACTGAGCAGATTTCCCACGTGAAGTTATAAAATAGAGAAATCTCCATACGAGAGCCGAACAGTTACCGAAACGGCCGAATTATTGTTTTCTACAGAACTTTATTATTTGAGATAAACAATATCTCCAGGAAACACACCTTCAATTTTGAAAAAGTTCAAATAATTGATAAAGAAGTACTAAACGAAAATTAAAGTGAACATTCACTTAATAAAAAATAGAAAAAGGACAGTAAATAAAAAACACAGAAATCAAATATCTCAATCATATATTCTATAACATTTTATCTTAAATTAATCGATTTTAAAATATGACTCGAAATAATGGAGTTCAAGATTGACTTTAAATAATCGATTTGTAGTCAGCTGACTTAACCGACCTCGGGAACCTCTCAGTATCTATTACATCCTCTGTGAGTACAGTCGGAACGATTGTAAAAGGGAAACGAGCACTTCAGAAGTAAGTAGCAATTTATAATTAGATTTAATAAATATATCATAGATGTAGGCACATAATAATACAATATATAGCAAAGAATTATTGAGGGATGTGTTAAATTAATGTTATTAATAATTGTTTATATATGTATTTTTTTAAAGGGATAGCCCCTGAAGAGGTGGCAGGTTATCCACAAAACTTGTAGGGCAGTTTCAATAAAGTTTTCACTGAAAAAATGTTTTTTATTGGAGACCCTTGCCATAGAATATGAAGAATATATAAATATGTTGAGTGTTGGCGTCAATTATCTACTGACGTTAATAATCAATTCAGGTTTCATGTTTTTAACTCCAAAATGTTTGTTGGATCTATACCATCACTTAACCATTTCAGTCAACTATAAAAGTCATATTTGTTAATGATTGAAATCAGACCTGGAGTAGGGAGGGGGAATAGGAGCGGTTCGACAATTCAAAATAATTCTCTCATTACAATTCGGATCGTTAAATGTTATAGAACCAATCTTGTTAAACTACTAATGCTCTACAATTGTTTTTCTATAGTTTTTTTTTTAACTCAAATGTTTTTTTTTAAATATTTATTCGTTTATTTGCAACAACATATATACATATTACAAGCAAATGATGTGAATGATATAACAATTGGCTTGATTATTCACTTGAGGTGGGAAGTTGTCCATTGACAATACCCACATTGGAGGGAACATTGGCTGGTACTACATGGAGTTATTCTGAGCACTACACAAGGAGATCTCTTGGCCACTTACGCTTCAGTCGTCGTCTTGGATTTTCTGGAATGTGGGTAGATGAAAGTGATTCGACTAGAGGATTAGGATGTGCGGGAAGGAGAGAGTGGAATTTCTGATATCGGGATTTTGCGAGGGCATGGACAAAAGAAATGTTGAGGTCGTTATGGAGAAATAAATTGGATACGTAAAATGGGGAATCTGTAATTTTGTGGAGTATTCTGGATTGGAGTGTTTGGATTTTGTAGGAATTTGAAGGTTTAGTGGAACCCCAAAGTTCAAGTCCGTATGTCCATATTGGTCTGAGTACTGTCGTATAAATCAGTCGTTTGTTGCGTAGTGATAGTTTAGATTTGTTGTCAAGTAGTCTTCGTAGAAGTCTGTACCGTCGGTTCACTTCTTGTCGTTTTATTGTTATGTGCGGTTTCCAAGTTAGTCGCTTGTCTAATGTGAGTCCTAGATACCTAATTTGTGATTTTTGGGGAATTAGTGCGCTATTGAGTGTAACTGGAGGGCAAATGGAACGTCGGAGGGTAAATGTTACATGGCTTGATTTGCTGTTGTTGACCTTGATCCTCCATTGAGTCAACAAGGATTCTAGCAGAGCTAGGTGCTCTTGTAAAGATGCGGATGCCATATTTGGGTCTGAGTTGGACGTCAAGATTGCTGTATCATCCGCATACGTGAGAAGGGAAGTTTCGGGATGTGATGGGATGTCGGCAGTATTGGTAAGGAATAAGAAAGGACTTAGGATACCCCCCTGTGGTACACCTGCCAGCTGGGGGAATAAGGATGAGACTGAGGAACCAAATAAAACTTGGAAATGTCTGTCGGAAAGATATGATTTGAGGATGAGGTAGTATGTGAATGGGAGTGTATTTTTTAGCTTGGACAATAAACCTTGGTGCCACACCTTATCAAAAGCTTGGGATATGTCAAGGAAGACTCCAGTGCAGTACTTCTTGTTTTCAAATGAGGAGGCGATGAAATCAACTATTCTGTGGCATTGCTGGACTGTGGAATGGGAATGACGGAAACCAAATTGATGGGGAGGAAGTAAGGGGTCGAGGAGGGGATACAGGCGTTTAAGGAAGAGTTTTTCAAGGATCTTTTCCATTATGGGAAGAGGAGCGATGGGACGATAAGAAGAAGGGAGTTGTGTCGGTTTTTTAGGTTTAGGGATCATATGGATGACGGATAATTTCCAGAGTAGAGGGAAATAGGTTGTTCTGAGGACAGCATTATATATGTAAGTGAGAAAGAGGACAGCTTTTTTCGGGAGATTTTTAAGGATGCGAGAGGTAATTAGGTCATAACATGGTGCCTTGTTGGAAGGGAGTTTTTTAATGATATAAATAACTTCAGAGGGATTGAATGCAGGAGGAGGAATCGATAAGGGAAGAGGTATGTGCAGTTGATTGGCGACAAAAGAAGAATGGCGGGGGTCTTGGATATCGTCGTGAGGAGTAAACACCTTGGCCAAGTGATGACCAAATGTTGTTGCTACATCTTAATCAGACCTGGCCCAGGTGCCGTCCTCACGACGTTTGGTGGCTGTCCATAAGGAGTTGTCTGAAGTGTTAAGGCTCTTGGAACTCAAATGTTAAGCGAGTTGTTTGTACTTTCTTGCTTTCAGGCTCCACTAAACCCCCATTTCTACTAACAGGATTTTTACTTAGAAAAAGATCATTTGGTTAGATGAATTTATTAGTGTCTTATTAGTTCGAGGTAAATCTCTTTAGTATACGCAGTTCCTGCGTGACGGACGTTTTAAAGTTAAGTTAACCTTTATTGAATGCCGTTAGAACGTTTGTTGTGGAATGATTAAGGAGACACAGAATATTACCCAGGAACACATCGTAGAGTCTGAAGGGAATGTCTCCTTTAGGGAAAATGTGACTGCTTACCTTGCTTCCCTCTTTAATCTGCTGAGCAGGCTAACAAGTCTGTAAGGAATTTGAATAAAGAGATACCTACTGAATCCCGAAGTCACTGCTATCTACTCCCTAACTCTTGACTGAATTTATCTAGATGATTGCCCCGCCCTCTCCTTCAAACACTATTCAGCTGCTCTTCGTTTGAGGAATAAAAGGGTTCTCAACTTTCAGAAGATTCTCTTTTAAATGTCATTTGTATTTAAATCTCGCTGTTTGAATATTCAATAAACATAAACCCTTCAAACGTTTATTCCATTAATTTTATTCTACCATCTTACATCACTGAGCGGGAAAAGTAATTTGTGTTTATGCCAACACAGTTTTTAAATATTTGAGGAGCTTTGTATTGATGCTTGTGCGCCACAAGATAATTAAGTTTAATTTTTAACACCAAATTTGGAAGTAACGTTAATTAAAGTTAGTTTATTAATATAACACAGAGTATTTTTACTTATTTCAATTCAGAAGGGGTATTAAAAATGTTGAACTTTGATCTCATATCACAAATAAGTCTTTTCGTCTTGATGTTGTCCATCATGGGCTTTCAGGGAATGAATCAAAACCAATAAAGCCCGTCACGCGGGGGCTGCGTATACTAAGCAGATTTCCCACGGGAAGGTTTACGACAGATATATCTACATACATACTCGTAACGCCACCGTGAATGTTAAGTAAGTACAAACGGCAATAATAAATCATTCAGTCACTTAACATTTTAATAATATCTATAACGGAAGGGTCTGAATTGTAAACAAACAGGGCAGCCAAATTCACAGCGCTGAATATAACATATTAATTTAATTGAAAACTATTTACTATAACATGTGCAGAAATTTAATAACTTCTATCTCAATCAATCGGATTTTAGTAATTCAAGAACAAAAGAGGGGGGGGGGTAATCAGAACGTATTTGTTTGTATCTCTTATAATAAAGCTTTGTTGAAAATAATATTTGGTATTTAACCTTATAAAGAAGCGGTTCATGATATAACAGCTATTATTAATATGACATGCATACCAGTAAACTGAGAGCGTAAAACTATAAAATCCAAATTTCTTGGTTAATACTCATTATACGGAGAATATGTATAGAACAGTATTTATAGTAAATTTAATTTACAATAAGATTGCTTCTATACAATTTTTCGATCCATTTTCGAAATTCCTCCCCCTTCCGATTTCAGCCGTTAACGAACGTGATCTTTTTTTTTTTTTTTTTTTTTTTTTTACATAAAACGACTAAATATCGAGCGTGATAACGATCAAACAAAAATTGCGACCGCTAGAGTCGATATGTAGAGTGATATACATATAATTTCGAACGGACTTCATTTTCATCATCTCCTGGGTTGGATCGATGGACATTTGAAGAAAGTTTTCGAAAATCACGTTATGAGTACGACCTCAATAGTTGATTTCCCTTAAGCGAAATCTGCTAAAGAAATGGCGTGTTGGCACGTCCACTTACAAATGTCCAATAAACATTATACGTACAATTTTTGTAGAAAAAGGGGCTTCATGATTGCACCTGTGCAATTTCATATATTTTAAAATTTCTTTTTTTTTAATTGGCTTTGGATTTTCAAACACTAATGAATCCCTCCCCAAACCTATCATAAGCTTGGCCCAAAAATGTGGCGAAACTAACTCGAATATAACTAATAGAATATAGTTTTACTTGCTCCAAAGATTATCTGATTTTAGACCTTTTTAAATTCCAAAATAACGTAAATAACATTGAAAGTTGCATCGGCGCAACGTGTAAACGATATTGGTTTTGCACTATTATGATTAATACTCTTAAATTTGTACATTCCTCTTTACGTTAAACGGAATCCTCTTGGTCGCCACATAAACATGACCATTATTTTGAGCATGTTTAGAATCTATCAATATAAGGATGCATCCGTGATAACAAAATATGAACTTCTTTTGAAGACATTCGTAATTTATTATTGTCATGGGACCTCTTGAAAAAAACTGCCCCTCAATGAAGGTTTTGATACACGTAAGAAATAATTAAAGTAACTTTCCTCTTATAAATATAAATAATTATCTGTTTCGCATTGTGATTGGAAATAATCCCGGAATTCGTATAATAAAACAAAAAGTACAGTAGGAATGTGAGAGTTCTCGGGAAAAAAAAATTCTTCTATTACCTTCAATATTATTTAAGGGTATCTCTGTAGAAAGGGAGTCACAAGCTCGTTTTTCATTCACTTATACGCCACAAGAGTGAGAATGTAAATCTCCCATTCCTACCATAACGACAAAGTTCCTTTCCTTTGGATTTTTATGAGATCTTAATACGGCTTCTGAGATTTTTTTTATGAGAGCGCTGAAAGAAATATTAAAATTTAATAAATTGTATTTTATAATTCAATGAAAGACTGGCCTTATATTACAAAATAAAATATTTTTTCTTGTTACCTTCAAACGTAGGAAGTTTCATTTAATACACCTTCTAACTTATTTTAAATGGGAATATCTTCATTAATTTTGATTCTTGTGTTAAAGTATTTTCTACAAATATCTTTCTATGTCCAACAAAGTCATTTCTTCTGTGAAAGTTGATATTCAATATGAATCATTGTAGCTATTAATCTACTACCAATGTACACATGTTGATAAAAAGATGGTTACAATATATCTCTATATAATTTACTAGCTAAGGAAATTATCGTTGATAATGACGGAATTTTTATAGCAAGGCTTCATTGTGGGTTCTGGGCATATTATTTTCCGGGAGGGCCGTGTAACTTTCGGGGACTTAAAGAATATAAATTTTAGTTTTGAAAAGTAAATGAAAATAGGTTCTAATCAATCTCACTCCACTATTTGTCACACGGTGAATAATTAAAATTATAATCCTAGATAGCATTTATTATAATTAAATATCACTTATTTCCTGTGAAATTTTGGCATTATTGGAATTTCTTTCTACTCACATTTATCATGGATAGCAATTATTATAATACATAAATATTGTAAAGCATTGTTATATACATAGTAGATATAACAATGCTTAAAAAATAAGTGCCCGCATTGGTTTTTGACAGGAATTATGTACATTGTAAATGATATTCAATTTTAATAAATGCTATCCATGATAAATGTGACTAGAAAGCAATTCCAATAATTCCAAAATTTTACAGGAAATATGTTGACACAATTGGCATGCCATGGAATATATAACAAAGATTGCTTAGTTTGAGGCCTTAAGATCCATTTTTGGCTGAAAAAAATAAACTTATTCCTACGCACTTTTACCGAAAAAAGTACGATACGGACCTCCATTACAACTAAAACTATTAATAACTTTTAATAATAATTAAAACTATAAATATTAATATAAATAAGACTCAAGTGAGACTTATTAGCAACCCACATATCAAGTATTGTTATGTTCGGCTCCGTCTTTTAATTTTATATAATTGTAACGTCTGTCAGTCAGTGATTTTTTGAAACAAAATTTCATGATACTTATTCGTTTCACATAGAATTGAGACCATATCAACAATTTTTAACTTTGGTGTCTGTTCCTTTGTTCCTTTTCTAGGCATGAAGAGGAACAAACAAACAGACAAAACTGAACGGCTGAACCGAATTTTATGAAACACACTACGTGTATTGCTACTATCCCACTTAGTCATTAGGCTATATCAATATTCTCAGAGACTGACAGGAGCGTGGAAGTTAGAATGGTTGTTAGAAGTGGATTTTATAGAGTTCTTAAAATCAAAGAATGCTAAAAGGCTCATTAAAGGTATTGAATTTATCATTTGTTCAACCTAGAAAAGGAGAAAAAAACATTAAACGAAGAAGTACAACCAGAGACTTTAAGGTGATTGAAGCGTAAAAAAAAAAAAAAAAAAAAAAAAAAAAAGATGAACAGTCAGGAAGGTGTGATGATTAATCAAATCGAACGAAATGTATCTTTGTTTGAAATAATTCTGCATGGTTACCTTAAAGAAGTAAAAAACCACGAATTTGTGGCCGTTATTGACTCTCGAGGCCAGCCAGCTCAGCGTATGAGTACGAAAGATAAATAATTCAATAAATGGCTTAACGTGCTGACACAGATCTGCTCAACCAAATGTAATTTTCCACCGTTTTTCTAGACAGGATGGGTCAATTTGCTCTTTCTCTGAGTTCTGTTGAGGGATATCGATACTTTTCTCAGAAAGGGGATATCATAAGTGAAATCATTGTTCATTATTGACTCGTATGAAATTAGACGGTGGCAACCCGGAAGTAGTTAAATATGTGTTTTTTAACTATGTATTCGGCGTTTTACTGGAGAAATTGTAACTCCATCACGCCGGCACTACTTAGACTCAGCAGATTCCGACGTTCTTTCTCAAAACACTTGTAATCTGATCTCACCACATATTGTCTATTTATATGTAAAAAACCAATCAGTAGAAGGACCGGGGAGGGCGAAGGTTAGTATTGAATGGCGAAAACAATAAACTAGGAATAACTGGCGTACAAAGAACAATTTTAGAAAATTAATCGTCTGACAAGATTGGTTCTATAACATTTTACGAAGCGACCCCATTATAATGGAGATATTTTGAATTTTCGAATCCCCCCCCCTCTAAACCCCTACTATTCCAGGTGAAATTTCAGCCTATAATAAATATGATCTTTAATGTTGACGGTAAAATTTTAAGTATGGAATACATCAAACAAACATTTACGAGACAAGAACGTATAATTTCTATTGATCACACAACAGATTTGCAAGTATCTAGCATAAAAAAGGTTTCTTGAAATAATATTTAGTATTCAAGCTTAGAACGATTTGGTTCGCGATATAACAGCGTATTGTTAATATTTCATAAGTAGGAGTATGGGTTTACTAATGACTGAAAACAAAGAAAAGCAAATATTTCGGGTAATATTATTGATATAAAAAATACGCATATAACAACATTTATAGAATATTACATTTGCAGTAAGATTGATTCTATATAATTTTTCGATCCGGCGGATAATAACGGAGATATTTTGAATTTTCGAAATTTCCCCCTCCTACTAGCCCGATTTCAGCCATTAATGAACTTGATCTTTAGTTTTACATAAAATGTATAAATATAGAGTTTGGTAACGATTAAACAAAGATACCACCGCTACAGCGTCATCAGACACACACACACACATATATGTCGACTCTCGCTAACACGAACCTCGATAACACGAAATCCTCGATATCACGAATTATGTTTAATCCCCTTGGAAAAACCTGTCTAACACGAAGAAATTACCATACGTAACATGAACTAATTTTCCGGTTATATTTTACCTCTATAACACGAAGAGAGACAAAAATTACCTCTGTAACTCAAAGTTCAGTAGATAAGACGAATTTGATTAGCGCATTACCTCTATATCACGATGTTCTCAGAATGGATTTGTTTAACACGAAATCCCGGCGTTCAGGTTGCAACCAGTCGGTGAGTCACAACCGGCGACAAGAGCCTTTAGTCTGTTTGCAGTCTCTTCTCGGGTCTGTTTACTTTGTATCGAGCGTTTTGATTTATGTAGTGTCGACTGTATGTGCGTGAAATATTCGAGAATGAGTGCGAAAAGACAACCCAAGGCATTGACTGTTGGTGAAAATTTACAAATGTTAAAGTTGGTGAACGAAGGGGTAAAGAAGAAAGACATCGCTTCCAAGTTTAATATTCCAGGTAGTACGCTATCAACAATTATAAAAAAACAGGTAGAAATTGAAAAGCGGGCAAACGAAGGTAATATTAAATGTAAGCGGAAGAGATTGGCTGCATTTCCTGATGTTGAAGAGTGCATGATGAAGTGGTTTAAGCAATCCAGTGACAAAAACATTCCTCTTGGGGGTCCGATAATTAGAGAAAAGGCCGAAAACTTGTTTTGTGTGTTTTACCGGTTTTTTTAACTATGTATATATACATATTTTAATTCATTTAAATATTCGTAAAATATTAAGATTATGCAGATTTGTAGAAGATGTAGGGAATAAATCACAGTACATTTTTTTACCTCTGTAACATGAATTTTTATTTAGTTCACCTCTATAACTCGAAATATGCCTAACACGAACTATACATAACACGAACAAAAATGGCAGTCCCGTGGAATTTCGTATCTCAATAGCTGATTTCTTCCATTCAGGGAAATCTGCTAAAATTTATTAAATGTCTCTCTTCGTCTGAATTTGTTCATCGAGTATGCCAAATATTTATTACGTCTGACAACTATTACATATTTAAAATTTACATTTTTGTTTTTGCGTAAACAAAAGAGTAAGAATGGTTCATGATAGTTCGTTAGTTGTAAAATTGAAACTTTTGGTGCACATATCTCATTTATTAGTTGTATCTATTAAGGATTGGGAATTGTTTAGCTTGATTTTATCTGCAGTAATGTCATGGTCCGGGATTTTATGATTCAGTAAATTCATTGCTCTCAAATACAACTAAGGATGGGCCATCATTTTCTCCATCTTAGTCGTCATCAGTATTAATTTACAAAACAATGCGAGCTTCTTGTAGGTATATTGAAGGATGCATCCACTATTTAAGTCCCACTAAAGATATCAGTAGGTTTAATGCTAAAACCATCAATTATAATTAGGATTCTTGGACTGTGTAGAAGTTTGCTATATGTTTTATACTGTTTCAGTAAATAAAATAGTATGATCATACGACAGTGTTATAATCCTTTACTATTTTAAAAGGCACCAGTCTCTGAACACGTTTTAATTTCAATTATCTATATTCTCTACCATGTTCTGTATATCATTTGTTATTGCTTTTGACAATAAGCTTACTCATTTTCCCTTTATATAAGATTTTTAGTATGCCAGGAGAAAATGTAATGTTAACTGTATATTTTGTATTAATAGTAATTTTCTGTTTTAAAAAGATTGGTTATTTTAACTCTAGTTAAGGGTTTGGGCTAATATTATTATTGGATTTATTTTTATATTACTCTCATGATAAGGTATTACTGCATATTTTTAACTATAAATTACTTCGTTTTTGTCAAAAGCATTTTGCACTTAGTCTTTTGGAATCAAAAGTAAATTTAGAGTACATAGCTTTAATTGTTGTAAAGTTAGAAATTACTCAAGGGTCATTAAATATTTTCATTTAACTTAACTTTCAACTAACTTTCATTGTGATATCATTAGCATACCCTAGAACTTCTACATTATAAGGAAATACAGTAATTTTATAAATCATTACTGATAATGTATTCCATATAGACCATGAAAGTCTTGATCCATTTGATGCTCTTGGTTAAAATGTTGCATTATATATTACAAAATTGATTTTTGTTATGTGAGTTGATATCTTTTATTTTTCTTTCTAAAACACACTATGCATGGCCCTACACATCTGTAGATAGGTTGGTGAAACTTGATGAGAATAGCAATCGAATAGTCAGAGGGAGGGTAGTTTGACTACTGCTTTATTATCATTACAGGGTTTGTTGGATGCTGGTGAGTGTGAGTGAAATGAGACTTCTTCAATACTTAATTTGATCAAAAAAAAAAAAAATTAATGGAACAAACACTTTTTGTATTGTGAAGAAGATAGAATCAGAATTATTAACATATTTTAATGTAAACAGAGCTGACATCTTAAATAAGTGGGAGGTTGGTTGGCACCACTGAGTGTAGGTGGGAGACTTCCTTTCTGTCTTCTCGCTGCCAAGCTTACATTACAATGAGTACAATGAGGCAATTAGCGTTTACTGATGATTAAGATTTCTTTAATATTCTGAGTGTATGCATAGAACTCGTGGATTTTATACTGGGAGGATTTTAAGTGAGGAAAAATTATATTAGTGTACCCGGAGAAATTATACAACTAGACGTATTATGGGGGGGAATGCACAAAGAGGTTATAATCACTTCTGCCCCTCCCCTCCCAACTTCACATTGGTTTACATGTGATTTGATACATATGCTTTTAGTAATGAAGTGTTTCTCTTAGACTGTGAATTTATTTATTTAAGTCTCATTAATATATAATTTATAAGAATGAACGCTGGAGAAGAGCACCCAGTTATTCTTGATATTAGAGTGTTGTAAAAATGATATTATTTTAATATCAATTATGTTCCACAAAACTGGTTACCTAAATAATTTTTATTTTACAATCTAGTAAACTGGAAATTTCGCCTAATAAAACATTTAAAGTATTTTACAGTTACTCCTTATAAGTCGTAATGCAATGCTCAATATAATTGAATAATTATTTCGGAGGCAATGTGCTGGTGGCAAGAATCATTTCCACTCTCATAACGAATACGTCATTTGGAGATTGAAAATAGAAATTTTCCAAACCTTCTTTAGGACTATCATAGAACTTAATTTTTTTTTATTATTAGTAACTATCAACGAGGCACTAGATACCAAGCAGGCACCACACCCCCATTTTAAACCATCCATCGTGATCTGAATCTATGATCCTCTAGTTCAGAAACCCCTCAGCCTCCGCAAGTCCTTTATCAGGTCGTCGAGTCACAGCTTTCTCATCCTTCTTACTCCATCTTCTGTGCCATTCAACACATTTCTGGAGTAACCTCTGGATCTCTTATTCTTTCGACATTTCATTAGCTAGTATGGAAACTACCTTTTTCTAATGCCACAAATGATATTAGGTATGCCATACTACTCCATCTATACGGTGTTTCTTCCGATCTGTGTTAGTTACTGCTCTATAATAAATCGAAATATATTTCGTAGGAATCTTCACGCCCAGGTCAGAAGGACTCTCGAGTTTTCTTAGGGGAGACTGCCACATATATCAGCTGTTCAGATGGCCATTTAGTATATTTGCACGTTTGCGTTTCTGTAGAGACCTTTTCAAAAAAAAAAAAAAAAGGCTCATGTCATGCCACCAATGTTATATTATAATATATTTATATTATATAATTATATACATATATATATATATATATATATATATATATATATATATATTCATACATACATACACATGTTGTATAAAAGTAATATTTTGTTTTTTATATTTCACAGCTAGAATGATTTTATTTCATTGTTTTCAGATAGAATTATCTAGAACGTAATATTACACTTGGGGATTGAGTAGGAATAACTAGAACTAAATAGATAATACTTTACCAAGCTATATGAAAACAATATATTAAGCAGTTTTACCATTCAAAAACAGTTTTAATTTTATTATTATATTATATATATATATATATATATATATATATATATATATATAAATAGATAGATATTCGTATATAATCAGAGATAGAGAAGGACAACAGCTTATAAGTCCAATGTCAGTTACTAGGAGCAGCAGTCCTCAACATCTATTATCAATATAGTTCTCCCTCAGTAATCTACCCCATTAATAATAAACTCATTAATACAATGGCAGAAGCTTGAATATAATCATACGTCTATCACTGTATATATATCCTCAGTAATTATGGACGATAATAATAAATAATGTTGGCTATCATTAGTACATTGCGGGATTAGAATCTAAATATGATAGAACCGCTTGGAACATGGTTGATCATTTCACACGTTGTGGAATGAATTTTGTGGGGGCTGATTGATATTCCATTAACCCTCCGTCGGGCGCAGCTAGCCTGAGAGGCCGGGAAAACATACTTTTTGATACCACGCCTCATTCTGTTTCTCCTGTGAGGGGCCATTCCCAGTAATTTCCTGATTTGTGTTCATGCTTAGAATCCCCTACTTTAGTCTATTGCCATCCTTCATCCAGACCGACTGGTCCCTAGGTGGCTTGTGAGGCGTCTGCGCCCAATTCCTCCTTAATTTCGAAGATGATTTTTTTTTTCAAGATATATCTATTGCAATCGTCCCTTTTACTAAGATTAATGCTATTCTATATGGAAGTTCGTCGATATCTTGAGAAATAAGTGCTAGCCTAACTCTGGCCTCTCAGGCCGAATGCGCCTGATCAATTTTACTTGTTTTAGTATAAGCTTCATTCTATTCTAATAAAACAATATTTTACGTTATAAATATTATATTTGGTTTCCAAAGATCCTAGCGAAGTCTGTCCTACCAGCGTTTTAAATTAAAATTAATTAGTTGGGTAGTGGGGGTTTAAAATATGTGAGCGGCCTCTCAGGCCGGGTGCGCCCGATTTTGTTTCGTCCAGAGGTGCGCCCGACGGAGGGTTAAGCATGACAGATCCAGAAAACATTTTGGTTCAGGTTATCCTTATAAGTTAAGGAGTTGATCACATTTGGTAAACCTAAAGTAGTGAGTTCGATTCTCTCCTGGGCAGTAGGAATTTCTTTAGTGACGAACTCATTAAGTGAAATGCTTAGTCAATTCCTAGCCAGAAATTGATGGTAAACTATACATTTCCCCTCCAAATTAGCCATGTAGAACAAAGTAGAAGTTAATGAATAACAACTAATGAAAACATTCTACAACACACACGCACGCACACATACCCACAAGTATATATGTTTTTTCGAATCTGTGTTTGTGTGTGAAAAAATGCAAATTTATCTCTTTGTAGGTTAAATTAAAATTTCAAGGCTAAAACATTCTTTGATCCTCAAGCAACCATGGAGGTAGTTTCAAATGTAGATCTTTTACAAATTTTTCATACCAGCCTCAACTTTCAATGCATGGTGCATCAGATATTGTTTAATTAAGTATGACGGAAGATCTAACATGAATATAGCCACTTAAAATTCATACATGGACAAACACTTAATTTTATCTTCGTAATTGAGCTCCTATGTTAATAGGGGGGGGGGGTGTTAATTCATATATTCCCTGTTATTGTACATTTTAATTAAAGTCATTCTCCTTGAAAAAATTTTATGATTAGAATATAATAAAATGAACGAAAATTTAGTAAATTACTTACCGTTCCATCGGATTTACAGTTGCGGACACTACAGGGAAGCAAGGCCTTGCTACCAGCTTGAGCAGTAATGACACTGTTGTTTTTAGTTAGGAAGAGAAAGTTACTTGGTTTTTGCTTTTTTCCTGTATCCTCAGGGCCACCTGTAAAAAATTAATCCATATATTTATAACAATAAAACATGATATATTGTTATATGGACATAAGTTATACTGGAGCTAAGTTTCATTTTATATATTTAATTTCTCTTAGTTAAATAATAAGCAAGAATAAATTTAAAAACTCCGTCACGTAGTTCTTGCGTAAACTAAACAGATTTCCATAAGTGCTGCTATAACACTTGTGATGTCATATCACCACGTATTCTCTACTTATATGTAAACAACTGAAAAGTAGAAGGATGGGGGTGGCTAGGGGTATGAAATGAAATCAAAGTATGAATAACTCACTCAATGCTTTAGTTACCAAAAAATGCGTAGACCAACAATTGTAGAAAATCAAAAGTTTAACAAGATTAGTTCCATAACATTTTATGATCCGGCTCAAATTAACATAATGGTACTATTTTAACCAATAACATGATGACACTATGATTTTTAGTGTTGACTGAAACGGCTAAATATCGAGTATGGTATAGATCAATTGAACATTTTCGGGTAAAGAACGAAATATATTAATCGATAAAGTCAGCACATGGCGTATTTGCGTGTGTTCCACAAAGTAATTATTCAATCAAAACCATATTTGGTATTTAACATTGAAATGAAATTATATTATTATACGCATTTATTCTTTATCTTGAATATTAACCTAGATATTTGCATCTTTCAGATTTAAGCGTTCCGCAAACCCCCACTTCTACTCATGTATATTAATTATGAGCTGTTACATCATGAACCATTTTATTCCAAGGTTAAATGCCAAATATTGTTTTCATTTAAGTTCTACTTTGTGAGATATATGCAAATACGTTCTGTAGACCCCCCCCTCTTCTTTTGTTCTTGGACTACTAAAATTAAAGTGTTTAAGGTAAAAATTACAGTACTAGATATAGTAAATAGTTTTCAATAAAATTATTATGTTATTTTCAGATATATGTCAGTAATTGTTTTTCCTTCCGGTTCTGAGCGGTTGACAGACCTGTTGTTTACAATTCAGACGCTTTCCGTTGGGAGGTTATTAAAATTGACTGAAAGACTTCTCATTACCTTTTGTATTTATTTTATTAATGCTCACGGTGGTGTTACCAGGATGTAGATTTATCTATTGTAAAACTTCAATTGGGAAATCTGCTTAGTTTACGCAGCCTCTGTGTGACAAGACTTTTCTTATTTCCACGTACATCAGTAAATATATTTGTATGATATACATTAAAGAAACTGAGATTATAAATACTTGTCTTGGTGCTCCTCTTCCAAGGAGTAAAATTTACTTACAGTTAGCAATAACGTACCACAAATTAAAGTTAGTATTCGAGGGTTAATAAACAAATGTCGACTAAGGGGAAATAAAAAATAAATAAATATAAATAATCATAATCCAGGGAATCCTTGGTACCAGTAACATCTTTGTGAAGAGGTAAGTCACTGTCTCACTTCTCTATTTTTCTTCTTTATATGTTTTTTTTTATATGTATCGCTCCCTGTAGCTCCTCCATTGTGTGTTCCTTTACTTTTTTTTTTTTAATTTCATTATTTGGTTTTTACTTTTTATCCTGTTTTATACTTTTTAACTGTAAATATTCGTTTTTTATTATTTATTTATTTTGACTATTTTCTAAAAATTTTGTGTGTATTCTACTGGTAAGCGTTTAATTTTAATCTGTAAAAATATTTTTCTTCATATATAATATCTGGACTACTAATTTGTATTCTTAAGGTTTTATGTTCTAACTCTTGACCTTCAATATGTACATATATTTATTATTTTTTTTAATTTTACGACATTTTTAATGGTAAATGTTTACCAGTAGGGCACTGATGATGGAGCGTATGCTCTGAAAGCGCTTTGTCAAACAGATTGAACTATTGTGGAGGAATGAGGTCTTTCTATTCTTATCTGAGATAATAATCCGTTCATCATCCAGCACCTCAAAAATGGAGAAAAAATAATTAGTACTCTTATCGTTTAGTTTAAGTGAAGTATGAGAAGCTGGATCATTTAAGCTAGCAAAAATGACAAACTAAAACAAAAATGCTCCGACTTGACGGTGTTATATTATGTGACACCTAATCTTCAGATTTCTCAAAATCTCTTTAAATCAGTTACACTCGATACTGTTTTTTCAGTTGTAAACTAGTCGTGACTTCCGAACGAAACGCCTCTTCTTAAGTTACACGTGGTCTTTTAACAAAGTAAGTCTGGGTGCAAGATTGAAACAGAAGTGAAGGAATTTATAGTAGAGTAGATGGAAGAGAAATTCAGAACAGGTTTTAGACGGCTATTCCCTTGACGTAGAGAGCTTTTTACAAGCACTTGTCTCAAAAGGTTCCATCACACGTAGTTGCCTTAAATGTAGTCTTAAAATAAGGTCAGGGTGCCAGGGCAAACCGTCAACATAAACTCTTAACAATAGCGCCTTATTCAGGAGAGGCTAACCTCTTAAAGAGATTGCCCCATTCGGTATAAAACGTTACCCGCCCCTTCCTAAAACCTGCACTTAGTCACCACACTTTTGTTTTATTTTAATCAGCCCTATTTTTTTTTTTCTCTTTCATTTAAGCATTTTAGATTTTCATTCACAATGCAGAGGAGTCTAGAAAACCTGTAGATGTGCTTATACAAAACTTGTAGGGTGTTCCTCTATTTTTTTTTCTGCTGTACTCTGTAACTCAGCAATAGCTTCAAAACTTAACATAGATATCCGAATGTAATGTGTATATATTTACCCATTGACTCCGCTATCTCGGAGTACATTTTGACACACGACTTACATGGCAGCCTCATATCCACATTAAATTGCAACAAGCACACACGCGATTTGCACAAATATACCCTTTAATAAACTAAAATACACCACTGAAACTGGCTTGCGGGACTTTACTTTATAAAACACTCATACTCCCTGTATTAACATACGCACGTCTGGCTGGGCAGCAGCAGCACACACAAAAAGAAACTGCAGTCCATCCAGAGAAAATACTTCGGATAGCGGCAAATGCTCCCTGATTTCTTAGGAACAGCCAAATCCACAGGGAATTGGAGGTTGCTCCTATTTCAGTTCACATTCAACGACTTGTAACGAAATATCATTCCAGCCTTCCCATGTCAAGTGGAACCACCCATTATAATTTAGGTTTAACCACTGAAGAGCGACTGCGTCCAAGGTTGTACCGAAACATTATAATTTTATAAAAAATCTTGTATAATAACACTTTGTGTATAATACTTATGTATTGGTCCAAATAAAAAACAAAAATGATTACAACTCAAAATATTTTAATTATGAATTTACAACGCACAATATGCCCATTTTTAAGGATGGTTTAATATATATTAAATAATCAAGGATGGCATTATAAGAATAACTGTTTTATATATATATATATATATATATATATATATATATATATATATATATATTTATTTATTTAATTATTTATTTAGGCGCGACCAATGAGACACTCTGATAGCTGTGATAAGGAGATTAGTAACTCACTAGCGATAAACGATATTACTCGAGTAGGGTGGGGATACCTTGGCTGAATCCTGTATACTTCGCAGCTATGCCTCCTCTCCCGCTCAGCCAAATGTTTACTCGTTCCTTTAAATAGTTCCAGCAAGCAAAATCACTTCAAATTTGAGTTAGTGAATCACTAATACAGTTAGCACTATCAGCTCGCTAGGACAAGTTTTGCCACTTTAAATTAACTTTATACACAGAGACGATCTCACTACTATGGTGGCCTGAGCCAGACTCTTTAAGGGAAGTCTGCTAAAATAGTAAACATTGTAGTTGTGCATTACTTAAATTTAATTAGAAACCTAATTATTGCCATTGGGAAAATGAGGGTAAAACTTATCCCAAATATATCCAGACACGGCAATTTTTTTGAGCTGTATCTGATGATATATTCTTACAGTTTTCGTAGAGTGGGTCACGAAAAGTCATTTTTGGAAGACGTAAAACATCTCATAGATTTCAGTAAGTATATAAATATGAAAATGGTAGTCTCCGACAAAGCTCTGATGTTGTAATATTAAATCGTAATCATTAGATCTTTATGATGAAGGGATAGAAAATTAATAGATTTTAAAATAGTAAATAGTAGAGATGTTATTATAAAATGGTTATATTCGCTTCTCTAACTAATATAACTTAGATAGTTTTGATAATCATTACTTTAGTGCACCTTTAATTGCGAACGTAAAGTACAGGACCTTTAATTTTGGCTTTAGGGGAATTGGAACGTATTCGTGTAATTTCAATATCATCGTTGGAATTTCAGATAATATCCTGAGAAAGGCCGGCTTATACACCATCTGTGGAGCTACCCACCCATAATTTGGGGGATTCTCTGTCTCACAACATCTCACTCCTACATCCTCTGTCTCATTTGCCCCCCTACACTAGCCTCAAGTGTTTCCCCTTCCACAGAACCCTCTTCAATAGCTTACCGAGTCGCTTTACCTTCATTTCAAAATTCAGGATGTGAAAGCTTCTCAACTGAATAAATTTGTTGTGACAACTAGAGCACATACCATTCATAAATTAAATAAATTAAACACTAATATTTAAAAAGTCCGTCACGCAGGGGCTGCGTAAACTAAGCAGATTTCCCATGTGAAGATTTAGAATAGAAAAATTTGCATACTGGTAACACAATACCACTGTGATTATCTACAAACGGTAATGAGAAATCCTTCAGTTAATTAAAATAAATTCCCAACTGAAACGGCTTCTGAATTGTAAGAATAATTTATATTTTAATAACTCAAATTTTAGTAGTCCAAGAACTAAAGAAGGGGGGGGGGCGGATGAGCAGAACGTATTTGCATAAATCTCACAAAGTAACGAAGGTAAGGTAAGGTTAGAAACGACAGGTAAGGTTAGAAGAAGCTTCCACCTTAGCCGAGCAATGACGGAAATGGCCGACCTAATCCGAACTATACCCGACCACAGACTTCATAAAAATGCAAATATCTCCGATACTATTCAAGATAGCGAATAAATGTATATAACAATATTTATAGTTTAATTTAATTTGCAATAAGATTAGTTCTATACAATTTTTCAATCAGATGCATAATAACGGAGATATTTTGAATTTTCGAAAATTGAATTTTTTGAATTTTCTAGTCCGATTTCAGCCATTAACGAACTTGATCTGTCATTTTACATATAACGGTTAAATATCGAGTTTCGTAACGATCGAACAAAAATTACGACCGCTAGAGCGTTAACAGACAAATATATATATATATATATATATATATATATATATATATATATATATATATATATATATATATATATATATAATTTTGATCTGACCTCATTTTCGTCATCTCCTGGGTAGGATCGATGGACATTTGAAGAAATTTTTGAAAATCACGTCATGAGTACTACCTCAATAGTTGATTTCCCTTAAGGGAATCTGCTAAAAGTCTGGGGCTGAACAAACTAAGCAGATTACCCACGTGAAGGTTTTCAATAGATAAATCTGCTTACTGGTAACACCGTGAATATTAAGTGAATAAATACAAACGGTAATGAGAAATCTTTCAATCAATTTACAAGCTAATAATATCTACAACAGAAAGCGTCTGAATTTTAAACAAACAGATCAGCCAACCTCTCAGAGCTGAATAAATAGATAGAAATATTATAGACCGGAAAGAAAATCAATTAATAAAATATTTCTGAATATAACATATTAAATTTGTTGAATACTATTTACTATATCATATTCCGTAATTCAGAATGATTCAGAATAATTTTTATCCCAATCACTCAAATTTTAGTAATACAAGAACTAAAGACGGAGGGGAGGCGGCGATCAACAGAACGTATTTGCATGAATCTCGTTTAATAAACGTCTCTTGAAAACAATGTTTGGTATTTAAGCTTAGAATAAAGTGGTTTATTGTACAACAGAATATTGTTTATATGACATGAGTAGAAGTGAGGGTTTGCTGATCTTAGTAATCGTTTCGTGGTAATACGTTCACGTTGGAAATCTGTTTAGTTTACGCAGCTCCTGAGTGACGAACTTGTATGGAATTCTTTAGTACGAGCCAAGCATATCCAAACTTCATATAGACACTAATATTCATGAATTCATAAATCCTTTGCGCAATACTTTTAATTTGTGCAAATTTTATCAGTTTTCAGTTGGGTCTCGATCTTTTTTATTGAGGGAGTAGAATTAAAGATAAAAAAACTAATGGAATCAATAACTAAATATAACATACACGAAATAAGCTGTAACACCTGTAAAGAAACTTATATTGATGAATCCTCGCAGCTGCTGAATAAGAGGTTAAAGCAGCACGTAAATATTATTGGCAATAATGAAATTAAAACTGCTTTGACGGACTATTCTATCTCCAAGAAACACACCTTCAATTTTTAAAAAGTTCAAAAAATTAATAAATTGATAAAAAAATAAATAATACTGAACGAAAAATAAAAGAGAATATTCACATTATAAAAAATATAAAAAAGGCATTAAAGAAAAAAAAAACAGAAATTAAATTACTCAATCATATATCAGCATTCTACAACATGTTGTCTTAAATTAATCGATTTTAAATTATGACGCGAAATAATCGAGTTCAAGGTTGATGTGGAAATATCGATTTGTAGTCAGCTGACTTAACCTACCTCCGAAACCTCAGTATCAACTACCTCCTCTGTGAGGACAGTTGTAACGATTGTAAGAGGGAAACGAGCACTTCAGAAATGTAAGCAGCATTCTATAATTAGATTTAATAAATGTATCATACATGAAGGTACCTATTAATACAATATCTAGCAAATAATTATTACGGTTTTGTTAAATTAATGTTATTATTTATTTATTTTTTGAAAAGGAATTGCCCCTGAAGGGGTGGCATGAAAGCCGAGAAACATGAAGGGCAGAGTTAATAAAGTTTGTGCAGAAAAAAAATTTTTGTTTTTGGTGACTCTTGCCATGAAAATATGGAGAACATATATATATATATATATATATATATATATATATATATACATACATACATACACTCAACCGCAAAAAAAACCGGACACTTAGATTTAGTCTTATAATTTTATTAAATACTTAATATATATGTATATTAATCTTTTTAATTAAAATAATTGGTTAATCTATAGGTTATTTAAACAAAATCTGCCAAAAGTGAATAATTTTTATAGATTATTTACAAAAAAATACAAAATAAAAAAAAATAAAAAGATAAATTAACACATTTAAAAAAAAAATTATTCTTCATTTTTATTACAGTGAATGGTAGACTTCGCTACCCCAAGCGTTTCGGCAATGTAACGTAAGCTCCGGCCTTCCATCTAAGTTTGAAAGACCCATTATTCTGGACCGAAATAAAAATAAAACATTAATTAAAGAAAATGCTTGGTTAATAATTAAAGATGTTAAAAGTGCGAAAAACTACTTACAGTTTAGAATAGATCAACTTCACGACAAATAAATCTAATCTGAGTTTTATCTTATTGTTTACTAATCCTGAAGGGATTAGTTCAATGGACTTAGGCTCTAAATTCTCTGCAATAACTAGAATACCCACATAAAGAAAATTGCTGAAAATTAGCTTTTAATACGACAAAAATGAAGTGTCCGGTTTTTTTTTGCGGTTTAGTATATATATATATATATATATATATATATATATATATATATATATATATATATATATAAATAATTTTGGACGGACCTCATGCTCGATAAACACTTGAGTTAATTTTTCAAAAATCGCGCCATGAGAACAACCTCAATAGCTTTAGGGAAATCTGCTATTATGTTGAACTATCTGGGCTCTACTTAGAAGATCATAGATTAAGGAGGAAGACCTGTCTACACTGGACCATTCAATGGCCGATTGCCAGAACTTCTAAGCAATAGAGCAATTAGTCCTATTGCGTTTGTCAGATCTAAAGCTAGATTGTCGTGTGAAGGGCTTAGCCAACTCGTTGAGCTACATTTGAAGGATAAATTTGAGTGCCGAATCTTGTTTCAAATGCTTACTTACACTAAATGACATTCCATTCATTCCGTATGTATTACAAATATTAAAGGAGATATGTTAATCATATAGGATTCGGTCTTCAGTAAAACTCCACTTCTACCAATCCGGTTTTTACTTTGAAAAACTGAGTCACTAATCATCTCATATCTAGCGTGCATTTCAATTCCTGGACTAACCTTCTTACTACGGGAAATATAGAGAATTGATGGTGAGGTTCGTCTGAAATACCAACACATGGGGCATTTGCTTAGACTACGCAGACTCTGCTTATCCGACTTTTAATCATTTTCTGCTCAATCATTATCGCTTGGCAAGACACACCCATGTAATTAGCAGATTTCCCTTGATCAGAGAAATCAGCTATTGAGGTCGTATTCATGACGCGAGATTCGAAAAATTTCTTCAAATGGCCATCCATCCTGGAATGACGAAAATGAGGTCCCTTCAAAATTATATCTATCCATCTATCTACCTTTCTCTCTCTCTCTCTCTCTCTCTCTCTCTATATATATATATATATATATATATATATATATATATATATATATTTATATATATGCGTGTGTGTGTGTGTGTGTGTGTGTGAGTGTCTGTTAACCCTCTAGAGGTCGCAATTTTTGTTTGATCGTTACCAAACTCGATAATTAATCGTTTTACGTAAAAAGAAATATCAAATTCGTTAGTGGCTGAAAGCGGATGAGAGGGAGGGGAGTTTTAGAGGAGGGATTTTCGAAAATTCGAAATATCTCCGTTATTATACGTCGGATCATCGAAAAATTGTGTATAACCAATCTTATTGCAAATTAAATATACAATAAATATCGTTATGTACATTTATTCTCTATCTTGAATATATGAGATATTTGCATTTTTCTGTTTTCAGCCTTCGGCAAACCCCCACTTCTACTCATAACGCATAAACAATACTCTGTTATACAATAAACTACTTTGTTATATATATATATATATATATATATATATATATATATATATATTGAACTAACCTCATTTTTGTCATCTCCGTAGGATCGTTGGACATTGGAGGATATTTTTCAAAAATCGCGTCATGAGCACAACCTTAATAGCTGCTAAAATAAGGAGAAGAGAGCAGAAAATATAAGTGGTTATGTTTCTTATTAATAAAACCTATATGTGTTACACGAAATGATCTCGTGGCATTGTATGATATATAAAAGGGGAAAGATATATTGTTGTTGCCAAAAAGCAGGTGGTTATAAATAAGGTTGATTGAGTCCAAAAGATCGGCGATTGTGGAGGTCATGATGGAACTTAAGAATGGCCAAACAAAGGACGTAAAATAGGATGAAGAATTTATATTCCACCCGAAGAAACATAAAGGTTCGTCCGGCCTGATCCAGTACCTCTACAGATAGGACTGATATAGGATTTCTAAAATAAACAAACCAAACGGCCAAAGACCCATTGAAATTTCCATTGTTTCAGCATCACAATGTGTTCGAGGACATTCCCTCCAAAATCAAAGCCCTCTTTGGAAAAGGTGTATATATCAGATATGTAAACGACCTCGGTGTTGTAGGCACCGTGGTGTGTACCCATTTTACAAGTTTTTCCAACATCATAATTGTATTCAACAAGATATACTGTTTTTATAGTAGCAACAGCAAATGAACGGAAGTTATTATTTTTAGGTATGCCAGTAGAGAACGAATCATAAACTCGGTCGTTCTGTGTACTAAAGCACGAACAATCTAACCGGTAGTTCTTAATTACCCTGTTCAGAAAATCCAGTAATTAAAATTTGGATCATGAAACCATTAAGAATATCGGAGCATTTAGAATTAAAAAAAAGCAAAGAGAATATAAGAGAGCCCCCAATAATTAATAGATGCTACAAAGGACTAATTGTTAATGAGAACCCAAGAATTGTCCATAAATGTAGGGCCCAAAAAGATTGTAACTAACCAAAATCTGCCTATGTAGCATGTAAAGCTAACGATATAAAATATAGGAACCGCCCTCTTGAAATATATTATAAAGACCATTTTCAGTACTGACTGAGAAAAAAAAAAAAACCAGATGGTACTATGGTTTGATATGTCAAAATATGGCCTGCAGTTTGAAACTCCAAAAATACACAGAATCCTATGTGACCGTGGGGAAAAATAAAAGGGAAGAGCAGAATTATATACAGAAGATTTTCTAAGCACCTTTAACATCCATTAGAAATCAGAAGTAGCTAAATCCTCAGCAACGGATAATTCCATACTTTGAATTATAGTATAAAATATGATGAAGTCAAAGCTTTGATCAAAGTAACGAACTGTCAAAAATATACTATCAAAGAAAGCAATGAAATTTCAATACATCCTTCTATTTTAAAAAATAAATGATGATTGTAAACGGAAGAACTATATGCAACTTTTCTATTCAAATTAATAGTAATTAATAAAGGAGAAACAGAAGATAAACCAAGAATTACATATCCGAAAGACGGACCCATGTGTAATCCGGACACAGGGCAAGACGAGTATAAAATGGCAAGCAAAAAGTCAGTAAAAAGTACTTTATGAAGAAGATCTCGGAAGTCATTACTCATGACATAGACAATGTAGCATTAACCATTTTGTTCCTACCTCTAGAGTCTTAGAGGACACTGGGGGTCGATTGTTATGCTTGTTAAAATAGATCGAATTCATCACAATCGCCTCTTGATGTTCTACATATTTTTGATTCAGATGAGGCATTACTATCTATCGAGATACAAATCTTGATCGTACCCCGTTCCTTCGAGATTTTGGCAGAAAATAAGATAGGATAAGCGCCAATACACGAACACCCTTACATATAACCACCGACCTCCATCTAAGCATACGATATAAAGATACCAAGAAGGGCATCCCTTGGAAATCATAGTCACGACCTCACCCCAGATCTGACCTTGACATAAATCAATGCCTTTTGGAGATCTCCACCTCGAACCATAACCTGCAAAAACATTTGGACTAATTAACTTATAAAAGCTACATTCCTTTTTTGTGTTTCTCTACGCCAAATTTTGCATTATCGTTGCAACTCAGGAACCTAATTGATAGACACCGTATCGGTTACTACCTCGATCGTCCTCGAACATCTACCAGTGACAGAGGAACACATTTTTTAAGGACTGTGGCATATTTTTTTTTTCTCCCTTACACCCGACTAAAGAAGAAAGACCACAAGAAACCATGCTTAGAAGAAGGGCATGCAAAGAAAACTAAGCGAAAGAAAAACTTGCATGCATGCAAAATAAAAACAAGTACCTCGTGTACACACGCATATACACGGGATATACGCATACATACCGGGCAGTGATGTAGGATGGGATAAGGATTTTGGGTGAGGATTGCCATTTTTCTGTAATTTATTTATTATCATTTTAAGGCGGTTTTAAACTGTGGCCTATTCACATGGAGGAGATATCTTATAGAACTCATGAAAAACGGCAGTGGCACTTACATTCGGACGGCCTTGGAGGCTTACAGATATTCCGTCAGCAATGGCCGGATAGATAGCCCTTGATTCTTCGAGGAATAACCAATCTCGCTTTGAACAGATTTAGCATGCTATGGACACATCACCACTGACCCTCCCATAACGTAACTTTTAAACCCCTCTAGAAGGTGTTTGCAGGTCATGATGGTTCGAAGAACATGGTGACTTACCCTATCAAAGTTTAAGGAATGCCAAGGGTGGCATGATGTAGTTCCCACCTTCAAAATCCCGCATCGTTGTTCACGGTATCTAAGACACTTGCAGTATCATTTGTACCGTCCGTGGATGTGCACGTGTCTTGTTCATTATCATGTACGTCCAGTTCTCTAAAACGAGATGCTAGAAGTGTATTTTCCTGACTGGAACTGTGCAACCGCAATAAGTCTGTACACACTCACGTCATCTGACGCACTCTGTTTCATTTTGACGATACTCTCAGCTGAAACTATGCTTAGTTTCTTTTCTACCCCGGTATAATGGTTTTGTAAAACAGTGCCAACAGAAGGATTGATTGCCATTGGGAAATGAACTTCAATTCCGAACCAAGTGTAGAGCACCTGTCGTTTTAACATCGGTCAATCTTCACCTCCTCATTAGATTTCCATACATCTTATATTCAATGGGTACTTCTGCTCTTTCAGTGAATTTTATTGTTACCTATTGAGAATCCTTCTGATGATCATTTTCAATTTTGCTCCAGTTTCTAAAGGAGGCCACAATAGCTTTAGCTACCCCTCTCTTTAATCTTTCACTTGGGCACACTGATCCTACCCTTCTGGTTATCAGAGTACGCTCTTATCATATGCTGGCCTGGAGGATTGATCATATCAAACTCTCTCCCACAAAAATCGCACATATGCTTCTCAACTTTAATATCTTCATTCAATCATTTTCTGGATATGGCCAAAAGCAATTTACAAAGGACAATGATAATTAGCAGCAGGTTAGGACAAAACGAGATCTTGGTTTATAATGATCTTAAATTCACACTTACCACTAGTGGCAAATATAATGGACAAAATGCCGAAACGAACATTTTAAGATATCAATTAATATCCATTACTTCAGTAGCTAATTCCACCACAGACGATGGATTTTATCTGTTTTGATGATTTATTTATCACCACAGTCCCACTTTATTGAGAAATTACCGCAACTATTGATATAACATTGGACTTAATATAAAACCTGTGTCGACATTAATCAAATTTATTTAAATAAAACACACCACTTTCTTTGACAGACCATGTTTTGGCCGTCAGAAAATGATTTTTAGTTTACCCTTTATAGGATTACACAATTCCTTCTCGAGCTCATTGCACAGAATTTCTCGAAGGTCCTGACGATTTTAAATATAAGGTTCTCGAATATTCGGACAAAATATCAATAGGATGAAAAAAAACATAATATTTTTACAAAACTAACCGTAGAGCAGTAAAATTAATAGACACCCTTACATATTTTGAGCTCATATCAAAGGCGTCAGATTACATTGCAAGTAGGAATAAAGGAAAGAGGTCATTAATAGTAAACAAAAGGGAGAGTCGGAGAATGGGAATATTAAAAAACATTGGGGTAACGAAAATCGTGTAACAAAGAAAAATAGAGAACAAAAAGAGGTGAGAAATGTAAGGTGAAGTTATAATCAGAGTGAAGAGTCGTCAGGTGAATGGAGCTTCAGATCTTTCGTATGCCACTCGCCCGGGTCTTTTCCTTGGAAGTCTATTAATCTGTAGGCATTCCTTAAGAGATACTTCTTGGCATTTGGGAAAGTTTCTTGCGGGAGGCTTTAACGGTATTATAGTGTTATAAGTGTTCAAAGTTTTTCGGATGATTTCTACGGAATTAAAAAATAAGTCTTTGAAACTTGGGCGTTAAAACTTATGTTCTTTTTTAGGCACTTTTCTTCGATAGCGGACGGACGGACGGCTCTGGTCCTGGGCTTGTATAGTAGGGGGATCTAGTTCAAACTCTGGGATCGCACTCTGAATTTAATTTATCTCCGGGCTTTGAAGTTGGACACGTTATTCAGGAGTCCACTCAGCATCGTGATAAAGTTGAGTAGTTATTTGTAAAAAGCAGAAGCGTCTAAAGGCAAATTCGGTATTCAAATTCGGCCCTTTCCTAAATTCGGCTTCGGTATTTAAACGTTTTTTGTAATAATGAAGATGATCAAGTTCGTTAACGGCTGAATTCGGACCTTGGGGAGGGGGTTGAGAGGGGAGGAATTTCAAAAATTCTCAAAGAAATATCTCTCTTATTATACGTCGGATCAAAAACTTTTTTAGTTTCACCCTTCAGTAAACCCCCACTCGTATTCATATCATAATAATAATAAGCTGTCACAACATGAACCTCTTTATTCAAATATCAAATATTGTTTTTGGGAGACCTTTATTATGCGAGATATATAAAAATTCGTTGTGCGTTGACTTCATCAATTAAGATTTCTGGTTCTTGCTTCGAAAATATTTGCTAGATCAATACCATACTCCCTATTTGAACATTTCAGTCAACACCTATGATCATATTTGTGGTTGGCAGAAAATGGACAAGGAGTGGGGTTTAGAGAGGGAGGATTCCAAAATTCAAAATAGCTGCGTTATTAAAAGTCGGATTGTAAAATTTTATCGGAACACTCTTGGTAAACACATACACACACACACACACACACACACACACACACACACACACACACACACACACACAAACCCACACACAAACCCACACACACACACATATATATATATATATATATATAAACATATTCATTTCCTTCCTCATTTCTCAGTTTGCTCGATAGATATCTGCTGTAATTTTCTTTTGAAGGAAATCAGTATAATGATAACAAAACACCGGAGGTTTGATGGATTGATAGAAGAGAGGTCTAGTTAGCCCCTAGAGCTCTCAGACTCAGCCTAGCAAAACCTATTGTGCTCCCCGAATTGGTTTCAGGCTAATGGGTCAGGCTGAGATCGTTAATGAATACATATATATATATATATATATATATATATATATATATATATAGATATATATATAATTTTGAGCGGATCTCATTTTTGACATCACCTGGGAAGGATCGATGGATATTTGAAGACATTTTTCGAAAATTCCGTCATACTTGTAACTTTATAACCCTTAATGGAAATCATGCTTCAATTGACTATGAGATATTATGAGCGTCTCATTGAACTACCTGAGAAATATGCAAATCCAGCGTGACGGATTTACTAATTTTCAAGCTAAACAAACACTCATACTTATCTGACTTTTATAAAAAAGGCCGTCACGCAGGGACTGCGTAAACTAAGCAGATTTCCCACTTGAAGTTTTACAATAAAGAAATCTGCATACTAGTAACAGTAGTAGTAACGAGTCTCTAAACAGATTTCACGAGAGCCGAACAGTTACGGAAACGGCCGAATTAGCTTTCGGCGGAGTCACGAATAGAACTGACATCAGCCGATCTCATCTCCGTTATCCCCACACATTTAATAAAAATGCAAATATCTTGGTTAATATTCAAGAACTGTATTTATAGTATATTCAATTTGCAACAAGGTTGGTTCTATACACGTTTTCGATCCGACGTATAGTAACGGAGATATTTGGAATTTTCGAAATTCCCCCTCTAAACCCCCCCTCCAATTGGTCCGATTTCAGCCATTAACGAACTTGATCTTTCTTTTTACATAAAACGATTAAATATCGAGTTTGGTAACGATTAAACAAAAATGTGTTAACAGACATATATATATATATATATATATATATATATATATATATATTTATATATAGATAGAGAGAGAGAGAGAGAGAGAGAGAGAGAGAGAAGAGAGAGTTTTGAATGGACCTCATTTTCGTCATCAGCATAAGATCCATGGACATTTTAAGAAATATTTTGAAAATCGCATCACGAGTACGACCTCAATTGCTGATTTTCTTTACAGGAAATCTGATAATTATCTAATATGTTATGCTTAGCTCAAATAAAGCGAGTTTTAATCATTTAATTAATTTTAATTCAGTACAATGCTTAGGGTGAAATATGGAGCAGTAATTGAGGTGAAATCCAGAGGCTTATCAATTATGAACAAGGGAAAGAGGATTGCTTGTAATGGTATTGTCTAAATTGGTAGCCAGATAGTCTAATGTGTGTTGTAAAATATCAACTTATCACGTGCAAATGTATTAGTTCTAGACATTCAACAGAATAAATATTCACTCTTCATAGGAATAATATGAGAAGGACTAACAAGGCAGGAAATGACGGCTTATTTGCAGCTGCCTGAAGGAACAGGCACATTCATAGTTTAAAAGCACTTCTGAGAACGTATTTCACCCAGTAGTTGATATTCCAATTAACTTCATTGGATTAGTCTCCTGGCGCAATTTCTGCTGAATCTTGTGTGAAACGACCTCCTCGAATCCGAATGTCCTCTATTATTCCCATCACTACCGCTTTCAGAGGGAAGGGGTCGTGGTTCCACCTAATCGTTGAACTGAAAAGGAATATTTCAATGATCTTAGAAATAAACGGACATTTAAGAAAAAAGAAAAAAAAAAAAAAAAAAAAAAGAAAAAAAAAAAAAAAAAAAAAATAAAAAAAAATTTGGGGCCGCGTAAACTAAGCAGATTTCCTGGCATAACACACTTGTGTCCTCTCCACATATTCTAAGTATAAAACCAATGAGTAAAACGTTTAAAAAATCTATAATATTTATTCTTTTTCACCAAATTTCACATGTTCCTTAAAATTTTGACATACATATATAATGCTAAAATGTATGGACAATAAATTACATAAATAAAAGCAATTAAAATTTATTTATTTATTCAACAAAAAAATACATTGTGCGCTTAAATTATTTCTATATTCGGATGTAGGAGCACTAAAAACCATTAGTTATAAGGCTTAACTTAAATATGTATTGTTGGAACCGTTTACCGTGTTTACAACAAATGATTCCTAAATGTAAAGTGCAGAGTTCAAAAATGAGTGAAGGAAAAGCCGTGAAGAGACACGTTACACCCTACTTTTAGCCAATTTCCCTCAAGGGAAATCAGCTATTGATGTCGTACTCATGACGCGATTTTCGAAAACTTTCTTCAAGTGTCCTTCGATCATACCCAAGAGTTGACGAAAATAAATCTGTTCAAAATTATATATATATATATATATATATATATATATATATATATATATATATATATATATATATATATTTGTCTGTTAACGCTCTAGCGGTCGCAATTATAGATTCATCGTTACCAAACTCGATATTTAAACGTTTTATGTAAAAAAAATGATCAAGTTCGTTAATGGCTAAAATCAGACCCGTGGGGGGGGGGGGGAATTTCCGAAAATTCATAATATCTCTGTATATTGTATAGCATCTTTTTGCAACTTAAATGTACTATAAATATTGTTATATACGTATATTCTCTTTCTTATATTAACCGAGTTATTTGCATTTTTCAGTTTTGAGCCTTCAGCAAACTCCCACTTCTACCTATGTCATATTAACAATAAGCTGCTGTATAATGAACCACTTGAATACAAGGTTAAATACCAAATATTGTTTTCATTGACGTTTACTTTGTGAGATATATGCAAATACTTTCTGTTGACCCCCACTTCATTTCTTCTTTGATTACTAAAATTTGAGTGATCGAGATAAAACTGATTCTGATTCATTACAAATTGCAGCACTAGCTTTAGTAAATTGTTTTCAATAAAATGAATATGTTATATTCAGATATATTTCATTAATTGTTTTTCTTTTCGGTCTATCTATCTCTAGACAGCTACAAGGTTGGCTTGACTGTTTACAATTCAGCCGCTCCCCGTAGTAGAGATTATTAACTTGTACTGTAAATTGACTGAAAGAGTCCTCTATATCGTTTGCATTTATTCACGGTACTGTTAACTGTATGTATATTTATCTATTGTAAACCTTTGGGAAATCCGCTTAGTTTATGCAGCCCCTGCGTGACGGACTTTCTCCTGCTTATACGTTACGATTCGGGTGTTCAGTAAACTTCGAATATTAAAATTATTGTTTTAAACACCTTCCTAAGTATTAGTCTCTTTAAAACATGAACAGTTAGTTATCAAAACCGAAATGCACCAGTTATTGTGATCGGCACTCGGTAAAATGAATCATCCGAGCTGTAGCTATAATTTTCTAATATTAATGTTATTTTTGTTGTTGAATGTAATAAAAACATGTATACAATAATAAGGAAGTTTTGAATAATACCATTTGAACAGAAAAATCGATTAAATTTTAATGATTTTTTTTTTTAAATTTAACCTAATGATTCCTCTGCTCCACCCAAATAGCAGCTGAAACGAATCGCAAAGACTTAAATAACACATTTCATTCCACCAGAAATCGAAATGATAAAATGGGAGGAGGGCTACTATCCCTCCTGAGAAAAACTGTGAGAGGTTAAACGGAGATCAAATTTGGATTCTGAAGCTCATATTACATATGAATCAACGAACACGACGGAACAGTTACACAGCAAGTAATATTTGTTTTTGCCATATGGTGCTTTTTAATACCCCGAATGTTTAAAAGTCCGTCACGGAGGGGCTGCGTGAGCTAATCAGATTTCCCACGTGAAGGTTTACAATAGATAAATCTAGAAACTGGTAAAACCAAAGTGAATATTAAGGGAATAAACACAAAGATTGAGACCGCTAGAGTGTTAACAGGTTAGCCGACATATGTATGTATATAATTTTGAACGGACCTCCTGGGTAGGATCAATGGACATTTGCAGACCTCAAATGCTGATTTCTCTTAAGAGAAATCTATTAAAAGGAGCTGTTTAATTAATGAATTTGATTATAAGAAATCATAATTAGCGACTTCATCACTATATCCTTCCAGACGTAATTTCAGGGGATATATAAATACTGAATTTTTGTAACAGTTATGATGCAGTTTTTTTCAACTTGAATCGGTTTACTGTACAAGAAAAAGATCCCTCCTGATTTCGTTTCAGGCTTATATATGAAAGTCATGGAACGGAAGAAAATGGAATTGGACCATTTGTTTCCACTGCTATACTTGGGGTAGACATATTTTAACCGGAGAGGTAAAATCTTTCTAATTACGTGATATCTAAAAATAATTACCATGTTCCATAAGTATTGTAACATTGCATTATTGTATCCAAAGATTAATTTGGGTTGTGCAAGGGCGTTGATAATGAACACATTCTTTCATTAATGGAGACTCCACTAAAGAACGAATTTCGGCTTACTACACAGAGATATATAGTGGTAAATAAATCTCTTCCAGGTCGGAGATGTATGAATATCATTTATTAGTAATGCCTAATTATAAATGTCATTAATTATTTTACCAGTAAAGCCGGATACATTATGTACATGCACAAGCCTACACCAAGATAAACACACACATGCATCTTATATATATAAAACCTTAGTGTAATTATATTGATTTTTTTTTATTACTTACTACATCAGACTTTTTGACCTCGTTTAGCACATCCAAAAGACCATAACATGGTGTTTAAAATGCTTTGACAAAGGCCAGTTCTGTTCGTGTTATAGAAAATTACTAATATGGTACAGTGAACCCCAGAAACGGGGCTATATATAAAGTGTCCTTATTAGCTGTTGGAAGTGAGAAATTACAACGCATTATGGTGTCAATATTTCACATTTTATAGTGGGAAAAACCTCCAAGAAATATGAAAACTTAATATTAAAACTTTTTAATTATTATTACCAAATATATTTTAGTGTGTTTAAGAAAACGAATTGGGAAAAATTAGCATTCCTGGTGGCAGATTACTCTTCAGCTACTGAGATGCAGATGACTCGATTTTTTTAAACATGGAGGCCAGTAGTTGACGAATCTATATATATATAAAATTGTAACCTCTGTCTGTACATTGATTTTTTTCGCGAAATTTCACGATAACTTTTCGTTTCACATGTCATAGACACGATATCTGCATTTTGTTTCTTTCGTGTATGTTTGTTTGTTTGTTTGTTACCTTTTCACGCATAAACGGCTGGACCGAATTTTATGAAACTTGGTATGTATATTACTACTAACCCAACTTAGACTTTAGGCTATATTAATTTTCTCTGAGATGAACAGGAGTGGGGGTTATAAGGGAAGCCTGAAATTAAAAATAGCGATATTTCGTTTTCTATTGGTTTTTCGGCAAATATGCACATAACAAAAGTTGTTTATTTTGTTATTTAGAGTAACTTTTGTCGTATACCGAAGTTTAAATGCGTTATACGCTAAAAATTATAGCGGGAGTCAACAATATTATTTGCCAAAAAAGACTCAACCGAACTAAATAAAACTCGGTATGTGTATTAGCAGTGAGGCCTTCATTATAATAAGCCATACCAACATTTCTATGGACGGGCAGGAGTGGGGGTTATAAGGGAAGCCTGAAATTAAAAATAGCGATATTTCGTTTCCTATTTGTTTTTCCGCAAACATAAACATAACAAAAGTTGTTTATTTTGTTATTTGGAGTAACGTTTGTTATATACACTTTTGTCGTATACCTATGTATAAATGAGTTATACGTTAAAACCTTAGCGGGCACTAACGGCTGAACCGAACTTAACAAAACTCGGTATGTCAATTAGCATTAATTCTTCCATGATTATAAGTTATATTAAAATTTTTAGGTTCGAACGGGAGGGGGGTTATAAGGGAGGCCTGAAATAAAAATTCACCATATTTACATGTATAAGAGACGGGAAATATAAAAATAGCGAAGACTGTGAAGAATTATCGAACAAATAATTCTATTATTAGCAAATCACCGGCAACGACGGGTATCAATCCTAAACACTGGGACGGGTAAATGTCAAAATATTGTGCAATGTAAAGCCTGCTTAAAAAAACCATCACCATTCAGCCTCAAATGAATTCCCCGGCGAAGCCGGGTATCTGAGCTAGTATATATATATATATATATATATATATATATATATATATATATATATATATATATTAACCTCTGTCTGTACATTGATTTTTTTCGCGAAATTTCACGATAACTTTTCGTTTCACATGTCAGACACTATAACTGCATTTTGTTTCTTTCGTGTCTGTTTGTTTGTTTGTTACCTTTTCACGCATAAACGGCTGAACCGAATTTTATGAAACTTGGTATGTATATTACTACTAACCCAACTTAGACTTTACGCTATGTTAATATTCTCTGAGACGAACAGGAGTGGGGGTTATAAGGGAGGCCTGAAATTAAAAATAGCGATATTTCGATTCCTATTGTATTTTGGACCTATTGTATTGGATTTTGTCATATATACTTTTGGCGTATACCGAACTATAAAGGCGTTATACGCTAACAATTATAGCGGGAGTCAACAATTCTATTTGCCACAGAAGACTCAACAGAACTAAATAAAACTCGGTATGTGTATTAGCACTAACGCCTTCCTTATAATAAGCCATAATAACATTTCTAGGGACGGGCAGGAGTGGGGGTTATAAGGGAGGCCTGAAATTAAAAATAGTGATATTTCGTTTCCTATTGGGGTTTCGGCAAATATGCACATAACAAAAGTTGTTTGTTTTGTTATTAAGAGAAACTTTTTTTTATATACACTTCTTTCGTATACCGAACTATAAACGAGATATACGCTAAAACCTATATCGGAAGTGAACAATATTATTTGGGACAAAAGACCCAACCGAAATAAATAAAACTCGGTATGTGTATTAGCACTAACGCTTTCATTATAGCAAGCCTTACCAACATTTCTTGGGACGGGCAGGAGTGGGGGTTGTAAGGGAGGCCTGAATTTAAAAATAGTGGTATTTCGTTTTTCGGTAAATATGAACATAACAAAAGTTGTTTATTTTGTTATTTAGAGTAACTTTTGTCGTATTCATTTTTGTCTTTTAACAAAGTATAAACGAGATATACACTATAAACGAAAGTGGGAGTCAACTATTTCATTGGGCGCTAACGATTAAACCCAACTTTAAAAAAAACTCGGTATGTCAATTAGCATTAATTCTTCCATGATTATAAGCTATATTAAAATTTTTAGGTTGGATCGGGATTAATTAATTAATTTTATTATAAACAAATGCCAACAACGGTTATTAACCCGAAACACTGGGACGGGTAAATGTCAAAATATTGTGCAAAGTAAAGCTTTGCCTAAAAAATACCATCACCATTCAGCCTTAAATCAATTCCCGTCTTATTGCACGTTTAATTGTTGTACATTACCATTTATTCAATCTCTGTAATAAAAACTGATATCTCCACTTTTTATTTTTCACTAAATATCCACACTTCATATCAGTAATGCACTAGTGTACAAATAGGTGTAGTCTCGTGTAAACATAAATATGGGCATAACAAAATATAAGTGCCAGCATTGTTTAGTACTACTAGCTCTGCATTACTTGACTGTGTGTTGTTTCACTGTATTAGGAGATAGCGATTTGACAAAGGATGGGAAAACAGAGGAATATATTTGAATTATATCTAATATTCTGAAAGCTTACTGGCCGATGGGCTATGATCACACATTCAAAACTTTAAATAATATATAGGCAGATTTGGTACAGCCCTCACAGCATGAATAGCAAACCAGTACTTTGGGAATTGCCGAGGTAAGGCTAATAACTCTGAAGCACATATTCATTAACGATCTCAGCCTGACCCATTAGCCTGAAACCAATTCGGGGAGCACAATAGGTTTTGCTAGGCTGAGTCTGAGGGCTCTAGGGGCTAACTAGACCTCTCTTCTATCAATCCATCAAACCTCCGGTGTTTTGTTATCATTATACTGATTTCCTTCAAAAGAAAATTACAGCAGATATCTATCGAGCAAACTGAGAAATGAGGAAGGAAATGAATATGTTTATATATATATATATATATATATATATATATATATATATATATATATACTAGCTTAGATACCCGGCTTCGCTCGGGAATTCATTTGAGGCTGAATGGTGATGGTATATTTTTGGCAAGGCTTTACATTGCACAATATTTTGACATTTACCCGTTCCAGTGTTTAGGGTTAATACCCGTTGTTGGCATTTGTTAATAATAAAATTATTTTTTTTATGTAAAACTTCACTGTCCTGCATATTGTCATATTTCCCGTCTCCTGTGCATTATGCATAGATTTGAATTATTAAGGAGAAAATATTGATATACATTTGAATTAATTTTTTCAGGTGAGGTACCTGGTAGTTCATATTGAAAAGAAGTGTTGAGCAAATTTCTCTAAATAACAAAATAAACAACTTTTGATATGTTCATATTTGCCGAAAACCCAATAGGAAATCATTATTATTAATTTCATGCCTCCCTTATAACCACCACTCCTGCCCGTCCCTAGAAATGTTAGAATGGCTTATTATAAGGAAGGCGTTAGTGCTAATACACATAATGAGTGTTTTATTTAGTTCGGTTGAGTCTTTTGTGCCAAATAAAATTGTTGTCTCCCGCTATAATTTTTAGCGTATAACGTCTTAATATTTCGGTATACGATGATAGTGTATATAAAAAAAAAAGTTTCTCTAAATAACAAAATAAACAACTTTTGTTATGTGCATATTTGCCGAAAATGCAATAGGAAGCGAAATATCACTATTATAAATTTCAGGCGTTCCTTATAACCCCCACTCCTGCCCGTCCCTAGAAATGTTAGTATAGCTTATTATAATGAAGGCGTTAGTACTAATTCACATAACCAGTTTGGTTTAATTCGGTTGAGTTTTTAGTGCCAAATAAAATTGTGGACTCCCACTTTAGTTTATAGCGTATAACTCATTTATGCTTCCGTATACGGCAAAAGTGCAAATTACAAAAGTTACTCTAAATAACAAAATAAACAACTTTTGTTATGTGCATATTTGCTGAAAAAGCAATAGGAAACGAAATATCGCTATTTTTAATTTCTGGTCTCCCTTATAACCCCCACTCCTGCCCGTCCCTAGAAATGTTAGTATGGCTTATTATAAGTAAATCGTTAGTATTAATTCACACAGCGAGTTTGTTTTAGTTCGGTTGAGTCTTTTATGCCAAATAAAATTGTGGACTCCCGCTATAGTGTTTAGCGTATAACTCATTTATACTTCCGTATACGGCAAAAGTGCATATAACAAAAGTTACTCTAAATTACAAAATAAACAACTTTTGTTATGAGCATATTTGCTGAAAAAGCAATAGAAAATGAAATATCGCTATTTTTAATTTCAGGCCCCCCTTATAACCCCCACTCCTGTTCGTCTTAGAGAACATTAATATAGCCTAAAGTCTAAGTTGGGCTAGTAGTAATATACATACCAAGTTTCATAAAATTCGGTTCAGCCATTTATGCGTGAAAAGGTAACAAACAAACAAACAAACAAACAAATAAACAAACAAACAAACAAACAGACACCAAAGAAACAAAATGCAGTTATGGTGTCTATGACATGTGAAACGAAAAGTTATCGTGAAATTTCGCGAAAAAAATCAATGTACAGACAGAGGTTACAATTTTATATATATATAGATATGTCTGTGTGTGTGTGTGTATACATTTATATTTTTAATATAATAATCTAAATTTAAAATGAACTGTCTCATTATCTTTTTTTTGTGTGATGTAGGAGTCATTAAGTTAACTTAATTCAAAATCCACTAAATATGAAAATAGATACTATTTATAAGGAAATTTCCAGGGCTTGTAAGTAGGAAATGCGGAAATGAAACACACATACATACCAAAATTATTAAAAATATTCCAAGAAATTAAATCTTCTGTCCTCGGCAAAATGATTTATTAGAACAAATGATTCGCCTTTATGACCATTTTTAAGCTTCGTTTAAAATTTTCCTAAATCACAATACGTATTTAATGGACGACTTTTTATAACGTACGATAATAAAACATGAAAATAAGAAGTCCAATATAATTTATAAAAAAACAAAAAAAGTCACACTGGTCGAAAAATAAAAAATGAAGAACACAAAATAATAATTCTTTGGGTAAATAATAACATATGGAATGAACCAGAGTTCACACAAAAACAACAGAGCACAACTGCGAGGGTACGCCATTAATTTTCACGCTGAACTAAAAGGTAATTGTGAGGTTGCTCGCAGAGTACCCACTTTACAATTAGAGTAATTATTTTAGTTTAAATTGTTTATGGTAACTCTGTCACTGAGACCAGGTGGTAGCTAGTAGGGGTTAGGTTATAGTTGTTATAGTGCCGGGCTAAGCTGCTACAAGGGGCTCAGGTTGCCAGTGCGGGTTAAGGCGTTGGTCTTGATCTCGCATGGTAGACCTAGAGTAGAAATTTATTTAGTGACGGACTCATTAAATGAACTCCTTGAGCCCACCTTGGCTAGAAAAGGGTGGTAACCTATAGACAACCCGTACCGATTAGCCATAGTAGCATAAAGTGGACGTAAATAATAATAAACAATAAGCTGCTACAAGTAAATTAAATACCTTCAGTTGACTAGTTTTTTAAATTAGCTATTGTTCAAAAATAGTCTAAATTTGATACTGTTCGAAAAACACCTTGGTTAGGGCTGTTAAAACGAAATTAAGAACTAGTGGAAATAGAATTTGAAGTTTCATTTAGAATATTTGAACAAATATACGCCTTAAGTCTGCTAATATCTTAATCCACCACAATATACAGGAAGAAGAAATTGAAATATGTGAAATTCCTTCAGGAATCAGAATAACCAGTTACTAATTTTGGATTACTGGAATTTAAGATAATGGAGCCTAGTTTCGCCCAAATTATTCTAATAATGACATTTTATTAAGTAATGGTGTAATTCCTTTCTTCTGAATTAATTAGAATCGCTAATGAATCATCGTCGATAGTCTCTTAAAATTTTATTTTAGTTAGAGGAGGGCCTGAGATAAAGGCAGTGACTAAAACCACAGCTATCGACCATAGAAGAAATCTTCTAACCGAGATGTTAGGAGTATTTCCGGAAGCCTTAGTAAATATTTAACCTCCCAGAGAGTGTCTACACTTGTTCGCTGACCACTGCCTCAACTCAACCATTTCTATACTTATTTTTCTCTTTTGTTTCTGACTCATTTTTTTCTGTAAATACTTCTCGTTGACCCTGGAAGTATTAATATAATTACGTTTCCTCAATAATGAAACGAAATGTTCGTCACGTAGGGGCTGCGTAAACAAAGCAGATTTCCCACGCGAAGGTTTACAATAGATAAATATACATACAGATAACAAACACCTTGAATGTTAAGTGAATAAATACGAAGGGTAATGAGATATCTTTCAGTCAATTTGCAATACAAGTTAATAATCTCTACAATGGGAAGCGGTTGTATTCTAAACAAACAGGCCAGCCAGCCTCGTAGCGCTGCATAGATAGACTGGAAAGACAAAAAATTAAAGAAATATATCTGAATATAACGTATTACTTTTATTGAAAACAATTTACTAAAGCTAGGGCTGTAATTTGTAATAAATCAAAATCGGTTTTATCTCAATCGTTTAAATTTTAGTAATACAAGAACAAAAAAAGGGGGAGGGCGGACAGAACGTATTTGCATATATCTCTCAAAATAAAAGTTCAATGAAAACAATACTTGGTATTTAGCCTTGTAATGAAGTGGTTCATGATATAAAACCTTATTAATATGACACTAGTAGGAGTGGGGGTTTACTGAAAGCGTAAAACTAAAAAATCCAAATATCTCGGTGAATACTCCTTATACGGAAAATGTGTATAGAATAATATTTATAATAAATTTAATTTACAATAAGATTGTTTTTCTACAATTTTTAAATCCGACGAATAGGAACAGCGATATTTCGAATTTTCGAAATTCCTCCCCTTTAAACCTTTAACCCCCTCCCCTCCCCCTTATCCGATTTTAGCTGTTACTAAACTTGATCTTTTATTCTACATAAAACGATTAAATATCGATTTCGGTAACGATTATACAATAATTGCGACCGCTAGAGCGGTAGCAGACAAATATATATATATATATATATATATATATATATATATATATGGACCTCAATTTCGTCATCCCTAGGTAGGATCAATGGACATTTGACAAAAAATTTGGAACATCGGATTTCAGCAATTAATGAACTTGATCTTTAGTTTTACATGAAACTCTTTTATCGAGTTTGGTAACGATAAAACAATAGTTTCGACCGTTAGAGACATATATATAGTTTTGAACGGACCTCATTTTCGTCATCCCTAGGTAGGATCGATGGACATTTGATAAAAAATTTCGAACATCGCGTCATGAGTACGACCTCAATAGCTGCTAAAACGTGCCGGGGATAAAATGAGCCCGGTTCAAAATTATATATATAAATTTTGAACGGGGCTTATTTTCATCATTTCCTAGGTAGGATCGATGGACAATTGATAAAATTTGTCAAAAATCGAGTAATGAATACAACCACAATGCAGGTAAAAATACCGAAAACAATAAAACAGGTTAAAGATGATACGAGCATAATAGTAGATGTACAAGTCCTGCATTTCTCCTGTAGTAATCGTGTGAAGGTCTGTGAGTACCCGTGACGTGTGTCAGGACCATACCTATGACTTCGTTCCTCACTCATGTGTGTGTGACTGTGTCTCCTGTCACTCGTTAGAGTATCATTCAGAGCTCAAGGAATGCGTCGTCGCCGCACACACGTGACTCTGAGTTAGTAGAATAAGGCCCGCGTCGGCCTCATAAAATAACACGTGCTCGTGACTGTCAAATCGAAGTATATAACACGTGCTTGTGACTGTGAATTCGTAGTATATAACACGTGCTTGTGACTGTGAATTCGTAGTATATAACGCGGGCTCGGCACTGGTAATTCGTAGTATATGACACGTGCTTGTGACTGTGAATTCGTAGTATATAACACGTGTTCTTGACTGTGAATTCGTAGTATATAACACGTGCTCGTCACTAGTAATTCGAAGTATATAACACGTGGTCGTGATTGTGAAAACGTAGTATATAACGCGTGCTCGGCACTGGTAATTCGTAGTATATAACACGTGCTTGTGACTGTGTATTCGTAGTATATAACACGTGCTCGTGACTGAGAATTCGTATTATGTAACACCTGCTCGTGACTGTGAATTCGTAATATATAACACTTGCTCCTGACTGTGAATTTGTAGTATATAACACATGCTCGTGACTGTGAATTCGTAGTATATAACACGTGTTCGAGCCTGTGAATTTTTAGTTTATAACACTTTCTCTTGACTGTGAATTTTTAGTTTATAGAACGTACTCGTGACTGTGAAAACGTAGTAAATAACACGTGCTCGTGACTGTGAATTCGTAGTATATAACACGTGGTCGTGTCTGTGATTTCGTAGTATATAACACTTGCTCGTGACTGTGAATCCGCAGTATATAACACGTGCTCGTGACTGAGAATTCGTATTATGTAACACCTGCTCGTGACTGTGAATTCGTAGTATATAACACTTGCTCCTGACTGTGAATTTGTAGTATATAACACGTGCTCGTGACTGTGAATTCGTAGTATATAACACGTGTTCGTGCCTGTGAATTTTTAGTTTATAACACGTTCTCTTGACTGTGAATTTTTAGTTTATAGAACGTACTCGTGACTGTGAAAACGTAGTAAATAACACGTGGTCGTGTCTGTGATTTCGTAGTATATAACACTTGCTCGTGACTGTGAATCCGCAGTATATAACACGTGCTCGTGACTGAGAATTCGTATTATGTAACACCTGCTCGTGACTGTGAATTCGTAGTATATAACACTTGCTCCTGACTGTGAATTTGTAGTATATAACACGTGCTCGTGACTGTGAATTCGTAGTATATAACACGTGTTCGTGCCAGTGAATTTTTAGTTTATAACACGTTCTCTTGACTGTGAAGTTTTAGTTTATAGAACGTACTCGTGACTGTGAAAACGTAGTGAATAACACGTGGTCGTGTCTGTGATTTCGTAGTATATAACACTTGCTCGTGACTGTGAATCCGCAGTATATAACACGTGCTCGTGACTGAGAATTCGAATTATGTAACACCTGCTCGTGACTGTGAATTTTTAGTTTATAACACGTTCTCGTGACTGTGAATTTTTAGTTTATAGCACGTCCTCGTGCCTGTGAAAACGTAGTATATAACACGTGGTCGTGTCTGTGATTTCGTTGTATATAACACTTGCTCGTGAGTTTGAATCCGCAGTATATTACACGTGCTCGTGACTGAGAATTCGTATTATGTAACACCTGCTCGTGACTGTGAATTCGTAGTATATAACACTTGCTCCTGACTGTGAATTTGTAGTATATAACACGTGCTCGTGACTGTGAATTCGTAGTATATAACACGTGTTCGTGCCTGTGAATTTTTAGTTTATAACACGTTCTCTTGACTGTGAATTTTTAGTTTATAGAACGTACTCGTGACTGTGAAAACGTAGTAAATAACATGTGCTCGTGACTGTGAATTCGTAGTATATAACACGTGGTCGTGTCTGTGATTTCGTAGTATATAACACTTGCTCGTGACTGTGAATCCGCAGTATATAACACGTGCTCGTGACTGAGAATTCGAATTATGTAACACCTGCTCGTGACTGTGAATTCGTAGTATATAACACTTGCTCCTGACTGTGAATTTGTAGTATATAACACGTGCTCGTGACTGTGAATTCGTAGTATATAACACGTGTTCGTGCCTGTGAATTTTTAGTTTATAACACGTTCTCTTGACTGTGAAGTTTTAGTTTATAGAACGTACTCGTGACTGTGAAAACGTAGTGAATAACACGTGGTCGTGTCTGTGATTTCGTAGTATATAACACTTGCTCGTGACTGTGAATCCGCAGTATATAACACGTGCTCGTGACTGAGAATTCGAATTATGTAACACCTGCTCGTGACTGTGAATTTTTAGTTTATAACACGTTCTCTTGACTGTGAATTTTTAGTTTATAGAACGTACTCGTGACTGTGAAACCGTAGTGAATAACACGTGGTCGTGTCTGTGATTTCGTAGTATATAACACTTGCTCGTGACTGTGAATCCGCAGTATATAACACGTGCTCGTGACTGAGAATTCGTATTATGTAACACCTGCTCGTGACTGTGAATTCGTAGTATATAACACGTGCTGGTGTCTGTGAATTCATAGTATATAACACGTGCTGGTGTCTGTGAATTCGTAGTATATAACACGTGCTCGTGACTGTGAATTCGTAGTATATAACACGTGTTCGTGACTCAGAATCTTTAGTTTATAACACGTTCTCTTGACTGTGAATTTTTAGTTTATAGAACGTAGTCGTGACTGAAAATTCGTAGTATTTAGACGTGCTCGTGACTGAGAATTCGTAGTATATAACACGTGCTCTTGACTGAGAAATTTTAGTATATAACACGTGTTCGTGTCTGTGAATTCGTAGTAAAGAACACGTGCTCGTGTCTGAGAATTCGTAGTATGTAACACGGGCTCTTGGGTGTGAATGTCTGGTTTTTGGACATGCGTGTTGCAGGGAATTCTTAGTATGTGTCCCACGCTCGTGGCTGTGAATTTTCTCCTTGTGGCTAAAGCTCGGGGTTGTATATGAGATATGTGAATGCGTAGTTGTTTTCTGCGGTTGCGTAACAATGTGTTTGAGGATTACGTTACATTATGTGCGAGTTTGTGCTGGGTATCGGGCGTACACATGATAGTTTGCTTCTTCTGTGTAATTGGGTATTGTATATCATGGGCCCTTGAATGAATGTGTACGTGTCAAATGTCACTCCCGCTAGTCTGCGCACACACGTCTGGCTGCATATATGTCCTGTGTAACACGCACACGAGCGTATGTTTCAGTATTTTGTTTTCTATCGATCATTAGAATGAAAATATGTTAATCATTTGTTTTTCATCCTTGAGCCTATTGAAACATAATATAGATATATAGAAATATTTCCGTAAGAATGTTGTGTGTTAGGCTGCCTAAATCCAACAAACATAAGCTTTCAATTTCCATTTTTATTGTGCGACGAGGATATGAAAGTACTCAGAACTTCCCTTTTATCACCGTACGATAATAATGTACGAATTTCTTTCTTGGAAATTCCATCTCCATCTCTCACAGGCTAATTCCAGTAACATCAAACAAAACAAACATATATGACAATTTTCAGAACTTCCAGTATAACGTGCCAGAATTCGTTTGGTTATATTTATTTGTACTCAAGCATTTTTCTTTGTGAGTTGTGTTCATAAAGAAATACCTGATTTCTTGGAAAAATGGATAGAAGAAAGTTACTCTGAGATTCATAGGTTTCCTGTGTCTTAGAACTATATAACCGCGTATATTCACTTAGTAGAATATGCGCTTATTGTTTTATTTTTACAATATTATTTGCTAAAACAGTAACCTTATTTTCTTGAAATTTTATCAACAATTAAAATTGACTAATACTTGACGAGAACTGGATGAAAAAGAAAAAAATCTGTCAATTTAATTAAGCTCTTAAATTATTCCATACTGAATAATGATATATTAAATAAAATATTTTTTCTGTAATCGTTGAATAATGGCAACATTACTAAACTGAAATGAGTGAAGAAAGTGAAACATTTTGCAATAGAGTGAAGAAAGTGAATTGCCTTCTTAATTAGAATAAGTATAAATTAAAAAATAATTTGAAGTTGGAAATTGAATGCTTTTAAATGTTTCTTAACATTGTAAGAATTTATTTTAACAAAATAAATTGAAATGTGAATGAATTATTGGTGGAAATAATCAATATATTTTAAAATTTAAATATAATAATAATTACCTTCCTTGTTTATAACCTGCACTTGTTTATAACTGCACTACTTCACAATCATCACTAGTTGTTTTATAACTATGCTTATAACCTTTCACAACCATGCTTATAACCTACCAACAACATACCATAATCTTCACAACATCCTAATTTTGTTCATATCCTGGTTAGATCTGATCATGTATTACAGAAAAAATTTAATATTACACTCCTGACGAAAGTAGAATTTACAACTCTCGTGAAGTTACCACACTCGCTTCGCTCGTGTGGGTAAACGTTTCGCTCGAGTTGTAAAATGATCTACTTTCGACACTTGTATAATAAATAACTATTTTTTGTTGGAATATTGGTGGTTTTAAGACTTTCAACCTATTTTAAAATAGATTATTGATTGTCTTAATAAATTTAATATTATTTGATAATGTGAAGCAAGGATAGCTCGTAATATCCGTTACTACAAGTCGGATCGAAAACTTCTATAGAACAAATCTTATTGCAAATTAAATTTACTATAAATATTGTTATATACATTTATTCTCCATCTTGATTATTAGCCGAGATATTTGCATTTTTATTAAGCTCGTGGGGATAACAAACGAGATGAGATCGGCCATAGTCGGTATTGTTCAACGGAAACAGCTGAAAACTAGTTCGGCGGTTTCCGTAACTGATTGGCTCTCGTGAAAGTAGTTCAGACTCGTCTAAGCTTTTACTTTGTGAGATATATGCAAATACGTTCTGTTGACCCCCCCCCCTTCTTTAGTTATTAAAATATAAATTATTCTGATTCATTATAAATTGCAGTACTAGATATAGTAAATAGTTTGCAATAAAGTTAACTTGTTATATTAAGATATATAAATAATATATATAAGAGTCGTTGGCAGACCTATGTGTTTACAATTCAGAAGCCTTTTCCGTTATGAGCTTATTAAAATTATCTGAAAGATTTCTCATTACCGTTTGTATTTACTCACGTTGGTGTTAAGTGTTACCAGCATGCAATATTCTCTATTGTAAAAATTCACGAGGAAAATCTGCTTAGTTTACAAAGCCCCTGCGTGATAGACTTTTTTCTTGTACTACTGGATATCGTCATTTTCTACGTCCCATTATGAGTATTATAAACACCACATTCTCATTAATCGAAAAATATTAAATTCTTTCTACTGCTGCTATTAATGAACGTTTTTCCTGAATGAAAATACGTTTTCTGCACTGCTACATAATTCATTCAAACTTCAAATGGAGGTGGAAAAAGAGAAGTAAGTTCTGATGTGAAACATTGATTCCGTTTGAATTGTTCGAAGATAAACGTCTGAACCTATGAGGTTTTTCTCTAGACCCCTGTAAGTAGAACACGAAAAAAAAAAGAAAACAAAATAACAACACGCTGGCATCTTGAGACCCGTATCAAATCCAGAGAATGCCCTGGAATATTGAGTAAGGTCTGACTACCCCTTTCAAACCCTCCCAACATCCTATACCTTCTTTACATCTGTTTGGCAGCTCTACAAGAACTCAATGCCAAGTTCGATGTAAAGTTTCCTACTTCTCTGACAAGACTCGGGTTGCTCCTAGTTCCTTTCTAAAATTAGATTCAGTATTTGAGTTTTGGGAATAGTTTAATTGAATTGAACGGTGCTATTTAGGTTTGCACATTTACATATGTTTCTAGTGTCAGATGTTTTGAACAGTTCTTTGAAATATATAAACACGAGAAAGCAGTAAGCGATTGTCCAGGCATTCACTTTTTTTATTTATTCAGCGTTGTTGTACAAACAAAAATGATTTCTTATTACTAGTTATTTCTTAAATATTTTATTCACTTTCAAACACTAAGCGAAAATTATCTACAGAGATATTAAAATAATAAACGCAGCTTGAGGATTCTATTGTAAATTCTGCGGGCGATGTTCACTTTTAAAAGTGACAGGGCAATAACTAACATTTTATCATAGCAATTATTTGATATCAATAACGGACTATCTGCTCTAGCGCTCTCGGCATCTGAACTGAGAATTTTCAGCCTCAATGCCACTGCCATTCGAGGCATGAAGTTTTTCAATTTCATGGTCCTCGGACTATCATCATCTATATAAATAAAACCCTGAGGTTTGTCTGATTTTCTATTCAAATTTGACAGGGATTTTGTTTACGTTTCAGATCGTTCTAAGGAGAATGCATTAAAATTGAAAATCTTGTCTGAATGTCTGTCTCGGTTCACATCGACAATAAAGGATAGAAAATATTCATCAGTACCTTTAGAATCTTTGTTTTCCGGTTTATCATTTTTTCTAAGCAAGTGTGATCTATTACTATTTCGAAAGAAGAGTATTTTGTCGTACTAAACATTGTAATACATTTTTTATTATAAATACCTTTTCGTTTTAATAGTGTTTGTTCAGATATTGGTTAATGTTATTTCATTTATTTATTCTATTATTTATCTAGTTTAATATACATTTTTCTATGAAGACTGAGACTTTATATATTTTAGATGAATGGGGGGTATGGCAATAAGTCTGTATGGTCATTAAAAATTATTTAATATGTCCGAATTTTCACCGTTTCAGGCATCCTCAGGGAAAATCTATATTTATCATCATAAAAATCGTTGCATTAATTATATTAATCCTAAGAAAGGAGAAAAAGAAGCAAGAACTGCTTTGGATTTGGCGCAGTATGCAAAACATTTAAAACATAATATTGATATTATGATAATGGCCAAATTGTACATAAAGGAAAAACAAAAACAAAAAAAAAAAAAAGAAGAGGAAAAATAAGCTTAACATACATTTATGAGAGGGATAGCCAATAATTTCAAAACCAACTGTTTAAATATGAAAAATTATTATGCAGATAATTTATTAGAATTATCTAAGATATGATTTAAAATGTACATTTGAATTTGAACCTATCCCCACCTTGTATTTTAATCTTTTAAATATTTTATGTTAGTAATAATTTTTTAGATTATACAAATATATTTTAAAATAGGATAATAACAATAATTTTATTGAAAAAAAAAGTAATTATATTATCATAATTATTGAATTATTAAGTCCATTAACCATAATGTTATCTTCATTCATAAAAATGACAAAGTCACCAATGTGATGATGTTAAGATGGTTTTATTGCAGTAAAGCTGTATAAATAATTATTAATTCTAACTATGGTACTTTTAAATAATACAGATTGTCCCTGAGAATGCCTGAAATGGTGAAAATTTGGAAATATTTAAGAATGTTTGTGACTTACTGGCATATCCCCATTCGCCTATTTATCTCTTTAACCACTAACTTATATAACAATTACATCTCTTTTAAAGAATGAGTCACTAGACCAATGCATCTCAAGAGTGCCTGGTCTATTCCAGGAAGTATATTTTTTTTCGGTTGGCATTATAGACCTTTGAGATCTCTAGCCGCTCCCAAGCAAGACTCAAGGGATTCGTGATCTGAGTTTTTACATAGTGAGTGATCAACTCGATGTACAACCCCCATTAACTATGGAGGATCTGGAATGAGATGTCTTCAGTAGAACGACGGGCCCCGTTGTATCCGGAGGGTACGTGGCCAACTCACGCTTCAGCCTGCCTGTGGACGTGATCAAAGAGATTCATTATCGTTAGTCACTCTGAGGTGCTGTCAGAAGTATATACTCCTTAAACTCCCTCTGATCCATAAACACTTTGAAACTACCGCATTCTGTTAGCGAACTCGTGAACTAATGGTGGGGATCGAACCTGCATCTATTAGCAGATTTCCCTTAGGGGAAATCAGCTATTGAGGTCGTACTCATGACGCGATTTTTGAAAAATTTCCTCAAATGTCCATCTCCCCTCAGATGACGAAAATTAAGTCCGTTCAAAATGATATATATATAATTTGTCTGTTAACGCTCTTGCGGTCGCAAATTTTGTTTGTTCGTTACCAAACTCCACATTTAATCGTTTTATGTAAAAAGGAAGATCAAGTTCGTTAATGACTGAAATCGGAAAAGTAAGAGGGGAGTTTAGAGGGGGGAATTTTAAAAATTCGAAATATTTCCCTTACTATATGTCGGATCGAAAAATTGTTTAGAACCAATCTTATTGCAAATTAAATGATCTATAAATACTGTTCTATACATATTTTCTGTATCTTAAATATTAACTGAGATATTTGGATTTTACAGTTTTCAGCCTTGAGCAAACCCCGACTTCTACTCATGTTTAACTTACAATACAAGAGACCTTTGTTATACGACATATGTGCAAATATGTTCTGGTGACCCCCCCCCATCTTACGTTTTTGGACTACTTAAATTTGATTGATTGAGATAAAAATGATTCTGATTCATTATAAATTACAGTACTAGATATAGTAAATAGATTTCAATCAAATTAATATGTTATATTCTGATTTATTTCAGTAATTGCTTTTCTTTCCGGTGGTTGGCAGACCTTTTTGTTTACATTTCAAACGCTTACCGCCAGGACGGAAAGATTTCTTACTACCGTTTGTATTTATTCACTTAATATTCAAGGTGGTGGTGTGGTAACAGTGCGTAGATTAACCTATTATTAATCTTCACAAGGGAAATCTGCCTAGTTTACGCAGCCCCTCCGTGACGGACTTTTTTTTTACATTCAGCTTGCTGCACACATGCCTTATGCTGTGCGGCCACCGACGCCTCACAAGAACAATAAAATCGCCCTAATTCAAGTATAAAATTAAGCCATTAGATCCTTATTCATAATTTGTTGAGTGTAATATTATCATACATTCAAAATATTCGCATCGCTTCTGCTGAAATGTATTTCTATAAGGCAAGGGATATTGGAAGGTATTATATTGGAGACGAAATGCTGCATAGAGGGGACTAGAAGCCTCTGATGTTGGATAAAAAGGAAACACAATCTCATGATTAAGCAGTTCACCCGAAAACTCATTAAAAGGAGATTGCACGTGTGAATTCTTGCTACAAAACAGAGGGGGAGAGTTGCGAGGTGAGCCGAAGAAAAATATACCTTCGACAAATAAGGCAATCCTCTGTGGGAGATGGGTGTTGTGCTAGGAAATCCGATGGAGTAGGGGATTTACTTCTTAGTACACTCCCCGACGCCGGGAGGGAGAGGGGAGGGGGGGCTGAACGCTCTTCACAAGGGCAAATGAAAATAACGCCCGCTGGGATGAGTCCCAATCTAATAAATGTGACATTCCTTTTGCTGAATCTCGGTTTTCATCTTCTTTAGTTCCTCCTATACCTCCCCCCATTACTCTTCTTCCATATACCCCTCTCCAAAGGTGGAAAAAATAATTTACTGCGGAAGAGCTGCCTGTCATAATAAGGTGGGACATGAATATAGGATAGTTCAATAGATATTGAGTTTGCAAATCTTCAACCTACTTAAAAGAAAAAAGCAAAACAATATATAGTAAAATCTATAAATAATTTGGAATAATTTATTATATTATAATTATTTATTCATAGAAATAAATCTGGTATGAAATGTCCAAAAGACAATTTCCATTTTTACAGTACTTTCAATTTGGACCAAAAAGTCATTTACGTTACATTTGAATATTGAAGTTCTAAATTAAAACAATTGCTTTAAAAACGTAAAAATTAAAATAATAATAATAAACGTAAAATTCCTAAATAATTTTTAAAAAATTACTGTAAATATAACAGAAAAAAATGGACTGTAGCTCAATAAAAACGTATCTATTAGTTATAACAGTCGTGAAAAGGGTGACCAAATTTCCTTTTGTCAAATCTTCAGAAGCACAGCCCCAGGAAGCTACTGTTTAAAACAAACTATATTATTAACATTATTTTTATGTGATATTTAGCCTGTGATATTGTTGGGCTGCGTTTTTTTCGTGGAGATTTTGAATACACAAAATTTGAAGTAATCTTAGCTTTCGAGACTTAAAGCATCAAAGTACTCCAGGCTCCAGGAACCTGAGTCAGCAGCTACTTATCTAGTATATATACTCCTGCCTCATCCCTTCCCAGTCAGTTGTCTCCCGACTCCCGTCTGATGCACATGTATTAGTTATTATAGTCTTTGTAATCGTTTGTGTTTTACCAAATAAAGTTTTTTTTTTGAAGTTATCCGTGAGTGAAACTTTAATTGGCGCCCGAACTTAGGGACTTCCGCACTGCCGAAAGTAGAAAGTTAAGTTCAGTGAAGTGCACCGGATCCGCTTTTGAAAAGAAGGGAGTCAAGAGGATCCGAAGAAATAGTAACAGGCTCCAGACTCCCTCAGCGGCAGGATCACTCCAGTGCTCAACCCAGCGGATCAACCCAAAATCAACACCACGACTTCAAGAAATCCCTAACATCTCCCTCATAACATTAAACAAGGAAAAACTATGGTTACTCAGCAAACTGAGATGTGTTCTGAAAAACGGACTGCTACACATTTTCATTTCTCTACCTTTAAAATCAGACCCACTGACTACTTATTACTTTCTCCAGTCCCCTGTAATGAGACAATCCCAGACATTTACAACTGTATCACCTTATACCCTAGTCTTAAGAAATATATCTCACTTGTACATAGGTAATTGTAGCTTAGTTATAGATAATTATTTCTGTAAATCTATTAAACCTCTAGCAGATAAGTGTATAGAAAATATTTTTCTTGGTAATTCTAAGTATTGTATAAATACAACCATTTTTTCATCACCATTTATTAAATATGTAGAAGATTTAGACTTGTATTAGATTTAGCTTTAAGACCCCAGTTGTACACCTAAAACATACAGGTACACCTCTCTTTCTACCTTCCACTGCTCTCGTTATACTCAAAAATACAGAAACACTATTAGAATGCCCTAGACCTTTTGCGTACACTATTGACACTCAAATACTACTATTCAACCACACACCAACTGATATTAAGCCTTACAATATCACTTTTAGCACATTAGATAAACCTCAACTAGATAATATTCTACTAGAACAATTAGAAGACATTAATTATTTAACCTCTAATACATCTCACATTGTAATTTATATTATTGTAATTTATCTATTCTTTTTCCATATTATATTAATTACTAATCATTGTAAGTCAAAGTGTCTACCCAAAACTCAGAATACCTCATCTACAACAACTCGAACTCCAGTTGAACTCCAGTTTCATCACATCACCCATCCACTATGGCTCCTTCTTGGTACAACCCCTGGCAACTACCTACTTCTACTTGATTCTCAGGGGACTTCGAATCTTCGGGTGGGAGGACTTAAAGCATCAAAGTACTCCAGCTCCAGGAACCTGAGTCAGCAGCTACTTATCTAGTATATATACTCCTGCCTCTTCCCTTCCCACTCACTTGTCTCCCGACTCCCGTCTGATGCACATGTATTAGTTATTATACTCTTTGTAATCGTTTGTGTTTTACCAAATAAAGTTTTTTTTGAAGTTATCCGTGAGTGAAACTTTAATTGAGGTTAGTAATAGAAAATTCTTGAACAGCACTATTTAAGGATTTTGTAAGCAGTCAAATGCATTGACTTCCAGAAATTAAAAAAAAAATTAATATTGTTTATTTTAAAATTTAATTACTTATGTTACAAGTAGAGAATACATATGAAGTTGTAGGAAAATACAGTTTTAATTAATATCTAACGTGTGGTAGCATTTGGTTGTGTTCATTTCAGAAGTATATTATACATCTTCATTTGATTAGCGATTGTTAATTTTTACAAGATTTCACATTCAAAGTTGGTAGTGAGTGGAGGATATGATGAAAACAAGACGAAATGGACAAACCGAATTTAACAACTATTGGGTTTTAGTTAATAATTAAGTTTATTTATATTTTAAAAAACGCAAATTGATAACTTTATTATCTAATATACATTAGCACTGACCAGGCTAATCATTCAACAGATTCGTATAACAATATAACCTGCATTAATAATGAAGTAGAGATATATTGACAGCAATAATAATGGTAAATTTTTCATAGAGTTTATCCTTTTTGTCTTTCAAATATTTTCTATAGCATTTACACTTCAGTTTAATGAGTCGAAATTGAATACTGTATTTTATTTTGAATTTATTTATGAGTTTCAATACAGTTTGAATGCATTGTTCTGTTTCAGAGACGAGGGTAAAAAAAAGGGTAGTTAAATATTCCATGTATTGTTTATAAAATTATGTCGACGATGACCTAGTTCAATGGATGCCCTAGACGTTCAAGAAGCAATTGTATTTTTTTTCAAAAATGGAGTATAATTCAGGCTATAAATTATCTACTATGCAGGCTTATGAAAAAGAAGGAGACAGTCCATTGTGTAGGCTGCGAAAAGTACAGATTTCCCACGCGCTGATATTACACACAAGTGTACTCATCTCACACATATTCTCTAATTATAAATGAAAATCCGATGAATAGAATTGAGGGTTTTCTGATGGCTGAAAACAAGAAAGCACGAATAATTCACTTAGTATTTGAGGTACCAAAAAATACAGAGTACTACAATTGTAGACCTTGAATAGTTTAACAAGATTATTTCTATAACATTTTACGAATCGACTCATATAGATTTCCGGAAGCCATGAGTATATGTTTTCTGCTACGTATTTACCGCCTATATAAATAGTATATTATAATATGCCACAATGGATAGAAATATTGGCAGTTACAACTGTTTATCTTCAACTTACCCCCAGCTAGTTTTGGCCATTATCTAAAAATCAAATAGGGGCTCAGATTAGCCATGTGAGTTAAAGCGTTCACTTTACTCTCCAACGGTAAACCTAGAGTGGCGAATTATTAAAAATCAAACATATTTAGAATTGGTATTTGTGCAAGGAAAAGCTGTAATTTACAGTGGTTTACAGCCTTTAGTTCACATAAGTATAATATAAAAAACTACATAAACTACACAAATTAGATTTGGTATTTTTCTCATAAACTTTTTATATTAATTGTTTTTTTTTTTGGTTTTTTTAACTCAGCCTACTGAATACTAATGAACGTTAAGTTCTTTCTCTAAAAATGTTATGTTATACGACTAAATTCATTCAGGAAGCTCGTTTTCTCCGCTCTATTATATTATCTGTCCCAACCTGAATCACTTATTTTAATGTGTTAAATGGTTTCTAAGAATCCTACGACACTCCATCATTCCTCTCTTTCTATATAATATAATCCATTATTTCTTTACAGTACTATTAATATTGTTTTCACATTGTTACAATATTTATCCGCAAGCATTTTATTAATTTGATTATAAACTTATTATATCCTATTGCTAGGATAGCTATTCTAACAAAATGATAAGTATCTTAAGTTATGTAGGCTATTTAAGTTATTCAATATGCTCGGAAAGAGCCATTAAGCACTGAGGCCGGAAGAGTTGCAAATTGGCAGGTCGCGTTTCTAGTAATTCAATATTCAACTCGGACAGCTTAGTTGATACCTGGAGTATTCAATAATTATCAAGTCTAATAGCTAAGCAATGTATCTGTTCCGAGAGGAAAAAAACACTGATAACTCACAGAAATGTAAAAGGAAAAACGGCAGACCCGTTAATGTATGTATTTATACACTCAACCGCAAAAAAACCGGACACTTAGATTTAGTCTTATAATTTTGTTAAATACTTAATATATATGTATATTAATCTTTTTAATTAAAATAATTGGTTAATCTATAGGTTATTTAAACAAAATCTGCCAAAAGTGAATATTTTTTATTGATTATTTACAAAAAAATACAAAATAAAAAAAAAGAAAAAGATAGATTAACACATTTAAAAAAAAAAAAAAATTATTCTTCATTTTTATTACAGTGAATGGTAGACTTCGCTACCCCAAGCGTTTCGGCAATGTAACGTAAGCTCCGGCCTTCCATCTAAGTTTGAACGACCCATTATTCTGGACCGAAATAAAAATAAAACATTAATTAAAGAAAATGCTTGGTTAATAATTAAAGATGTTTAAATATGCGAAAAACTACTTACAGTTTAGAATAGATCAACTTCACGACAAATAAATCTAATCTGAGTTTTATCTAATTGTTTACTAATCCTGAAGGGATTAGTTCAATGGACTTAGACTCTAAATTCTCTGTAATAACTAGAATACCCACATAAAGAAAATTGCTGGAAATTAGCTTTTAATACGACAAAAATGAAGTGTCCGGTTTTTTTGCGGTTGAGTGTATATTGTTTGTGTATTATATATGTTTATATATACACTAGTCAAAAAAAGTCTGGAAACACTTGCATAAAATAGACATTTATTCTCCTTCTGCCTAAAATATTTTTTCCCCAAATAAAAATAATATTATGTTATAAAACAAACGTTAAACTTTTACAAAACATCAAGACATTAGATATCAACTATGGTTCCAAGAATCATTGATTTAACAAAGTAACAATATAAGCAAGAGCAAAATAAGTCTGGAAACACTTGTATCAAAAGACCCTACAGAGCTGCAAAACAATAATATTGGATTAAACTCACTATCAGCTCAGAGTAAAAAGGCCAGTAACTAAGATTGTGTGAAGTTCAGTCCGTGATTACCAGTTATAATGGAAGTGCCTAAGCCCTTTCGTGAACTAATCGTTTCATTAAAAAATCAAGGTAAACGTCTGCGTGAAATTGGAAGGACTGTAAATAAAAATCCTGGCACAGTGTTAAAAATAGTTAGAAGGTATAAAGAAGTTAATCTAATTATACAATGATTGACGTTTCATAACAACCCGCAAGCGACCGGTTTCACAGCTAGTCTTTATTAGAAAATAAAGACATGATAAAATTGACATTGAATTACCCCGGAATATTCTACATTGTGGATAACTATTCTAAAAGGCTATTGAGTATATTATTTCGTGAACGATGACATATGTACTCCTTAGAAAGGATTATACCATTTACGAGGTGATATTTTTTAACACTGAAGAAGAGAAAAGCTTGAATAAAATATGGCCACTTGTGGAAGGGCAGGTGTTCATATTGGGCCCTTAAGCTCCGGCTTATTTATCCGCCAGCCAAAGCCTCCAGTGGTCGGCTGAGGCAATTCCCTCTGAAATACAGGAGTGCTTATCAGCCAGGGTGGGGAAAAAATTATCTAGGAGCTGAGTAATCGGATGGTGGTAAGGGGATGGGGGTATGTAGCCCTTGGCCCCATGTTGTGTTTGCCCTGCCTGCTTCCTCCACGCCCCTCCCCAACGACCTGATAAGCTATTTATATAGGCGCATGTATTCCCTCTTTATAGCTTTGCTCTTCTCTTCCCATCTCGCCCTTACATCCCCACAGACGCCTGTGATATCTCAAAAAAAAAAAAAAACTTTCTCGCAATCTGTCCGCCGCATGTACATTCCCGCTCACATATTTCCCTGGAGTTTATAAGGCTTATAAGTTTATACAGTTTATGTTGGAAGTTTTTGTTTGCCCTGCGTGAGACGGGATTCGGGTTCAATCTCGTTCACCCCTCTGAGAATTCCTGCTAGGATAAAGGCGTTTTGTTAGCGACATTATAATTTAATTAAATTAGCATGATCCCTGGGGAATCAATAATGCTGAGGCGTTGGTTTCAAGACACTTAGATGACTAAGTTTTACCGCGAAAATGATACTCTAAGTTTTACTTCAAAATAATTAGATTTTAGAATCCTCCTATCTCCATTTACTACTTTAAATAGATCATTTACATTAACTTAAAATGGCACATAGTGACTCTCATAATAGTATAATAATTCACATTATATATAAAATAAAATAGTAGACTTTAAAAAAAAAATAAGCTGTGAATTATTGAGAATATAAAGGGAAAAACATTGACTTTTTAAATAAAAAGTAAATAATCTTTTTAATTTCTATATTATTGTTGCTGTAAAGTGATGCACATGTCTAAAATAAACCTCCTTACTTTAAACACACACACAAACATGCACACGAAAATATATATATTATATATATATATATATATATATATATTTGTGTTTGTGTAATTTATAAATTTTGAAAAATAACCCTAAAAGAGTAAACGTTTTTGGGAGAAATAATACAGTTAAAATATATTTATAACCATTCAAACTTGTAAGATTATAACACGCCGACTTGTGATTTGTGTAAGTATACAATAATTCATTATAATATCTTAAATGTAAGAATAATCTAGGCAGCGGATCTAACAGCCGTAGGATGAGCGTCTTTCTTCGCCTCCTACAAGAATATAAGACGCAACGTAAATGATGTCCGAACCTTAAGGAAGCTATAGTGAATTTACAGGGAGCCAGGGTTCATGAATGGAGTCAATTTAAAATTGTCGTTATATTTTGTTTGTGGTTGTCGTTTGTTTTCAAGCGGAGAAATGAGGCAAATGTATTGTTTTCCGGGAAATCATAAATTATTCGCGGCCCTGTTAATTAAGATTAGGTCTGTTCCCGTAGATTAGGAAGTTTGGTTTTGGTAAAATAACTGTGTGTTGAAATGTTTTCACCTGAAATAACTAATCTTTTTAGGAACAGTAATTCACAACGGAATTAAATATCTCGGCCTCGGCAGCACATGCTGGGTCAAACCTGCCACTATTATAATGAATTCTTAAAAGTTATAATGAATAATTACAAACTAAATACTTAAGATACAATGAATAATTAAACAGAGCTTCTTTATTTCCATCTTCTTCATTCTGGTATGGGTTTTACTAAATTTATTTCTAGTATAACATTTGAAATATTTAATTTGGGTTAGGAGTACGTCATTCCATATTAATTATTTTTTCCAAAAAGTATTTTTTTTTCTTTTGAGAGAACTGATGCAGTATTTAAAATTAACCACTGTAACGCTTTGATTATGTTATCTTCGTCTTGCGCCACTTACAGTTTAACCACGACCATTAAAATTATTATTACTACTATTATTCAAGAAGAGTTTGACAGTTCATCAACATTTTTCATTATAGCTCATTCATGAAGTAACAAATAAGAGAATTGTCACAAAAATCCGGTTTTTTACTGAATATCTCAGTTTGGTAGATAGTTATTGCTGATACAATTATTTAGATGTTAGCCAATTATAATTAAATAAGGCCAATGAACCTTGTTTATTCTACATAATTCGTTTAGATTAGATATATTAAAAGACACAGATTTATTTAATAGGCCCATTGTGAGCTTGGCTTGTTAAGGATGATATCTAACATTAAATATATCTTCCTTACATAAAAAACAATTATTGACTTATAAAATTAATATATTTCATGAAAAATGTATTTACTCAAACGGTACCATGAGTTTATTTGTTATTTGATTAGGCTTCATATCTCATTGTTAATGAATTCGCAAAATAGCAGCGAAATGGTGTTCACAATAGTTTCAAATTTCTGGTAAGGATATAGATAGGCCAAAAAAGACCAAGAAATAGATTGTCCAATCAAATATAAATTTCATTTACATAAAAATTATGGTAACTATATTATTTTAAATGGTTAAAACTGAATAAATTGCATATCAAAAAGCGGGCACCTTAAATTTGTTTGAGTGTATTTACATTTTACCGTTATGTTTATAAGTTCATATTCGTCCCTTCAAGCCATCTACAGATTTTCTTTAAGTTAGTAAGTTATTTGATAATTTCATTTCCTTCCCATCACCGGGCATTCATTCTATCCTACCTATCTATCAATACACATACAATTCATGTTCAAGGGCGTTATTTTGACTGAATATTCTTTATATATATATATATATATATATATATATATATATATATATATAATCTCAACCGCAAAAAAAACCGGACACTTAGATTTAGTCTTATAATTTTGTTAAAAACTTACTATATATGTATATTAATCTTTTTAATTAAAATAATTGGTTAATCTATAGGTTATTTAAACAAAATCTGCCAAAAGTGAATAATTTTTATTGATTATTTACAAAAAAATACAAAATAAAAAAAAAGAAAAAGATAAATTAACACATTTAAAAAAAAAAAAAATGATTCTTCATTTTTATTACAGTGAATGGTAGACTTCGCTACCCCAAGCGTTTCGCCAATGTAACGTAACCTCCGGCCTTTCATTTAAGTTTGAAAGACCCATTATTCTGGACCGAAATAAAAATAAAACATTAATTAAATAAAATGCGTGGTTAATAATTAAAGATGTTTAAATGTGCGAAAATCTACTTACAGTTTAGAATAGATCAACTTCACGACAAATAAATCTAATCTGAGTTTTATCTAATTGTTTACTAATCCTGAAGGGATTAGTTCAATGGACTTAGACTCTAAATTCTCTGTAATAACTAGAATACCCACATAAAGAAAATTGCTGAAAATTAGCTTTTAATACGACAAAAATGAAGTGTCCCGTTTTTTTTTTGCGGTTGAGTGTATATATATATATATATATATATATATATATATATATATATATATATATATATATATTATATATAAAGAATATTCAGTTAAAATAACGCCCTTGAACATTTTTAATTTGATTGTGTCAAAGGTTTTTTTACATTTCATCTGTCAAAGCTAATTTATTTTTATAATACAATGCTTGGTATTACCACAGGATATGCACAATTAAAGAAAATAAATGGAGACCACATTAATTAATCAGCAGTTGTTTCGATTTTTAGGACACTAAAAGTCTTTAACAACGTTTAGTTTGTACTTCGTCAATTTCATTCCATCTGCGGTACGAATATGTCCTAAGGAATCAACCTTGCATCTGGAAAGATTTATTTCGAGTTGAATAAGTCAGTTTCTCTGAAAGCTCATAAATGAGAGCTGGAAAATGAATTAAGTGATGACGGGGATTTTTTTTTTCACAACACTTTTGAAAAACTTGTCAACAGGACAATAGCACGGTAAATTCCTGGTTCATTTCTGGGATTTGAAAATCCTATTTTGTTGTCAAGGAAATTCTTTTTGCCCGCTAAAGCAATTATTTTCTTGAATTTATTGTTATTTGCAGTTCATAAACTTAAATCCAGTAAGCTGAAACAGACTCTGTGGTTTAATATATGTATGTTATTCGAGTACCAGAGTGTTCTATGGATTTCTTCAGCAAGAGCATGATGTACAGATTAGGTCAGTAGATTCAATGTATTATACACTCAACCGCAAAAAAAAAACCGGACACTTCATTTTTGTCGTATTAAAAGCTAATTTTCAGCAATTTTCTTTTTGTGGGTATTCTAGTTATTACAGAGAATTTAGAGGCTAAGTCCTTTGAACTAATCCCTTCAGGATTAATAAACAATTAGATAAAACTCAGATTAGATTTATTTGTCGTGAAGTTGATCTATTCTGAACTGTAAGTAGTTTTTCGCATATTTAAACATCTTTAATTATTAACCAAGCATTTTCTTTAATTAATGTTTTATTTTTATTTCGGTCCAGAATAATGGGTCTTTCAAACTTAGATGAAAGGCCGGAGCTTACGTTACATTGCCGGCACGCTTGGGGTACCATTCACTGTAATAAAAATGAAGAATAAATTTTTTTTTAAATGTGTTAATTTATCTTTTTATTTTTTTTTATTTTGTATTTTTTTGTAAATAATCAATAAAAATTATTCACTTTTGGCAGATTTTGTTGAAATAACCTATAGATTAACCAATTATTTTAATAAAAAAGATTAATATACATATATATTAAGTATTTAACAAAATTATAAGACTAAATCTAAGTGTCCGGTTTTTTTTTGCGGTTGAGTGTATAACTATCTGAGAACATAATTTACTCTTAAGCTCTGACTATAAGTTTGAACTTGATGAAATATAGTTCTTTTTTACGTGATATCAAATCTTCAACCTCTATGATGGTTTGATAGTATTTATTAAGTGAGGGTTTGATTCAGAAAATATATCTGAAGTCCTGAGGAATCATCATTGAAATGTTATGTAAAGCAAAATACCCGTTCTGATATCATGATGAATTGTTAACCAAGTTAAAGGAAGTCTGAAAAGTACCGTTATAAAAAACTATAGGTTTTCTTAATATTTATATTTCGTTGCTATTTATCCTGTTAAAGGGTTTTAATTACGTCATTGTTCGGTTTTTTTTTCTGTTTTTAATATAGAACAGTCAATATTGACTTTCCAACAAATACCCTATTCAACTAATTTTGCAGAAAAAAAATATGACCTCTATAAGATTCCTTATTTTCTCGAAATTAATACCATGGGATGGCTAATTTGAAAACAAAGAATCAAAGGATCGAATTACTTCCCTCCATTAAAATATTTATATCAGCCCGTTTACAACATTGCCTTAACCAAATACCGATATCTCTCATCATTTTTCGAGTTATTACTTATCAATTAAAAATTTTCATTTATTATTGTGTATTGTTTTACTCGAATTTAAAAAAAAAAAGGTCCGTCACGCAGGGCAACATAGACTTAGAACATTTCCTCCGTAAAGACATGGCATATTGGTGATCTCATGTCACCATCAATTCTTTATATCTCCCGTCTTAACAGACAGAAAATGAAACGTATGCTGGAGGTAAAAAATTTAGTGACTCATATAATCCAATTGAGACAATTAGAAGTGGGGGTTTACTGAAGACTGAAAACATAGAAATACAAACAGCTTGCTTAATAATGAGGTAAAGAAATAATTTATAGAATAACAATTGATGAACAATAAATGTTTAAGTTGACTAAATGTGTATCATATTTCGATCCAATTCAAATTAACAGGATCTTGGATCTTTCGAATCACCCCTCTATACCACCCTTCTTCCTTGTCCACTTTCTGTCATTAACGAATATGATCTGGTGGAATGAAACAGTTAATTTTTGAGTGTGGTATATATCAAATTATCGTGTTCAAGAATTCATGACCATCACCGCACACTACATGCATTTGCTCGTATCAAATGCATTCTGATACATTAACTTTTTGTGAGTGGGCAATGACTGAATGAGTGGGCTTGCTGAAGGATGAAATCAAAATATTCGTCACGCAGGGGATTCGTAACTTAAGTAGATTTCCCCCGTGAAGGTTTACAATAGATAAATCTACATACTGGTAACACCACCTTGAATATTATATGACTAAATACAAACTGTAATGAGGAATCTTTCAGTAAATTTACAATTTGATAATATGTTCAACGGAAAGCGTCTTAATGGTAAACAAATAGGTCAGGAAACCTTTCACAGCTGAATTGATAGATAGAAATATTCTAGACCTGAACGAAGAACAATTAATGAAATATATCTAAATATGTCATATTAATTTTATTGAAAACTATTTACTATAGCTAGTGCTGTAATTAATAATTAATCAGAATAATTTGTATCTCAATCACTCAATTTTTTGTAATCCAAGAACAAAAGAAGGGGGAGGGTCAGCAGAACGTATTTAAATATATCTCACAAAGTAAGAATTCAATGAAAACAATATTTCGTATTTTACCTTATAATGACGTGATTCATGATATAACAGCTTGTTATTAATACGGCATGAGTAGGAGTGGGGGCTTACTGAAATAATTATGAGACCCAAATATCTTGGTTAATATTCATGATACAGAAAATATGTATAGAATGACATTTATAGACCATTCAATTTGTAATAGGATTGGTCCTACACAATTCTTCGAACAGACGTATAATAACGGAAATATTTCGAAATTTCATAATTCCTCCCCTTGTCCGATTTCAGCCATTAACGAACTTGATCTTCCTTTTTACATAAAGCTATTCTGTTAACTCTCTCTCTCTCTCTCTCTCTCTCTCTCTCTCTCTCTCTATATATATATATATATATATATATATATATATATATATATATATGTGTGTGTGTGTGTGTGTGTGTGTGTGTGTGTGTGTGTGTGTGTATGTGTTATTTTGAACGGACCTCATTTTCTTAATCTCCTGGGTAGGATCGATGGACATTTGAGGAAGTTTTTCAAAAATCGCGCCATGAGTACGACCTCAATAGCTGATTTCCCTCAAGGGAAATCTTCTAAAATCAGATTGCAGGACGACTGCAATGTTGCCTACATATCTAATGATCGGTGGAAGAAATTGCCGACCATTAGCTATAAAGTGAGTATGAAACACGGAGAAATTGGAATTGTAAAACTGTGGATTGTAAGTAGAAAGGAGGGCAGAAGAAATCAAAGTTTTCCAATGGAATAGGAAAATAAAAGATAAAATGATTTTCACAGAAAGCTACTTAAGAAAACTACTAAGTATCAACTCCTCCCACCGGCAGCTTTATTCTTTCATACCATTCCATTCCTGGGAATGCATTAATGGCATAAATTCGATGTTATCCGTGAGTCACGGACCCACGCCCTAGAAACCATCAACATCTACAGTTATAAAAATTAATTCTGTTTTTCCCCCCTTCCACCACTTCCGTGTAATATTTATTAAGAGACTAAGTATGCTTATGGTAATACACTACATTAGAGGGGGGGGGGGGTGAACCCTTCTCTTTGCCAATCAGTTTATACTTCCTTTTTCGAAGTGAAAGAAGTATTGTAATCACGAAAAGTTTAGAATTTCAGATTTCCACGGAATTAACCTTTAAGCGGATTTCCCTTAAGGGAAATCAGCTCTTGAGATAGGACTCATGACACGATTTTTGAAAGATTTCCTCAAATGTTTATCGATCCTACCCAGGATGTCTCTAGCGGTCGAAACTATTCTTTTATCGTTGCGAAACTCGATAAAAGAGTTTTATGTAAAACTAAAGATCAAGTTCATTAATGGCTGAAGTCCGACCCGTGGGAGGAGGGGGGGATTATAGGGGGACAAGTTCTAAAATTCTTAATATAACCATTATTACGCGTCCAATCGAAAAATTGTATAAAACGAAGCTTATTGCAAATGTAATGTTCTATAAATGTAGTTATGTGCATTTTGTTACTATCTTGATTATTAACCGAGATATTTGCATTTTATAGCTGTCGGCCTTCAATGAACCCCCACTTCTACTCATGTCATTTTACAATAAGCTGTTATATTATGAAGCAAATAATTTAAAGCATAAATACCAATTATTACACCCTTAGAACTTTTTTGTTTTGAGATAAATCCAAATACGTGACGAACATGGGTAATCTGCTTAGTTAACACAACCCCTGTGTGACGTACTTTTTACTCTTTTTGAACCCTTTTGGAATAGTTTGGGCATCACTTTTGTACATACACACATCTCATATCGAAAGAACGACAAGACTTAAATTTTGAAATTTTATTTTTGGGATTATTTTAAAAGATGGTTTTGCACCTTCACTTTTGATTGAAATTGACTAAGGGGAAGGGAGGGGGGTTTAAAACACTTAGCTACTTGTGACCTGTTTGCTTTTGGAACCAGATTATTAGACAGTTGCCAATGGGCATAATTAGTAATATTAGTAAGGGCGGCGTGTTGATTTCATACAAAGGTCACATCCCGTTAATGCAAGCTTCAACAATTCAGAGAGGATTATTATGATTCATAGAAATGATAATACCCCCGATCTGATCTTTATGAGGGTTCTCAGCTTCCTCAATAATATGACGGCAGAATTGCCCCATCCATTGGGGTGCCAATAGACTAGTACAAAAATTTACCAAATCCCGGACGTACTACCATAGAATTAACAACTTTTTGTGGAACAGCTTCTCTGCTTATCTAGGGAGAATTCGGTAAGCCTGCTTACTTGATCCCAGCCTTAAGAACATAACCCCCCTAGATCATACGTATCTCTCTCGAACCAAAAAGTACTCCTCATCAAAAAATCAATAATCAGGTTTTCCACTTTTATAAGGTATATTCTTAAAAGAAATCGGAATTTTTCCTTCTCTTTCTGGAGTTCGTATTTTGTGTTTTCTTTTGGATCATATTATGTTTTAGCAGATTTCCCTTTAGAGAAATCAGTTATTTAGATCGTACTCTTGACGCGATTTTCGAAAAAATTGATCCTACCCAGGAGATGACGAAAATGAGGTCCGTTCAAATATATATATATATATATATATATATATATATATATATATATATATATATATATATCTGTTAATAATCTAGAGGTCGCAATGTTTGTTTAATCGACACCAAACTCGGTATTTAATCGTTTTATGTAAAAAGAAAGATCAAGTTCACTAAAGGCTGAAATCAGACGAGTGGGAGGAGGGTTGTAGAGGGGGAATTTCAAAATGTCGAAATTTCTCCGTTATTATACATCGGGTCGAAAAATTGTATAGAACTAATCTTATTGCAAATTGAATGTACCGTAAATTTATTATTATTATTAATGCATTTATTCTCTATCCTGAATGTTAACCAAGATATTTGCATTTTTATTAAGTGTAACGGACGGGATGAGATATGGTCGGTTGTATTCGCTTCCACCGAAAGTTAGTTCAGCCATTTCCGTAACTTTTCGGCTCTCGTATGGAGATTTCTCTATTGTATAACTTTACGTGGGAAATCTGCTTAGTTTACGCACCCCTGCGTGACGGACTTTTTTGACTAGTTCCTTCCCTATATATCCGCTTCACATGAACAATTAAACCAAAAGTTCTACTGCTATTAGCGCCTCACAAGCCATATTACCATTATTCTCAAACTGCTCAACCTTCCTTCTACAGATCACTGATGTAGGAGTCTTATACTGTATGAATTCTAATTCTTTCTCGAAAATATCACTTCTTAGAGACAATTGCTTTCAGGTTTCTTCTTTTCTCAGCATCTGTTGCTGATATATATATATATATATATATATATATATATATATATATATATATATATATATATATAGTTTTGAATGGACATTATTTTCGTCATCTCCTGGCTATGATCTATGGACATTTGAAAAGCATTTGAAAATCGCACCATTAGTACAGCATCAGCAGCTGATTTTCCCATGTTTTAATTGACCAAAGATACTCAACATCAACTAAATGCAAGATAGTCAAGATTAGATATTTTGAATTTTGTATAAGTTTAAGCCTAATCTAATCTCTAGTAATTATTTTGTTTTTACTGTTATAACATACGTTGACGACGTTCTTCACCGACAGGTATGACAACAGTATAATTTATACTGGCGGTTCTAACCCTTTATTCGATTTCGTTTTTATTTTAATATAAATTGATTGCTCAGCATAAATTACAGTTATCAATAGGAAATTATAACTATGAACTTTTCTGTTTATGTCAAATGTGAATACGAAATCTGGCCGACATAAGATTGGACCTTTCGAACGAGTTGCGTGTAAAATAAAACCACGGGTGGTGAATAGCGACTTTTCAAAGGGAAATTAAATCATGGATTAAATCATCCTATTGTAGTTGTGGGCAGTGAAACGAAGGCTCTGATCATCAACAGTGTCTGAATAGAGAAGGCCAGGGATATTAGAACCTAAGAAATACTACTGGCCCAGTTAGTGAGGAGTAATGATGATGGATCAAGATTTCCTCATGGCTAATGCAGCTCTTTGGGGAGCCCCGATATCATCAGTGTTTCAAAAAGACGGATTGTGTCGGATAGGTCGTGTTAAAAGAATGAATCCAAACAGAGCTTTCTCAAATAGAGATATGAGGAAAATAGACACGACCAGATAGTGGTGGATAAAACTAAATTCCATTAGAGTCCGTCACGCAGGGGCTGCGTAAACTGAGCAGATTTTCCACATGCTGGTATAACACAGTTTTGATATCATATCACAACACATTCCCTATTTCTATGTATACAAAAGAGGTGAATAGAAGTTAGCGGTGAGCGGTGGGGTGGGGGGAGATTACTAAAGGCTTTGAAAAAAACAAAAAAAAAACAGTTCGAATAACTTGCTGAATACTTGATTTACGAAAAGTGAATAGCGCAAGATTTGTAGAGCATCAATTGTTTAACAACATTTGTCCTATAATATTTTATGACCCAACTCATAATAACGGCAGTATTTTGAATTTTCGAATCTCCCCTCTACACTCCCACTATTCCAGGTCCGACTTCAGCGAATAACAAATATGATCTTTAGTGTTGACAGAAACAGTTAAATATCGAGTATGTTATATACACTGAAAACATCTTCGAAACCAGAAAGTAAAATCAAATTTGCATGTATCTCGCATAAAGGTCTCTTGAAAACAATATTTGTTAGTTAAGCTTAGAATAAAATAGTCCATGATACAAAAGCTTATTGTTAATGATATGAGTTCCTACTCATGGTGGGGGTTTACTGAATGCTGAAAACTAAAAAATCGAATTGTCTCGGTTATTATTCATGATAAGGAAAATACGTGTATAACAACATTTATAGGCAACAAAGTTTACAATAAAATTGAATACATTCACTTTTTCGGTCCGATGTTTCGAAGGTATTTCGAATTCCCCCTTCCCCCAGTCCGATTTCAGCCGTCAACAAACTTACAAGGGTAAGGGGGGGGGAGAGGACGGCCTTCCCCCCCATCGATTTGACAGAAATATTTTTACTGTTTAGTACCCAATGAAAACCCAATTCTGTTAAAGCAAGGGAACGCACTTCTCACGCAATCGTCTAGAAAAAATATTAAAGTTTCAGCCTAGCCCCATGGCTTATTAGATATTGCTTTCTTTTTTTACCGGAAATCTCGAGATCGAATCTCGCTGGGAGCACCTTCTTTTTCATTTTTTGCTTCTTGGGCGTTTATTTCCTGTGAATAAAAAAAGCAAAAGTTCTTTTTTAATTATTGGCATTTAATTATTAGCGTGTTCCAAATATTCAAAGAATATTCGAATGCTTTCTGTGAAAAATGTAATTGGTATAAGGAAATATTTAATATTATACAAGAAATATATTATTAATTAAATACATAAGTATATAGCAATTATCACTTTAGCGGATTTCCGGTTACAAAAAGAAAGCACTGTCCACTGAGCCACGGGGGCTCCTCGAAATAGAAGTCTTGGGAACAGCTCAAGACGTCCAGACAAATAAATTTTAATTATTTTATTATTTTTTTTAAACGAACCCGTGAAAAGTGCGTTATCTTGCTTAAACAGAATTGGTTTTTCAATAAGTACAAAATACTAAAACTATTTCGTTCAAATCGGTGGGTGGGGTTGTTAGTCTTTCTTTTTATATAAAACGCCTATATATCTAGTTTGGTAACGATTAAACAAAAATTGCGACCGCTAGAGCGGTTGCAGACATATATGCATATAATTTTGAACGTACCTCATGTTCGTCATCTCCTTGGTTGGATAGATGGACAATTGAAGAAATTTTTTCAAAAATCGCGTCATGAGTCCTCAATATCTGATTTCCCTTAAGAGAAATCTGCTAATAAAAAACACAGTCACAGCAAATTATTATTAGGGATCTATGAATTTAGCAAATGACAATGTTCTTAAAGAAATTATGGAAAATTTGAGTAGGTGTCAAGGTAAATTGGAAGTCAAACCATTCCAATGATACATATGTAATGGGAGGATCGATCATATGTCAAGCCAATTCTATGGAGGGCTTTTAGAACCCTAAGGGAAATCATTTTGTAAATATTCATTTCAGTTTCGAGTAATGGATGTCTCGTTCAATTACCACAAATTAGAGCCATGACAGTTTTGCCTTAAGGAATAGATTTGGGCTTGACTCATATTTTAGGTTATTAAGTGCCATCAAAGCAGACGTTAAAAGCTTGTGCCAAATGAATATATTTTAATTTCTAAACTACCATTGTATATGAATTTAATTATTGTTTTTGTAATAGGAGTTAGTCTAAGTGGTCCATATTACTGTTTTTCTCAACTTGAAACGCATTGCTCGTCAATACTGTTGTATATTATAATTTAGAGGAGAATTTTAATGTTTATTTTAAGAGCTTAGCAACTTAGACGGTGATGCTTATTTAAATTTAAAAAAAGAAATAATGTAACTACTAATAGAATAAAAAAGCATATAGAATGTATATAGACCAAAAACGAAACATTTAAAACAAATACGCAGCATATAGATCAAAATATTAAATCAAAATATGCAAACAGAACAGTAGTAAACAAATCTCATATCACAACGAAAAAACAACAATATCATATACAATTTAAACCAATAAATAGATTACAAAAGAGTATTAAAGATATTAAATTACATAGTTTTTTTTATTTATTTATACAGGAGCACACGCATCTTGGCGATTTAGCTCAAAGTTCCTCAATGTAAAATGAAAACAAAATTATAGAAAAATAACAAAAACTGAAACATAAAATAAAAAATTAAATACAACAAATAATCATTAAATACTAGTAATAAAGACAATTAATAAACATTAGACTAGTAATAAAGACAACAATTAAAATGGTTTTAATAAAAAAAGTATGTTATTCCAATATACTAGTACATTTATATTATTTGTTTTTAAATTTTATTTATTTAGTTTTGTGCCCACAGCGATGGTGATTGGCATTATTAGGATGCCATTACATAGTAATTAATGTTATAATAGTTTGACGTTTAAAAAATTAAATTAATACGTAAATAAAAACACATTTCTATAATATAAATTGTAAAATAAAAAAAAACAAATCTAACACACAAACACACACACAGGCACATTCAAACGCGCAATTATATCGAATTGTAAAATAATTCAATTTTTATAAAAACGTATTTTTTAAAATTTTAGCGTATTAGAGCTAAATACTCAAAAATGTAGCTCTAATACGCTAAAATTTTGTTTGTTAAATACTGAATAATTTTTTGTGTGTTCTACATTCAGTCAGTAAGTTGTGTATGTCATGAGGTATCTCCAAATGTTCACGTTCTCTGCAGTCTGGAAGTAAGCGTTTTATAGAAAGTGGTACAGTGCATACATCACATTTTAGCTATTCCTTCTTTTCTATTAGAAATGCATGTTTTGGGTAGGAATGGCCTATTCGATGTCGAGGCTATATAGCGGAAAAGAAAGTTCGTAATGCAAAGAAAATACTTCTAGGAAAAGAACCGATGGTTTTTCCTGCCATGGCGATTTTATTAAACTACTAGCCTGTACACTGCGTGCTACGCCACCAACTAAAATACTAAATTACGATAAAGATGTATATAACAAAAGTTACTTTAAATATCAAATTAAACAAATTTTGTCATGTGCAGGTTCGCCAAAAAAGAACAATAGGAAACAAAATATTTCATTTCATGTCTCCCTAACAATCCCCACTTCTGTTCGTTCCTAAAAATGTTAATATAGTTTATAGTAAAAATACGGAGTTTCGTTGATTTCGATTTAGTCTTTCGTGTTTTATAACATTGTTGACCCAGTCTATAGTTTTTCGTGTATACCTCATTTATAGTTCGTTATACGGCAAAAGTGCATATAACAACAGCTACTTTAAATAACAATACAAACAACTTTTGTTATGTGCATAATTGCCGAAAAACCGATAGGTTACGAATTATCACGATTTTATATTTCAGACCTCCCTTACAACCACCCTGTTCGTACCTCGAAATTTTAATATACCCGTAGCTTATAATCAGGGAGGTGTTAATACCAAATCCCATATGGAGTTTCGTTTAATTCTGTTGAGTCTTTTGTGCCATATAAAATGTTTGACTCCCACTATTGTTTTTAGCCAATAACTCATTTATACTTCGGTATACGACAAAAGTGTATATTAAAAAGTTACTCTAAATAACAAAATAAACAACTGTAATTATGTGCATATTTGCCGAAAAAACAATAAGAGACGAAATATCGCTATTTTTAATTGCAGGCCTTCCTTATAACCCCAACTCCTGTTCGTCTCAGAGAATACTAATATAGCCAGAAACCTAGCCTGAGTTAGTGGTAATATACATACCAATTTTCATGAAATTAGGTTCAGCCGTTTCCGAGTCTATAAAGGACTTACACACACACATTCATTTTTATATATAAGATTTTTAAGGGAGAAAAGAGTGTTGACAATATTTTTTCAATGTTATTATTCGAGATATTCACAACAGCCCATCGCAGAGGTTTTAATGGGTAACGGACTTAGTTGAAGTTCGTTCAAGCCTTTTTATAAACTGAACCGCGCCCTAGTGGACCTCATAGTTTCCCGAAAATGCTCTAAACTAAAGAAACCATATAGTTAAGAAATTAAGAGATATAGTCCACCTAATAGAGGTGAACTTTGAAATTTTTACATTAATGTTCCTCAACGATACAAATTCACATCCAAAACACCATATTAAATTATATGTATATATATTTTTGAGTTTTCGTGTCTCGTGTACCAATAGGACTCCAAATAAAATTAACCTCATGTAAGTCCAATGATTACCCACTTGTCATATAAATGGACTTATGAAATTTAGAATTATGTATTTTTATCCATGATTATTTATGAGTAATTAGCTAGTCCAACTGTTGTAAGAAAGAAACTTCATTTATCTGTAACTCAATACCATTCTCAGCATGGTTGAATCAAAATCAGAATATATGCTTATAATATAGTGAATAGTTACTTTATAGTTTTTAGTAGAGTTCCAATCATTGAAAATTGATTAAAATAATGTAACAGTGACAGAGACGTAGTCAGTGGTTTTATTAATACTTTGATAACTATTTGAGAGAGAATATAAGATGTATTTATTTGACCCAAAACTGTGTTTTAATTACATTTTGTGTTAAAGTACAAGTCAACAACTCAGCCGCCTCTGCTCTCCCTCACCCCGTCTGGTCTATCATAGCTTATAAGGGTTCATTTCCTCAATGTGCCCTGAACCACATAAAAGACCTACGTCGCTTCTGATATTCTAGCAGTGTAGCTTCATCACTTATGAAATCATCATTCTCAGCTTCCTTCTCTGTGAAATCAGCTATTGAGGTCGTACTCATGACGCGATTTTCGAAAATTGTCTTCAAATATCAATCGATCCTACCCTGGAGATGACGAAAATGAGGTCCGTTCAAAATTATATATATATATATATATACTAGCTCAGATACCCGGCTTCGCTCGGGAATTAATTTGAGCATGAATGGTGATGGCATTTTTTTGGCAAGGCTTTACTTTGCATAATATTTTGACATTTACCCGTCCCAGTGTTTAGGGTTAATACCCGTCGTTTCTGTGGATTTTTTAATAATAAAATTAATTTGTTATGTAAGACTTTACTGTCCTGCATATTGTCATATTTCCCGTCTCCTGTGCATTATGCATAGATTTGAATTATTAAGGAGAAAATGTTAACATACATTTGAATTAATTTTTTCAGGTGAGGTACCTGGTAGTTCATATTGAAAAGAATAGTTGAGCAAATTTCTCTAAATAACAAAATAAACAACTTTTGTTATGTGCATATTTGCCGAAACCCCAATAGAAAACGAAATACCGCTTTTATTTCAGACCTCCTTTACAACCCCCACTCCTGCCCGTCCCTAGAAATGTTGGTATGGCTTATTATAATGAAGGCATTAGTCCTAATACACGTACCGAGTTTTATTTAGTTCGGTTGATTCTTTTGTGCCAAATAAAATTTTGACTCCCGCTATAATTTTTAGCGTATAACGCCTTTATACTTTGGTATACGACGATAGTGTATATAACAAAAGTTTCTATAAATAACAAAATAAACAACTTTTGTTATGTGCATATTTGCCGAAAAACCAATAGGAAACGAAATATCGCTACTTTTAATTTCAGGCTTCTTTTATAACCCCTCACTCCTGTTCGTCTCAGAGGATATTAATATAGCCTAAAGTCTAAGTTGGGTTAGTAGTAATATGCATACCAAGTTTCATAAAATTCGGTTCAGCCGTTTATTTTAGCTGTCAGACAGAGGTTACAATTTTATATATATACATATATATATATGCCTGTTAACGCTCTGGCGGTCGCAATTTTTGTTTGATCGTTACCAAACTCGATATTTAAACGTTTTATGCAAAAAGACAGATCAAGTTCGTTAATGGCTGAAATCATACCAGTAGGAGGGGGGATTTTCGAAAATTCGAAATATCTTTGTTACCATACGTCACATCAAAACATTGTATAGAACCAATCTTATTGCAAATTAAATTTAATATAAATATTGTTCTATACATTTCTTCTCTATCTTGAATATTAACGGAGATATTTACATTTTTATTAAATGTGGGCCGATAACGGACGAGTGAGTTTCCCGCCAAAAGCTAGTTCGGCCGTAACTGTGCGGCTCTCGTATGGAGATTTCTCTATTGTATAACTTCACGTGGGAAATCTGCTTAGTTTACGCAGCCCCTACGTGACGGACTTTTTAGAAGTGATACTGACTAGCATACATACTGCACTTTTTGGGAAGGCTTATTCGTGGTTGATCTTCCAGGTGTAACTCCTATGATACACTTACTCTCCGCTAACTATTGAAAAATGGGGCTGACGGGATAGCTGTTTATGGGAATAAAGGCTATTTCTCTTTACTTTTCACGATTTAACTTGTTTCATTTTTTATATATGGGGACGATATTCACCTCTCCTTTGTCTCCTGGATTTTGTGTCTTTTCTCTATATATCATAAATCAACTAATAAACCTACTCTAAAATAATGGCAACCCCTGCATATTTAACTCAAAGTGGTATTTCATTATGCCCTGAATCATTGATGTTTTAAGATACATGATTATTTCCTCAATGTCGTCTCTACCCGATGGCTCAGGCTCCTCAATATCCTCATCATTGAATCTGTCCAACCGTGGGACGTCAACCAACTTGTAGAATTTTGCAAATATTTATGTCCAGGGTCCACCTAACTATGATTTGATCACGTGAGTAGGTTTCATTGGTTCATTTAGTCTGTTGCCTCTCCAATACAACATTCTGCTCAGTCGTGCTTGAAATCCTTCTGCATTTCCTGTAATTTTCTCGTTTCATGATATCTTTCTTTTATTGCGAACCAGACTTTTAGCACTTGTCCTCTTTTGGTGTATTTTAGTCTTTTCATCATTGCTGTTGACCCAGCATCTTAAGTACCATGTTTTTCGACCTGCATCTCCTTTCTTTTTGGATCTTTAGGACACGGTCCTTCTATGGCGTTTTTGGTATGTATTAACCGAATTTCAGAAGATTCACCATTTGTTGCATAAGTGAAATATGTGTTTACTAATACAACAAATTTTCCTCATCTATATATCATATATATTTTATTCAAAGATTTACATATATTTAAAATCAAAAACACTGGCTACTACAGAATTTGATGAGAAATTTATATATTATAACAAACACTTTCATGTTTTTATTTCAATTTACATTGATGGTCATAGATCCATGCCTTAAAAATGTTTAATGTAAATATTTTTTGTTTGTAATTTTACACGAACGAAATGGGACATAAATCTTGGTTTTCTGATGGGATCACACTGATTTCCTTTTATAAACTTTAAATTATGCTACAGGAACTATTTGGTTTATCACACGTTAACTTGATTTTTTTATACCTCAGGGATTTCTTTAAACATTGAAGGACTTTCTGAATCAATTTTATTATTAGAGCTAAATACGAAATACATTTCAAATATGTAATTCCGACGGCAGACGGGAGAAATGTTATAAACTAAAAAGTAGAGAGTGCACATAAAGGTCTGATGGGCGTGCACTTATTGGCTTATATCCTTGGTCCATTACACGGGGAAAGGGATAAAAGCCCCAAGCCATGAACTCGCCGCATGTACAAATCCATCTTCTTGCTCAATTTGTTCAACTGCATTTCCAGTACTGGATTTTTTGGCCTTCACTTCTAGGGCCCTTGGCGTCAAAAACTGCACTAAATATTCTCAACACGATGGCGTCTGGCTGTCAGTATCCTCAATATTTCCTAATGAATAAGGGGTCGGGTGTGTTACCATTATTATTAGCACTACCCATTTAGTAAATTCATTTAAAAATTTAAATATCTAATTTTTTATAATACAATTTGTGAACGTGGGCGTGATTGAAGTTATTTTTTCTCTACGATGCAAATTTAAAGGACGAATAATAATAATGAATAAATAAAATAATAATGAAAGACATGACTCTATGTTTGAGAGAAACTTTTAACTCCAGGTGTATTCCAAAAACAATGTTTAATTTTTTAAACTCTTCAGGCATACGGTAGAGAGACCATGCAAGAGTCGCTGGAGGCATTATTGTCATTGAGAATATCCAGCATGGTCATCAGATCGGTAAGTATGCCAATAAAAGGGACCTTTGTTAAATCAATACCGGAGTTAGCTACTGTGTTGACTACAAAGTTGCCGGTGTATGAAATTTGTAATTTATCCATATTAATGATACCATACATTAACATAAGAAATTACATCTGTAAGTTAAAATATAAAAGACATAATTAATTTTTGCATCTACATAAGACATATTTTCAACCATAAGCTGGGAACAGAAAGTGGTTAAATTTATTTTTTTCGAAACACATTGGGGTTAACAGGGATGGTCAGAAAGAAGTGGTAGTAAATTAGTTTCGGTATAAGGCATGGTCAGCGGGTTCAAGAATAGGACTGAAGGGGAACGATGGGAGACAGGGCCAAATCCAAACGCAAGATGGCAATTTAGAAACCTCTTGTCCACTCCAAGCCTTCCGGATCTTAGATTCCAAATCTCTCTCTCTCTCTCTCTCTCTCTCTCTCTCTCTCTCTCTCTCTCTCTCTCTCTCTCTCTCTCTCTCTCTCTCATTCTACCTACCTCACCGCTCACCTCTCAGTCTTTTTCATTTCCATTCCTTTTTTTTCTCTCTCTTTATTTAAGTAGTTTTCTTCTTTCGTCATTATGTGGAAACTCTGTTGCTATCTTCAAAATGACAACCAACTGCTTGCATGTGTTATCTCTGTTTCTTAATTTTGAAGTTGCTATTTTTAATTATAATATCGAGGGAAGCTTTACATAGAGAGAACCTCCCATTATACTGTCAATATGGCCAACAATTGTATTTCTAACTAATCATTCAGAAATATCAATTACCGGGTTTCATTAAGGCATTAGACAGTCACTAGAGAATTTCTTTCTGATAATGTGTTGGAAGAGGTAATTTCTGACGAAAATTAGACGAGAAAGTAGATTTGCATCACGTAGATATTTACAGTTGGAACCTCATGTTTAATATCTTTTTATAGTTTTATTCATTTACAAGCTACTTACTTTACCACAAAACCTATTTATACTCAAAAGGACTACTGGAGGGCAATGAAATGGCGGATTTGGAAGCTCGTAGTGCTCGAGAAGATGGAACTACAGCAACCTTCATCTCCCTAGATGATTGGAAACGAGAGTTTCAAAAGCTCATAATTCAAAGGTGGAAGTCGGAATGGTCGAAAAAACACGACAAAACAAAGAAATTATCGAGCGATGGAATACTGCAAGTAGAAAAATCCGAAAAGAGGAGGTCGTTCTTGCCCGTGTCCGAATTGGACAAACAAAATTAACACATAGTTATTTAATGAAAGGCTTATTCCCACCAATCTGCGATTCTTGTAATGTCCATCCAGTATACGCTAATAGTTTCTCTCATACATGTTCAATCCTGGCTCTTCAATTGCAGGTGTGTTATTCCTCTCTTGTTAGCACCGAAAATGCCGGGTTCCCTATGCCTTTAGCTAGGCATTGCTACTGATAAACCGTCTGTAAGGGTTTTCATTTCTGAATCAATGTCCTTTGCGAGAGTCCACGTATAAGTCAGGCATGTTCATTAATGCTCTTTAATCATTTGATTAGGTTTCTAAATGATTTTTATTGCAAAGCTTATGACTGAGCATAAAAGAATATGATCCTTACAGCCATTCTAGCTTTTAAATAAAGAACTCAAGTGAAAACAGAAGTCGGCATATTTCTCGGGAGCTATTGTATTGTATGAACATACATTCGGAAGGAATGCGATTAGTTATAGTTTGCATTGCAACATCGTGCAACCGGTTACACATCACAATGAGTCTCATTGTCTTTGTACAATCTATCATTGCATTATAAATGACAAATTAAACACCCACAGCGGCGACTTAAACATCCCTTACAATGCCATTCACGCCAACCTCATGAAATTGAATGTTATTCCCATATAACTGCCAATACGCCATAAGCCACATGTTCAGCTTAATATTCCTACGGTTTTTATACTTATGTTAATATGTCCAAATGGAGTTTTCAAAAATTATTCCTTCTTAATGCAAACCGTCTGCGGAGGTCCATTTGATAAAATACTGGATTACAATGCTAGTGGTGTCAAGTTTAAACCCTGATATCGCACTTAAAAGTTGATTTAGGTATACGGTTAACGAGCTTAGAACTTGAACATCTATTAGCTTACCCGTTGCACTGTGGGGGAATTAAGTAGCAATTTGAATAATAAAGTAGCAATCTTTGGACTGTAATACAACCGTAATACGACTGTTGACTTTATCATTGGCTGTTAACCCAAAGATATTTTTAAATGACATAGAAGGCATCGAAGAAATATATAATGAATTAGATATACCATTCAACAGTAATGTCACCACTGGTTAATTCGAAGAGAACAAAGTTTACTTCAAAAAATTAAATTAAAAAAAAGCTAAATAAAAAGGAGCCTTCTCAGTTTCCCTGAATCAAGGAATAACAGAGCAAATCATGATTGCATTTTTTGTAAACGGTTCAATGATCACTAGTCACTGATTGCTTTTAGAATGTCCATTCATAGAAAGCGCCCTTTATCTATTCACACTTTGTGGCTTGATAGGGAATTTAATTCCGGTAACATGTGAATGGATTGAAATGATTTAAGTGACTGCCCAAATAATTCAGCAATGGGTAAAAAAATACATATTTTTTATTAAAGGAGTATACTAACACTATTTATAACTTTAATAATGCATTAAGGCTTTAATAAGGGCTTTAGAATTTATAAAGAAATTGATAAAATATTGCACATGTTACACACACATATATATATATATATATATATATATATATATATATATATATATATATATATATATATATTTATATATGAATACTTTTTAAAAATTTGCGAACTCAATGAGAAAAGCTCTTCTAAGGACATATTTCGTAAATTAATCTGGTTTTTAAAGCATCTTTATACGGGTTTCATTTTTCGGTACAAATGCCTTCTATAGTCACTTCCCTTACTAAGCTTAAAATGGTCTTTACATGAATAAATAAAACAGTAATCTGGCTTATGCTAAAAACCACTTATCCTATTAAATTTAAAGACCTGGGGGCACAAAGGAAAATAGAGCCGATAATAGGATACTCGAGAGGAAACAGTTTTTTTTTTTTTTTTCAAGCCATTTAAGAAGCGCAACATTAAAAGCATGTGTACCATTATAAATATTAATTATTAATTGCAATAAAAGTTAAAAGCGTTAATCATCACAATTACTCGAAAGAAGAATCAAACAACATGTTATAAATGTTTAGAACAAGGACAACAAAACGTTCCTAGCCAACCACACTATTAAATTCAGCCATAATTTCGAGAGCACTATTATCTCAGAAAAAGAAGGGAATATCAGGAAGAGGAAAATATATGAATATATTAATACAGTTAAAAATAAGAAAATGGTGAGCGATAAGAAAAAACTGAAATTAAACATTGTCATGTTGGCTAATTGGGAAGGCACTCACACGGCTAGTTGGTACATAACATATATTTATAAAATAAATACATACAGTCTAACTTATCTACTATACTATATCTACGTTATATATACTTTTACCTATACTACGACTTACAACATATAATAAGACTCAACGCTAATTACATTAGAGCACACATACCGCTGGGGCCAAGGCAACAGACAGAGTAGAACTAGCATGTCAAAACTGTTCACTCTCTGAAAGCTAGCATTACAATGCACCACCCCCATTTTCAGTAGCGCTTAGTCTGCTTGTCCTTGCCCCCGCTCGCTCGCTCTCATTACGGCACTGTTCTATATCTAAACACAAATCACTACACCGCACATCTGAATTATATATATATATATATATATATATATATATATATATATATATATAATACATATTTAATATATATACATATTTTAGTTTACTAGAAACACTGCAGTAATGTTTGTTCAATTATACTATTTTCATGTATTATTTAGACTACACATGATTAGGGATAATAGATATTTTTTTATTTTTTGGTGTAGTGCCTACCTGACACCTGACTGAAAAAACAATTACTGAAACATATCAGAATATAAGATATTAATTTAATTTAAAACTACGTACAATGTATAGTACTGTAATTTATAATAAAAAGAATAATTTTTATCTCAATTAATCAAATTTTAATACTCCAAGAACTTAAGACAGGGGGGGGGACCAAAAAATATTTGTATGTATCTCGTATAATAAAGGTCTCTTGAAAACAATATTTGGTATTTAAGCTTCCAATGAAGTGGTGAATTATGAACAGAGATTTGTTTATATACCATGAGTAGTGTAGCAAGTGGGGGCTAAAGGTTGAAAAATGCACCTATCTCGGTTAACATTCAAGATAGAGAGTAAATGTATATAACAACTATTGTCATACCTCTTGGTGGAGACCGTCGTCACTGGCTGATGGTTGAGTACCGCTGGCAAGCGCTTTCGATGCGATGGCATCATCTTCAAGCCTGTCGATAGTTGTACTGAGTTGGTTGTCCGTCAGTCAGTGGGTTTTATGCTCTGTTCACCGTATTAGTTGTTTACGTTTAGTCCAGATCTGTTTACTTACCACTAAGATCTGTCAAACGAGGGATGTTGATGTTCAGGTAAATTGTTTTCGTGTGGTGGGTTGTTTACGTTTTAAATCAAGATCTGGTTCCTTACCACTCAGATCTATCAACGGGTTGTGTTGGTGTTCAGGTAAACTGTTATGTGTGGTGGGTTGTTTACGTTTTATTAGATCTGTTTACTTACCCTTCAGATCTGACGACGGTCTCCACCGAGAGGTATGACAATAGTATCATTTATATTGGCGGTTCTAACCCTTTATTTGTATATAACAACATTTATAGTAAATTTAATATGCAATAAGATTGGTTTTGATTCACTTTTTCGATTCAACATATTGTAACGGAGATATTTCGAATATTTAAAATTCTCTCCCTCGTCCAAGTTCAGCCGTTAAAGAACTTGATCTGTCTTTTTACATAAAACTGCTAAATATAGAGTTTCGTAACGATCAAACAGTAATTGCGACCGCTAGAGCTGTATATATTTATACACACATACACATGATTTTGAACGGACCTCAATTTCGTCATCTCCTAGGAAAGATCGATGGACATTTAAGGTATTGTTTTAAAAATCGTGTTATGAGAACGACCTCAATAGCTGATTTCCCATAAAGGAAATCTGCTGAGACTGGCTAAAAAACTATATATTGGCCCAATTAAGGATTTTGTTTTCCTAATTAGTAATTAATGAAGTTCACGGATTCAAGGTTTGTATCATAACCACAACTTACCAAGAACCCAAGGTTCACTGAAATGTAAATTCTAGCTTTTACGAAGTTATTATATAATCTGTATCAGCAAAGCCGGAAATGTTAACGAACACCAACACATTACAAGTATAAACAATTAGCTGTGTATATTTGTTCAGTAGGAATGCATGAGGAAATGAGCTGCAAAGGGACTACATGAACCGGATACCCTAATTAATTAAAGGGGACATATCGTATATAACTTTCAAATAAATGATAATGATAAATTAAATGCATGAAAGCTTTTCGTTTATTTAATTTAATAAAAGCACAAGGGAGTAATGTGGTGACCAAATCAGATTTTTTTTCTTGTATATGGGAGGTGTAGCATTTGAAAGTCCGGCATGCAGGGGCTGCGTAAACTAAGCAGATTTCCCACGTGAAATTTCACATTAGAGAAATTTCACGAGAGCAGCAAAAACAGTCGAACTAGCTTTTGGCGGGAAACTCACTCTCGTTCGTTTATACTCCCACATTTAATAAAAATGCAAATATCTCGGTTAATATTCAAGATAGAGAATAAATGTACATATATAACTATATTTATAGTAAATTTAATTTGCAATAAGATTGATTCTATACAATTTCTCGATTTGATGTATAGTAACGGAGATATTTCGAATTTTCGAAAATCCTCCCCTGTAAACACCCCCCCCTCTCCCACTGGTCCGATTTCAGCCATTAACAAACTTGATCTGTATTTTTACATAAAACGTTTAAATATCGAGTTTGGTAACGATCATACAAAAATTGCGACCGCTAGAGCGTTAACAGACATATATAATTTTGAACGGACCTCCTTTTCGTCATCTCCTGTGTAGGATCGATGGACATTTAAAGAAATTTTTCGAAAATCGCGTCAAGAATACGACCTTAATAGCTGATTTCCCTTAAATCTGCTAAAAAATTATGATAATACGTTGTGTGGATTTGGAGCCCTTCCCCCACTCCCCTCTCCTGCAAATCGGAGTTTTCTCACTCTGATTGCAACAGGAGGCCTGAAGATATACAAGGTAATCATGTATCTAGTGTTAGTAACTAATCTAGTATGCTTAAAAATATACAAACGAAACTTGAGTTGCCACGAAGTAAATTTTAAGGAAATTAAAATACAAATACAGATATGTAATTTTATTGTACCATAGAACATTAATGGCCTTGGTGAATATAGCTACTGCAGAAAATACAAGCCATTAGGAGTTACCTCTACCCGAGATAGCGCACGATTTTGTTTCATGTGATGCCTCCTGGCATTGATCTAAAAACATTTGCTCAGACTAATAAGTCATAGTTAAAAGGAATAATCCCACCCAACGAAGTGGTCGAATTTGTTGGTGGTAACTATATTTTTATGCGTTAAAAACTAATAATGGAACTTACCAAGAGTATAGTTAGTTTGATCTAGTTCTTCCAGATTAACGAAATCCTATTTAAAAAAAAAAACAAAACTAATAGTCATTGCTCTGAGATGTTAACTCAAGGACCATTAAAACAATAGTGGCACTTATCTTAACCAACCGTTGACCTGAAGGGACATCATGAGGTGGAGGTAAGGGATACCACTGCAGGTAATAGTGACTCACAGGTTTATCCTAGGATATCACTTTTCTTTAGACTGAATGATTAAAAACAACCTGGAAATAAACACCCTACTATTGAAATAACAATAGTGCTAATCATTAGTTGTATTGTTAGCCGATGGATATAGCAAGCTAGTAGAGGATTGTTGGGTGTAGGCTAATGAATGGTTTCTTAATTCTTCATATAAAGAATTTTATTGGGAGTGCTCACAGTTTCGGGCACCATTGGCTCCCTTCTTCATAGCTGAACAATAAACAAACAAATGAAGTGAACAAATATGTGAACATTTGTGAAAAAAAAGACTTTTGTAACAATAGTGGTACATATCTGGACTTATAGGAAGTAGATGGGGCCTGGTGAGGGCCGGGGAGGGGTGACCCAGGCGTCAACGGGTGTCACTTGTTTTTCCCATTTAATTCCCTCTTGTTTCATAAACCGAACTAAACGCAGTCGAATCTGGCATATTATGTTATAGGAACATATAACCTAAGTAACCGCAAGTGAGAAAACTTTTTGGCACCTTCTTAAATTTAAAGTTTTGACTTGAAAAATTGTTTCGCTTTGAAAATCTCTTGAACAAATAATTATTTTTGATGAATATAGACTTCTTAGGGCTCTTTGCTTAGCTCCACTCTTTTATATTTAGGTTTGCACAGATAGTTTTTTTGTTACTCATTCTTGATCTATTTATTTATTTTTAAATAAAGATTGTAAAAAACGCCCACAGTCATCGTACAGAGGTTGGGAACCACCATATTTCAACGGTGACCGCGATTAATAGGGTTTTCCAAAAATTAGACTTAGTTCAGTAAGAAGGTGTCTAAGTAATATACAAACATAAAAATTTGGTCCAGCTTTCCGCAAAATAAAGTTGTCTTTTTATTCTTGGCAACATAATTAATGGAAAGGGACCACTGTACAACTATTCCGTGGCCTATATAATATGGCTTTTATTACTGAATTAAATCTGGGATCAGTCAGCAATGAAATTGTATCCTAAGTATGTTCTAGGCGCAATAATATAATAGTATATTTATTTCAACAATAATCTCTAAGAAATAATTAATTTTAAGGCCATTGGTATGAAGTCGTGTATTCATTGAAGTAGCTTTGGTTTTCTCAGAAATTATTGGTTATTACACTACGTACGATGATATAGCTTAAATGGTTAAAAATGATCTGTTAGTAGATTCCTCTCAAGAGAAATCAGCTATTTGAGGCTGGTCTCATGGGGTGATTTTCGAATAATGTCTAAAAATGTTCATGGATCGTACCCAGGAAATGACGAAAATGAGATCCGGTCAATACAATATATGTAGTATATACAGGCTTCACCTGGCAATTGGTCTCGTGAACAGGTAAATCTGATCTGACACGGGACCGACCAAGGGAATAAGAGGGTCACAAGGACATGCAGTGGTTTCCCATTGCCTTCTGCATCAGACCATCCAGCAGCAATAAATGCATCGTGAGGGAAATTCCATTCACACCAGTATAGCCAAGAGTGGAGAAAATTCTATTCAATGCCAGAGTTTTTAGATAACCATCCCTCCTGAGCCTGTAGCCTGCATATATATATATATATATATATATATATATATATATATATATATATATATATATATATATATATATATATTTCTGTTGGCGTTCTAGCGGTCACACTGAAATACCTAAGGCTAATCACAACAAGAAACAAGAAAATACCAAAAACTGATATTACTTCTGTGGTTTGTACTGTTACAAAGACCGAGGATCAAATGACATATTACAAGTCCCAATATATTCACTTACCTGCATGGAGAGGGTAGGAATATTACTGGTTTTTTTTTTTTAATATAAAAGATTAACGGACATGGCTCAAAAATGATTTAATTGTGAAAGAAGAGAGTAATGGGCGATGGTGGGTAGATAAGTGGAGAATGAGAGAAGTTATTGTATATGCGACTAGTTACTGAACTCCTCTCAACAGATTTTCATCAATGGAAAACTTCTAGCAATAGGAAGAGCCATATCAGAATTAACTAGTGTCATTTATTAAGATAAAAACAGTCTTGGCATTATGTGAACATTGTTAATTATGAATTTATATATGAACAAAAACAGAATGCTGACTGATTCTGTAGTATTCCAAGAGCATCCAATTCCATTTTACTATGCTCCTAAATATCTTCTGTGGTAATCTTGGTTGTAATAACCAAAAAGAATAGATACTATAGCGGGTATCGGATTTAAAATAATAATGTTTTTTTTATCGTCTCGAAAATTAATCCCACTTAGAATTCATTTAAGGAAAAGCCTAAAAAAATTAACAGAAACCAAATGTTCAACAGGCCTCTAATCATCCTTGTTTGTCGAACATTATGTCTCACAATGGAGAAAAACTTCTCGCAGCTTTTCGTTCAAAATTTCGAAGTAATACTTTAGATTGAGTTGAGAAGCATAGCTGGTCTAATTGACCTCTTAAGGCATGTTTTATGCGCTACAACCATGTGCAGTCCTAATTAATTTTGTCAGGTTAATAGCTTCTGTAAATAGAATGTATTTATTTATTTATTGCTTACAAGGATTTTCCTTATAGCAAGGAGTAGGCCTTATATAATGAGGTTAGTTTTTCTATGTTAGTAGCTAATATATATTTTTACAAACTAGAATTTACATTAACATTTCTTGAAAAATATAAACTAATAAGTGCCATTATATTTTATTATCTTACTAATAATATAATAGTTTTATTAAACTAATTATCTTGGTTCCTGTTCTTACTAATATAACTAAGAATTCCATACCACTAAGAATAGAGTGAAGATCCAACTCCGGGGGCAGTTTGTTGGCTTTTGAACGTTCTCCATAATTTGTGCGGTCTAACTAGAGATACAGGGACGGACAACCAGTTTGACTGAGTCAATTGAGCATTATGAATGTTATATATATATATATATATATATATATATATATATATATATATATAATATATATATGCTTATTAACGCTCAAATTAATTTTTGCTTGATCGTTACCAAACTCGATATTTAAACGTTTTTATCTAAAAAGACAGATCAAGTTCGTTAATCGCTGAAATCGGACTAGGGGGAAGGGGGGGGGTTAGAGGAGAGGATTTTCGAAAATTCGAAATATCTCCGTTACTTTACGTCGGATAGAATCAATCTTATTGAAAATTAAATTTACAATAAATATTGTTATATACATTTATTCTCTTTCTTGAATTAACCGAGATATTTGCATTTTCAGGTTTTAGCCTTCAGCAAACCCCCACTTCTACTCATGTTACATAAACAATACTCTGTTATGTAATAAACCACATTATTCGAAGCTTAAATACCATAAATTGTTTTCAAGAGACCTTTATTATACGAGATAAATGCAAATATGTTATCGTGACCCTCCCCTCCCCCACCATTCTTAAGTTCTTGGACTACTAAAATTTGATTGATTGAGATAAAAATTATTCTGGTCCATTATAAATTACAGTACTAGATATAGTAAATAGTTTTCAATAAAATTAATATGTTATATTCTGATATATTTCCGTAATTGTTTTTCTTTCCTGTGAGAAGTTGGCACACCTGTTTGTTTACGTTTCAGGTGCTTCCCGTCTGGAGGTTTCTTATTATCGTTTGTATTTATTCATTTGATGTTGACGGTGCTATTGTGTTACCAGTATGTAGATTTATCTATTGTTAAACATCACGAGGGAAATCTGCTTAGTTTACGTAGGCCCTGCGTGAGGGCCTTTTTTTTTTTTAGCCATAAAAGTATGTGTTACCATAAGAACAAAACATTATGTTGTTTCACAATAGCGAAAAGTAATCTACCTAATATATATAACACGAGTTAGGATTGAAGGACGTGAGAATACCTAATATTTCTTTCATGTGTGTTGAAGTTCTTATGGTCAATGTTTATCGAAAGTAATGATCTAATTTATCTATCATTAGAGAAATATCATTGGGTTGCATTCTGTATCTGGTAGAAAAATGCTAAGAGTTCATATAGTCTAGAATAAAGGGAGGGGGAAACGTGAGATAATACCTAGGAAAAGGGATGGGGGATAAGTGACATTTGATGTATGAGGGAGGAAAATATTGATCTAACTCCGACTGAAGGATTTAGCCCATCCTCCTCTTATCCGCATTTTGGGACCTTCCACTGATTGCAAGCTCCAATTCCTTTCGTGGCTACATTAATTGAAACATAAAAAACATGTTAGTACTTTTAATTTATTTTCTGATCCTGTATTAATGTTCTTATACTTCCAAAGTTGAGTTTAATAACATTGGGCCTCACTACTGAATTCTCTTGTAACTCACCTTTTTATTAACGATGATTATGTTAATATTTATTATTACTAGAAACTAAGTCCCGAGTACTAGAAGCCCGTTCAGTATATTTGGTCGAGTTAATTTTAACAAATGTGAATTTTTATTTTTTAATGATCAATAAAAACAATTTCTGAGAGACGGTGCTACGGTTCCTAGTATGCTTGTCTAAAGTTACGTCTAGAGAACATCCGCTCTGCTGACATCACAAACATAAGCATTTATTTCCTTTATAATCCCTTCCATTTTTCCTCTCCTTGTCATTCCCCATTAGCTGTAGCCTGTTACTCTGCTCAATTTTAAGTTTGCAATTGTTATTATCAATAAAAGTGCTTTCATGCATACTTTATACTTAACTGGCGCCCGAACAGTAACTTAGCAGAAGTTTTCATTTTCAAGTGTGATCTATTTCCCAAAATTTTGAAAACTTTGGATTTTAATCCTTAACTGCTTATTACCCAAAGTACAGTAAACGCCTTTTTAAAAAGCACTTTTATTGATAATAACAATTACAAATTTTAAAAAGTCCGTCACGCAAGGGCAGCATAAACTAAGCAGATTTCCAAAGTGAAGTTTTACAATAGGGAAATTTCACTAGAGCCGAGCCAGTGATGGAAACGGCCGAACTAGCTTTTGGCGGGAAAGTAACTTTCGTCCGTTAGGCGCCCCGATTTAATAAAAATGCAAATATCTCGGTCAATATTCAAGATAGAGAATAAATGTTTATAACAATATTTATAGTAAATTTAATTTGCAAAAAGATTGATTAAATACAATTTCTCTACAATTGATTAATAAGATTGGTTCTGTACAGTTTTTTGATCCGACGTATAGTAACAGTGATATTTTGAACTTTCAAAAATACTCCCCTCTAAACCCCCCTCCCTCCCACTGGTCCGATTTCAGCAGTTAACGAACTTGATCTTTCTTTTTACATAAAACGACTAAATATCGAGTTTGGTAACGATTAAACAAAAATTGCGACCGCTAGAGCGGTAACAGACAAATATATATATATATATATATATATATATATATATATATATATATATATATATTATATAAAGCCACGAAATTAAATGACTGGTTAAGCTAGTCAATTGGTGGCGGACCTACTACCTTCGAACCATTAAGTCACCTAACGGTATTGCATGTAAGCTTTTCATCGTACGCTTTGGCCAGACATGTATTAAAAAATAAATTTCCTTTACATCCTGAGCACCCGAGTAATGAACATTATTAAATAATGTTGCTTCCCTAAGGGCTGACCACTAATTGTAAAAATATTTATTACACACACACACAAACACACACACACACACCCACACACACACACACACACACACACACACACCCACACACACACACACACACACACACATATATATATATATATATATATATATATATATATATATATATATATATATATATATATATATAGATATATGTACGTATGTATATATGGGAAACAGGTCGTAATGTTTAAGGCTATGCAATGCATCCAATAATTACATTTGAAATGTTTTAACGTAAGTACAATTTATAAGACTGATGTTAGTATGTAAATGTATTTTGAATATAATATTTAAATTGTAATTATTGGATACATATCATGGCCTTAAACAATTTTTTTTAGCAGAATTCCTTTAAGGGAAATCAGCTATTGGGGTCGACACGATTTTCGAAAATTTTCGTTAAATTTCCATCGTACCAAAGAGATGACGAAAATGAGGTCCGTTCAAAGCTATATATATATATATATATATATATATATATATATATATATATATATATATATATGTATATGTTACTGTAAAACCCCGAAGTGTGGTAAATGTCAGGACTTACCAGTAAACCCTAGGATTTACCAAGAGGACTGGTTAAAGTCCGAAATCTAGATGAAATTCGAGCTTTTACCGCTTGGCAGTTGGTCAATCCCCGGATTTACAGTCTGGCTTGGTAAATGCCCGAAAAACTTTAAATAAATGTGAGATTTCGTACTTTTACCAATGCTGTTTGGTAAATGTGCGGATTTGCCAAGGCTCATTGATAAATGTCCAGTAAAGAGGAGTTGGGACAGGGATGGATGAGGACCAATGATACTTCAAAGGGGTCTGAGGGGATTAGGTTTATTCAAGCCATGAAAAACAGACCCTACCACGAAGGAATCAAATGCTCTCCCTATGAAGCCATGTTTGGAGTCCCCATGAAAATGCTCCTCGATGGCTATCGTTGAAAACAATAATGGCTACCTCGAAACTCCCTCGTGATATGATAACCAATCTCGCTTCTGAAGAACAGCTTGAGCAAATTCTTGATGATACTTTGAGGTTCAAACGTTGACTCTTGAGGAAGATATGACAAAAATGTAGGATTTAAAACATCCTGATGGCGGCAAACTTCAGCAAGACAGTGCCAATAATAAGTTATCTGCCACCAAACAGAAGATGTGCTCTGTCAAAGAAATTCGCCAAGCAGCAAGGGATGGTCTTGAATCAAAGGCCAAGGAAATGGGGAAAACGACGAAATGAAAATTCCCAGATCCCGAAGTTGGCCAGAACGTGAGGATCAAAATTCCTGATGTCGACCGATCTAAAATCGACCCAAAAGCATTGCAGTGAACGTCACAAAAGAAGATGGGTTCTACCAACTCGGAACTTCTTCAGAAAAATTGAATACACTATATTCGTGTAATCAGTTTACAATTTGCACCGAGAATTTCATGTCTCCTGATGAAGTGCCCGACGAAGAGATGAGCCTTCGCACCCCAGTGGCGCATAACATCTCCGTTGTTAAGCATTGGTTCGAAAAATTGTATAAAACCTATCTTTTTGCCAATGTAATGTTCTATAAATGTTGTCATATACATGTTTTCTCTATATTCAATATTAACCGAGATATTTCCATATTTTCGTTTTCGGCTCAGTAAACCCCCACTCCTGCTCATGCCATTTTAAATATAAGCTGTTATATCAAGAACAACTTCATTCCAAGGTTAAACACGAGATATAGTTATCATTGAACTATTAATTTGTGAGGCACATGCAAATACGTCTTGTGGTGGCGTCATTAGTTAAGATTTTTCGATCTTTACTCGAAAATGTTTATTTGATCAATACCATGCTCGATATTTACCTGTTTCAGTAAACACTAAAGAACATATTTGTTATTGGCTGAAATCGGACCTGGAATAGTGCTAGTTAGAGAGGGGGGAATTAGAACATTCAAAATATCTCCGTTATTATGAGTAGGATCATAAAATGTTGTTGAACATATGCTTTTAAACATTCGATTTTCTACAATTGTTGTTCTATGCATTTTTTGGTAACTCAAGTATTAAGAGAGTTTTTCGTACTTTCTTGTTTTCTGCTTTCAGTAGCCCCCCCCCCTTTCTTTTCGTCGTTTTTTTTTTACATATACGTAAATAGAGAATACGTGGTGGCAGGAGTGCACAAGTGATACATCATCACTTTGGAAATCTGCTTAGTTTACGCAACCCCTACGTGACGGACGTTTTTGTTTTGGTTGTTAGTACCCGATGAAGGCCGTGTGATTTATTAAATAAATTGATGGGAAGACTTTCAGTTATTAAGACCTGTTTCCCAGATCTGCACTCTCACAACCACAAATATACGAATTATATATTTATATGATTATTTTGGTATTTGTTATATTTGAATTTATGATTGAGACGTCCCCTCCCCCTCCAGTTAAAAGACACTGTTCGTTAACATTAATATGGTGTATCTAAGTTCTAAGCAGAAAATTTTCTGCTAATTATAGAAATAACTCCTTTTTTTGACATGAAATCACAAACACTAAATTGCTTCCAAAAAATTGAAGACCAGTGAGGGAATGTAGGGGGAATTGAAAGGCACAAAGGGCAATGGCAAATCAGTCAGGCGGAAGAATACGGGGGTTCGGCTGGCTTCTGCTTTCCGGGCAGACCCCCTACAACAGATCCGATATAGATATGAAATAGGGAGAAAAAGGAAACTTCATAATACATTTTAGCATTGTAGTGTTCTCTTGGGAATGATTTTCTTTGTAACTGTTAGCTTATTAAATAAGAAAAATCGCGTTCCATAGCGATATGCCACAGTTTGGAAACTGTTGTAGTGTATAGTTTGGGAACTATGAAACATGCCATTTTTGTACCATCTCCTTTTTAAATACAAATTTACACGACAGCCAGTTGAGAAAATTAGTGGATACTAGTTCCTCTCAAAAAGAAAATTACTTATTACCAATTTTATAAAAATTCCGTCACGGGGCTGCGTTAACAACCTGATTTCCCACGTGCGCCACGTATTTGCATTTGTTTCAAAACTTAAGGGTTCAATGAGAACAATATTTGGTATTTAAGCTTCAAATAAAATGCTTCATAACATAATAGAATATTGTTAAAATGAGATGAGTAGGAGTGATGGTTTACTAAAGACTGAAAACTAAAAAATGCATGTATCTCAGTTAATAATCAAGATAGTGAAGAAATGTCCATAACAACATTTATAGAACATTACATTTGATACATATGACATATATTAACGGGTATATTAAGAATTTCAGAAATTCTCCTCCTCTAAACCCCCCCTCCCCCAGGTCCGATTTCAGCCGTAAATGAACTTGATCTTTCTTTTTTCATAAAACGATTATATATCAAGTTTGGTAACGATAAGACAAAAATTGCGTCCGCTAGAGTGGTAACAGACAAATATATATATATATATATATATATATATATATATATATATATATATATATATATATATATATATATATAGAAAAAATTCGAAAATCGCGTTATGAGTACGACCTCAATAGCTGATTTCACTTAAGGGAAATCTGCTAAAAGTAAATAATACATACTCATCATCTTGCAAATAATTGACTGGTTTCATAAATAGTAAATATGAAGAAGTAAATAAATTGTATGGGGTTTTCACAGTGTGGTACTCTGTAAGCTAAGTAGTTATATAATATCCATATTTTATACAAACGGTTATTAATGAATTCGAAATGGTATGGAGTTTTTCTCACCTAGTGGGACTTATATTATAAGGCATATATGCGTGGTATATGATATGACCTATTATTGATTATATATATATATATATATATATATATATATATATATATATATATATATATATATATATATTAGAAAGACCGCAATTTCCGGGTTAGCTCAAACAATTGAACAAAATATGCCTAAAAAAATAATAATAATAATAAAAAAAAAACATATTTTTCTAAAACCGTATATCAATTCTACAGTGATAAAATTTGTCACGTTTCGGAGAATCCTAAGAATAATGAAATCAAAAATGAAATTCATATCTGTCTGTCCACCCGTTCGTCGCGAATTCAGTTCAAAACAGCTCCGATGATTTCAAAGTACTTAAAAGAATGGTTCTACATTTTTCGATCCAACTCATGATGAAAATATTTCGAATTTTGGAAACTGCGTAACCTTCTTAAGCCTCCCCCCCGTCCCTATTCCACATCCTATTTCAGATATTAATTAATATGTTCTGTAGTGTTGAATGAAAAAGTAAACTATCGGAGATGGTAATGACGAAATAAACATTTTTGAGTCAAGAATTCATGATTTCATCACAGTACATATTTTCATGTAACTCGCATAATAAAGACCAATTGAAGACAATATTTGGTAGCTTGAAATAAGATGTTTTATGATAAATTGGCTTATTTTTAAATTGTGATGACTGAGAGTGGGGTTTACTGAAGGCAGAAAATTTAAAAAAAATTCTTCGTAGCTTCATGGCAAGAGTCACTAATAAAAACATTTTTTTCGGTGCAAACATTATTCATACTGCCCTATATGTTTTGTGGCTTACATGCCACTTCTTCAGGGGCTATCTCTTTTCCAAAACAATAACATTAATTTAACAAAACCCTAAGCTTATTCTTTGCTAGATATTGTCTTAATAAGTGCCTACTTATATAATATATTTATTAAATCCAAAATTACAGATTGCTACTTAAATTTCTGATGTGCTCGTTTTTTCTTACGTACTGGGAGATTGTTGATACTGAGGTTCCCGAAGTAGGTTATGTCAGCTGACAACAGATCGATTATTTACAGGTCAACCTTGAACTCGATTATTTCACGTCATAATATAAAATCGATTATCATAGGATCAAATTTTGTAGAATATATGATTGTGGTATTTCATTTAAAAAAAAATCAAACATCTCGGTTAATATTCCTGATAATGAAAAACGGTATATGGCAACATTTATTAGACATTACATTGGCAACAAAATTGGAATGATATATATATATATATATATATATATATATATATATATAAATATATATTAATCATCAAATGTAATTGCCAATAAGTGTTACCATGTACGTATTTTTATTATCTTGAATATTAACTGTGATATTTGCATTTTTCAGTTTTCAGCCTTCTGCACACCCCCACTTCTACTAGTGTTACATAAACAATACTCTGTTATACAATAAACCGCATTATTCGAAGCCTTAAATACCAAATATTGTTTTCAAGAGACCTTTATTATACGAGATTCATGCAAAACTATTCTGGTGACCCTACCCCCCTCGTCTTAGGTTCTTGGACAACTAAAATTTGATTGATTGAGATAAAAATTATTCTCATTCATTATAAATTACAAATCTAGATGTACTAAATAGTTATCAATCAAATTAATATATTATATTCTGATATATTTCAGTAATTGTTTTTCTTTCCAGTGTGATGCGTCATGAATACAAACTTTTATCGGGGTATTGGCTTATATTACAAACGATTTATACATATAAAAAGATCATCTATTGAATATTGTAGCTTGTAGAAATGAACAACAAATTAATTCATTCATCAGTAATTAGATTTTATTCTTGGAAGTCACTTAAGTGACAATTAAGTGAATTCTTCTTTGAAGGAGAAAATTAAAAATAAAAATTAATAACTTTTTTCTTGTAATTAATCCGCATCACAGTAAATAATAACTTCGGAATCCAGCGATGAAAGGTTTTCTTTATACAAAGCTTTATTTCAGTATTATAATCAAGAATTAATTATGTCTTCCAAATGTATCACTTTGTCAACCTTATATTTTTTTAACTGCTGAAATCGGTGAGGGGGAAGAAAATCGAAAATACAAAATATCATCCTTACCGTGGGCCCGAAAAATCTTAGAGAACCAATATTGTTAAAGCATTGATGCTCTACTATTGTTGATGTATATATATTTTTTCGTACCTCGAATATTAAATGTGTTATTCGTACTTCCTTCAATATTTAGTAGATCCGCAATTCTACTCATCGAATTTTTATTAGAAATAGAGAATATATGGTCGGATGAGATTAATCGTGAGTTATACTAGCACTGCTTAGTGCTTTTAAGTCGAGTGGTATTGTGGCGGGTGTACATTGGACATATAAAACAACATCAATAATTATTAGCAAAGTGAGCAATGTTTGCTTGAAGTAATCGTTTTTATGAAATAAAGTCCGCCACGCAAAGGCTGCGTAATCAATGCATATTTCCCATGGAAAGTTTACAATAGATAAATTTACACACTGTTAACAAATAACAACACCGTCAATATTAAGTGATTAAGGACAAACGGTAATGAGAAATCTTCAGCCAATTTCAATAACCTCCCCACGGAAAGCGTCTACAAGAATCCGCCATAAAAAGTACGGCATTCCATTGGAAATTCCAAAGTTATGCTCCGTGGATAAGGTTAGGAAGTTGAATATGGACTGAAAGGAGTCTTCAGGGGTCCCAATTATGGCACACAACACGTCTCAGGCATATATATATATATATATATATATATATATATATATATATATATAAAATTGAACGGACTTCATAACTGAAATTTCCTAGGAAGGGCCGATGGACATTTTAAGTCATTTTTTCAAAAATCTCGAAATATGTACAACATAATTAGCAATCAGAAAGAGGTGTAGCTGATTGCTAATTTTAGTTTCACACTACTTCATTATATTATTGCTACTTGTAGTACTGTAATAATCCAAGTAGATTTGATTGTTTTATACATGTATAGACGTACACACAAATTTAAGTTAAAGTTGTCTAATTGCTGAAATCAGACCAGGAAAAGTAGCATAGAGATTGAGATAAATGTATACGCGTTTCGTAGTATTACGAAGTATATTAAGAGAGTTGAAAAACCAATTACCCTAATGTTAACGAAGTTATTTGTTTTGAGCTTTCAGAAAAGACTAACACACGCCGTTTTTAATTGGGTTTAGAGTTTACTAAATGACTCATACCCATCCGAGATTTTAATTATAATTTACTTAGAATACTTCGTAAGGGAGAAATATAGAAAATAATTTAATGTGACATCATCCCCAGTTTCTCATTTTCCTTCTTGCTTAGTTCGTACTTTCCTTGGCGTACTTCTATAACGTTCCGGAGCTTACATATGCCGAGATGATTGGAACTAATTTCAATGAATATGTATTATTCAAATTAATTATTTTGCGATGCATCTGATCAATCCAGCAATAGTTTTCGGTGACATTTCACTTAGCACCTCCATATATATATATATATATATATATATATATATATATATATATATATATATATATATATATATATTATTTATTTATTTCCTTCCTGAAGTAAGCCTACTGGAAGGGAGTTTATTAGCCACACGTCCCGCACAATAATTAGTACATAACGTGTGCTTGATACATAACATTTTTTTTTTTTTAAGTGTGAATAACATAAAATATTTGTACAATAAAATTATTTACGATATATATATATATATATATATATATAAATTGAACGGACTTCATAACTGAAATTTCCTTGGAAGGGCCGATGGACATTTTAAGCCATTTTTTCAAAAATCTCGAAATATGTACAACATCAATAACAGATTTATTTCCATTTATGAAACACAATTAATTAATAAAATAACTAATTGCATTCATAAAAGTTATATGAATTCGAAATATTCTTCCTTAATACAAAATATTCATTATCTAGTGTTTCGAAAGGGCAACTATCTTTAAAAGAAAATCGAATTCTAAAATTCTAACTGCATATAAATTAGGTTTTATGTTCTAAATGGCCTCACGCTCAAAGACTAGAGACTTGGAGAAGGTGACATTCCACAAAGTCAATAGCTGCTCATAATTAGCTATTGATTATCACTAGTTGAAAGGAACCACCGAGACCTTTAATAACGACCAAAGGCGGAAGGGGGCAAGCAAGTATTAAGGGATGAGGCGTTCCTGTCATCCCTCATCCTTCCCCGCCCCCTTTTCCTCCTTCTTCTTTGCTCTAATTTATTTTTCCAAATCCCACATCTTACTTCTATCTCATAATCCTCATCCCGGGACAGCTCATTTTTAGGAAGTAATATTTAAAATAATCTGAAGTGCCTCTGAAAAATCCTCATGTCCTTTAAATTAATCCTTAGTGTGGCCCTGTCATGCTCTGGGTGGAGTTTCCTGTTCAACCAACTACCTGTTCCGCTTAGACTTTTTAAAATTAGTCATAAATCTAATTAGGATTAAATCTCTTTTATCAAGAGGAGATAAAAGTAATTTAACAAGACACTTCGATAAAACGAACAAGAGATTTATTTGAGGCCTTCGACTCTGAGGTCTCCATCAGTTCTTACTATGCATATATATCAACAATATATAAATTCCGTCAAGCAGGGGCTGCTGAACCCCAAACTGATTTCACACATTTTAGCAGGTTTCCCTTAAGGAAAATCAGCTATTGAGATCGTACACACGACGCGATTTTCAAAAACGTTCTTCGAATGACCATCAATCCTACCCAGGAAATGAAAATGAGGTCTGTTCAAAATTGTATTGTTAAGTTAGTATGTTTAGAGACGAACTTAACCAAAAATGCAAGAGAAAAATATTTATATTTACGAATATAAAAACACAAACACATGCTACGTACATCATAACCTTTTGTCCGGTAATAAGCTCGCTCAGGTTGTAGCGTTCAATGTAAAATGTAACTCACGGGTTGGGCTCCTGAGTGTGGTTAACAGTCTTATGGCCACTGTAATTATCGCACTCCCGTTAACTAATGTTTATTAAAGCCGGCACAACAATTTATAAATGTTTTAAGAAAGAGGCACTCGCGACATGCACATTGTGGGATTGGTAACCAAGCACTGAGGAGTTATATTTTGTTTGTGATACATTACAGTAAAGGAATTCATTTCATTAATAACCTGCTCAATGGCATGCACCTGTTCCGCCTTATCCAGTAAGTGGAGGTGTTGGACCACAGCTAGGATCTAGTCCAAGCTATCCATTATATCCCAGCCTTCCTCAGAGATATCCAGGCACACCATATTTAGCTGTTTGCCCTCAGGCACCTCCAGGACACAAGCCAGCACCGGTTCATCCTCTTGATTCAATTCCTTTCAAGCTATCAACAGGTCTTAATTCAATGTCCTCAACATTCACAAGAAAAACTCTTACTGAGCTTGAATCTATTCGTAATGGATTGGACCAATTAGGTGCAAGATTAAAGTCAAATGAATTCACATACAGTTTCGAACTTGAGCGCTCGGTTATTCGGGAGGAAAGGATGTCTGCTGCTATATAGTTATATGATCCATCAGTCTTCATCAGTGGCTGTGTATTGCACGTAATTTGGAGAATTACAATTTATGTTTTAAATATTTAAAAATGTGTGAAATATATCGTTTTGTTATATTGTTCCTGTATAACATAAAAAAAAAAAAAAAAGAATGTTTTTTTTATTTTTTTAAAAAAAGTAACCGCTACAGTATATATATATATATATATATATATATATATATATATATATATATATATATATTTATATATACACATATATTTGTCTGTTAACGCTCTAGAGGTCTCATTTTTAGTTTGATTGTTACCAAACTTAATATTTGATTGTTTTATAATATAAATATATAAAGATCAAGTTCGCAAATGACTCAAATCGGACCAGTGGGAGGGGGGAGGGCCAAGGGGATACTTCGAAATTCGAAAGATCTTCGTTAATATACGTTGGATCGAAAAATTGTATAGAACCAATGTTATTGCAAATGATCTATAGATGTTATTTTATATATATAGGATTTTATTGTTCTCCGCTTTCAGTAAACCCCCACTCCTACTCACGTCATATTTATAATAAGCTGTTTTATCATGAACCACTTCATTATATGGTTAAATACCAAATATGGTTTTCGATAAACCTTTACTTTGCGAGACATATGCAAATTTGTTCTGTAAATCCTCTCCCCCCACCCCTTCATTTGTTCTTGGAATACTAAAATTTGAGTGACTGAGATAAAAATTATTCTGATTCATTATAAATTACGGCACGAGCTATAGTATGTAGTTTTCAATAAAATTAATTTCTTATAGTCAGATATATTTCATTAATAGTTTTTCTTTCCGGTCTAGAATATTTCTATCTATCTATTCAGCTCTGCGTTGTTGGCTGACCTGTTTGTTCACAATTCAGACACTTTCCGTTGTAGAGATTATTAACTTGTAAATTGTCTGAAAGATTTCCACTCTACTTGTGGAGGCCTTACGTTGGGTGAGAGGGAACCTTTTGTCAGTGACTCGGGTACTGCACTTTTGCAAAGATGGCGTTCAGCTCTAGTAATACGTCCCAGCATTTGAACTTTTTAATTTTAGTAAGGCGGGACAACGGAAGCTGTCATTTTGGAGTTAGTAACTTCCTATTCCATGCCTACTGTAACTAATTTCATAAAACTCATACGATTGATGTTCCATCGTCGTCGGTATATTGCGAATAAATAGTTTCTTAATTTATATAGCTTATACCATTTAAATTCTAAACTAATATGTTAATTCAATGCAGTATATATTGTTAGAAGTGTTTTAAACACTTTAGTAAAGTAATAAAATAGTTTCAATAAGAAAAGATTCTGAGTTGAATTATTTTTATGTTTTCCTTTTTGTTTTGTATGTTCATAATTAAAAAAGTGCGTCACGCAGGGGCTGCGTAAACTAAGCAGATTTCCCACGTGAGGTTTTACAATAGAGAAATTTCACGAGAGCCGAACAGTTACGAAAACGGCCGTACTAGCTTTTGGCGGGAAACTCCCTCTTGTCATATCTGGGTTAATATTAAAGGTAGACAATAAATGTATATAACAATATTTATAGTAAATTTAATTTGCAATAAAATTGATTTTATACCTGTTTTCAATCCGACGTACAGTAACGGAGATATTTCGAAGTGTCGAAAATCTTCCCTTCTAAACCCCCCCCCCCTCCCACTGGTCCGATTTCAGCCGTTAACGAACTTGATCTGTCTTTTTACATAAAACGTTTAAATATCGAGTTTGGTAACGATCAAACAAAAATTGCGACAGCTAGAGCGTTAACAGAAATATATATATATATATATATATATATATACAGTTTTGAACGGACCTCATTTTCGTCATCTACTAGGTAGGATCGATGGATATTTGAAGAAACTTTTCGAAACTGGCGTGATGAGGTACGACCTCAATAGCTAGTTTCCCTTAAGGTAAATCTGCTAAAAGTAAGTAATATGTCTGAAATTCTGCTAGTAGATAGCGACTCTCATTCAACTTTGTTAATCAGAAAGAGGTGTAGCTGATTGCTAATTTCAGTTTCACTCTATTGCTACTTGTAGTATCTGTAATATTCGAAGTAGATTTGGTTGTTATATATATAGACACACAAACACAAATTTAAGTTAAAGTTGTCTAATTGCTGAAATCAGACCAGGAAAAGTAGCTTAGAGATTGAGATAAATGTATACGCGTTTCGTAATATTACGAAGTGTATTAAGAGAGTTGAATAACTAATTACCCTAATGTTAACGAAGTTATTTGTTTTGAGCTTTCAGAAAAGACTAACACACGCCGTTTTTAATTGAGTTTAGATGTTACTAAATGGCTCATACCCATCCGAGCTTTTAATTCTAATTTACTTAGAATACTTCGTCAGGGAGAAATATTGAAAATAATTTAATGTGACATCATCCACAGTTTCTCATTTCCCTTCTTGCTTAGTTCGTACTTTCCTTGTCGTACTTCTATAACGTTCCGGAGCTTACATTTGCCAAGATGATTGGAAGTAATTTCAAAGAATATGTATTATTCAAATTAATTAGTTCACAATGCATCTGATCGATCCATCAATAATTTTCGGTGACTTAGTACAGTTCACTTATCACTTCTATACACAACAGGTAACAATTTAAGTTGATTTCCCTTTTGACAATAAAATTTGAATAGACATAATCAACCTTCAGCTTTTCGTTGGCACCTAAAAAACGAATCGAAAATATATTCGGACTAAAGTATTCAAATCATGAAGGGTCATTGCATTGGAATTGTATATTTTTCCTGATAAATTGGACTGACGGTTGATCATTGGTATATTTTTGATTTGTTACCGAAACTTGATACACACACACACACACACACACACACACACATATATATATATATATATATATATATATATATATATATATCATTTTAAAAAATTCTATCACGCTGGTGCTACGTTAACTAATCAGATTCCCCACGTGCGTCACGCATTTGCATTTATATGAAAACGTAAAAGCTCAATAATAACAATATTAAGTATTTAGGTTTCATAATATAACAGCTTATAGTTACTAGGACATAAGTATTAGAGGCGGTTTACTAACGGCTAAAACCTAAAAAATGCTTATATTAAATAAACAATAAGGAAGATATTAAAAAAAAACGTAAGTGAGCTTCAAATAAAATGCTTCATAACATAATAGAAAATTGTTAATATGAGATGAATAGGAATGGGGGTTTACTAAAGACCGAAAACTAAAAAATGCAAGTATCTCAGTTAATAATCAAGATAATGAAGAAATGTCCATAACAACATTTATAGAACATTACATTTGCAATAAGAAAGGTTCTTTACAACTTTTCGATCAGACGCATAATAACGGGGATATTCAGAATTTTAGAAATTCCCACTAAACGACCCCTATCCTACTGGACTGATTTTAGCAGTTAATGAAGAACATTAGTTCTTAATTTTTACATAGAACGTTTAAATATCGAGTTTGGTAACGAACAAACAAGTATTGCGAAAGCTAGAGCATTAACTGACAAATATACACTCAACCGCAAAAAAAAAACCGGACACTTAGATTTAGTCTTGTAATTTTGTTAAATACTTAATATATATGTATATTAATCTTTTTAATTAAAATAATTGGTTAATCTATAGGTTATTTAAACAAAATCTGCCAAAAGTGAATAATTTTTATTGATTATTTACAAAAAAATACAAAAGAAAAAAAAAGAAAAAGATAAATTAACACATTTAAAAAAAAAATTATTCTTCATTTTTATTACAGTGAATGGTAGACTTCGCTACCTCAAGCGTTTCGGCAATGTAACGTACGCTCCGGCCTTCCATCTAAGTTTGAAAGACCCATTATTCTGGACCGAAATAAAAATAAAACATTAATTAAAGAAAATGCTTGGTTAATAATTAAAGATGTTTAAATGTGCGAAAAACTACTTACAGTTTAGAATAGATCAACTTCACGACAAATAAATCTAATCTGAGTTTTATCTAATTGTTTACTAATCCTGAAGGGATTAGTTCAATGGACTTAGACTCTAAATTCTCTGTAATAACTAGAATACCCACTTAAAGAAAATTGCTGAAAATTAGCTTTTAATACGACAAAAATGAAGTGTCCGGTTTTTTTTTTTTTTGCGGTTGAGTGTATATGTATATATATACAATTTTGAACGGACCTTATTTTTGTGATCCCCTGGGTAGGATCGATTGACATTTGAAGATATTTTTCCAAAATCTCATCATGAGTGCAACCTAATAGCTGATTTCCCCTAAGGGAAACCTGCTAAAAATGAATCAAATTAGTGGTACTCATGTATCAGACTAACCACGTAAGGAATGCAATTATAAAAACTATTGTAATTGAAGGTAATATTATCATTTTCTAAATGAAATATTTCTTTAGAACAAAGGATTCATTATAAAAAAAAAAAAGTGATAAATATACATATAAAAGGCAGTTGAGGTATCCGAGTGATAGGTTTGCAGCAAGCACGTGGTAACGTGTGGTCGAACTTTCCCTGGCATGCTTCAACTTTTAATTAAATTGTACTCCATGCCTATTTCGCGTTTGTACTTTTTATTCCTACATCATAGGAATTTAGTAAAAGAAAAAATATACGATTATGTGCTAAGAGGAATTTTGGGACTTAATTTCATTAATTTTAAACATGTCCTAAATCAATGTTCTTATGAATTTTAAGAAGTCCGTCACGCAGGTGCTGCTTAAACTTAGCAGATTTCCCACGTACTGGAATGACATACTATGCATTCCTTTTTCGAATGTATTTTCTAATTCTTAATTAAAATCCGACAAGTAGAAGCAGGGATTTAAAACAAAAAAGTACGAATAACCTGTTTAATATTTATGCTACAGAAAAAACGTATAGAATAACAATTGTAGAGCATCATTGGCTTAACAAAATTTGTTTTGTATCATTTTTCAATACTACTCATAATAACGGAGATATTTTGAAATTTCGAAATTTCCTCCCTCTAACCTCTCCTCCCATATAATGCTGGTTAAATACCAAACATGGTTTACATTAAACTTTTACATTATGAGATATATGCAAATGTGTCGTCATGAATTAGGAGTTTTCGTTCTTAACTCGAAAATGTTTATTGTATCTATACCATTATCCATATTTAACCGTTTCAGTCAACACTATATATAGCATTTTCCATTGGCTGAAATCGGGGGTGGAATAGTGGGTGTTTAGAGAGAGGGGAAGTCGAAAATTCAAAATATTGCCGTTATTATAAGTCGGACCTTAAAATGTTATATTACTATTATTAACTGAACGTACAACCCCCGTTATCCAAAAGAGGCCTGGAACGAGTTGTCTCCAGTAGACTGACGGGCCCCATTGTACCCGGAGGTAAGAATTTCGAAAATCCCCCCTCTAAACCACCACTCCCACTGGTCGGATTTTAGCCGTTAACGAATTTAATTTTCCCTTTTTCATAAAACGTTTAAATATCGAGTTTTGTAACGATCAAACAAAAATTGCGACCGCCAGAGCGTTAACACACACACACGCATATATATATATATATATATATATATATATATATATATATATATATATATATATATACTAGCTGAGATACCCGGCTTCGTTCGGGGAATTCATTTGAGGTTGAATGGTGGTGGTATTTTTTTTTTGCAAGGCTTTACTTTGCACAATATTTTGACATTTACCCGTCCCAGTGTTTAGGGTTAATACCCGTCGTTGCTGTGGATTTGTTAATAATAAAATTATATTTTTATGTAAGACTTCACATATTTCCCGTCTCCTGTGCATTATGCATAGATTTGAATTATTAAGGACAAAATATTAACATACATTTGAATTAATTTTTCCCGGTGAGGTACCTGGTTGTTCATATTGAAAATAATTATTGAGCAAATTTCTCTAAATAACAAAATAAACAACTTTTGTTATGTGCATATTTGCCGAAACCCCAATACGAAACAAAATATCACTATTTTTAATTTCAGGCCTCCCTTACAACCCCCACTCCTGCACGTCCCTAGAAATGTTGGTATGGCTTATTATAAGGAAGGCGTTAGTGCTAATGCACATACCGAGTGTTTTATTTAGTTCGGTTGAGTCTTTTGTGTCAAATAAAATTGTTGACTCCCGCTATAATTTTTAGCGTATAACGCCTTTATAGTTCGGTATTCGACGATAGTGTATATAACAAAAGTTCCTCTAAATAACAAAATAAACAACTTTTGTTATGTGCATATTTGCCGAAACCCCAATATGAAACGAAATACCACTATTTTTATATTCAGGCCTCCCTTATAACCCCCACCCCTGCCCGTCCTTAGAAATGTTAGTATGGCTTATTATAATAAAGCGTTAGTGCTAATACACATACCGAGTTTTAATTCGTTCGGTTTAGTCTTTTGTGCAAAATAATATTGTTGACTCCCGCTATAATTTTTATCGTATAACACATTTACACTTCGGTATACGGCGAAAGTGTATATAACAAAAGTTACTCTAAATAACAAAATAAACAACTTTTGTTATGTGCATATTTACCGAAAAACCAATACGAAACGAAATATCGCTATTTTTAATTTCAGGCCTTCCTTATAACCCCCACTCCTGTTCGTCTCAGAGAAAATTAATATAGCCTAAAGTCTAAGTTGGGTTAGTAGTAATGTACATACCAAGTTTCATAAAATTCGGTTCAGCCGTTTATGCGTGAAAAGGTAACAAACAAACAAACAAATAAACAAACAGACACGAAAGAAACAAAATGCAGTTATGGTGTCTATGACATGTAAAACGAAAAGATATCGTGAAATTTCGCGAAAAAAATCAATGTACAGACAGAGGTTACAATTTTATATATATATATATATATATATATATATATATATATATATATATATATATATATATACACACACAAAATTTTGAATGGATTTCATTTTCGTCATCTCCTAGGTAGGATCGATGGACATTTGAAGAAATGCTTCGAAAATTCCATCATGTACAATACAATCTGCTAGTAACTCAGCAAATAAATTACCTAGGTAGGCTCCTTACATTCATTTAGTGTATACAAATCTTAAAATCATTTATTCTACCTTTCTTTGTGTACGGTTTTGGGTTTTACGTGGTTTTGTAAAAAAGGTTATTGTTATAAATAAATTTGCCAATTTGAGTTTTTAGATATTAAGTATTTATATAAAAAATGTTCATATATTTTTTGCCTGTACTGTATAAATAGTTCACGTGTGTTTAATGGGATTTAAATATTCTGAAACTGAAAACAGAAAACTTGGAGTTGACTTAAGCTATACAATTTATCCCGTAAAAATGGCAAAATTCCTAGTTTCCTAGTTCGCTCTATATTATATAAAGTTGACTGCTTTTTTTTTCTTTTTTTTTTTTTTATTTTTTTTTTTTTTTTTGTTTCTTTTTCAGAATATCAATAAAACCTTGAGAATCAACAACATGGTAGAATGCATTTAGAAAGCTTTTGTTTGGGTCTTATAGAATAATTTTGAATTGAATTATGAAATTAATATATATGAAGTTTATTTCATCCATGTATATTTTAAGTACGGCCAGTGTAAACGACGTGTGTATTCATATAATATTGGGTTTCCATATTATTTAATTACTGACAAATTCACCCACTTACAGTGAGTGGCCTGTTTACCGTAGTTATGGAATACGAAATACATGTTTATTCGAGTATGAAATAGCTAATAGATGAAATACAGGGATTATTATGAAACAGTAAAGCATAGATAATATGAAGTTAACAATAATTATACTTTCAGTGTCAGAAAGTCCATAAATGAAACAATTACCTTCTTTTAGCAAATTTCCCTTAAGGGAAATCATCTATTGGGATCGTTTTCAAGATGTGATTTCAAAATATTTCTTGAAATGTCCATCAATCCATCAGGAGATGACGAAAATGGGGTCCGTTAAAAATTATATATATATATAAACACACACACACACACACACACATATTGGTTTGTTAACGCTCTATCGCTCGCAAATTTGTTCGATCGTTACCAAACTTGATATTTAATCGTTTTATGTAAAAAAAAAAATAAAAAAAAACAGATAATGGCTGAAATCGGACCAGTGGGTGGGGAGGGGTTCAAAGTGGAGGGTTTTTGAAATATCTTCGTTACTATACGATCGGATCGAAAAATTGTATAAAACCAATGTTATTGAAAATTAAATGTCCTATAATTATTCTTATATGCATTTATTCTTTATTTTCAATATTAATCGAGATATTTGTATTTTTCATTTTTTAGGCTTTAGCAAACCCATACTGTACTCATATCACATAACCAATACCCAGTTATATATTAGACCACTTAACTTGAAGATTAAATTCCAAATATTGTTTTCAAGAGAGCTTTATTATACTAGACACATGCAAATATGTTCTGTTGATCCCCTCCGTCTTAAGGTTTTGGATTACTAAAATTCGATTGATTGAGATAAAAATTATTCTGATGACAGTAGTAGTTATAGTAAATAGTTTTCAATAAAATTAATTTGTTACATTCAGTCATATTTTAGTAATTCCTTTTCTTTCCGGTGAAGAATATTTCTATCTATCTGTTCAGCTGTGAGTGGTGGGCAGACCTGTTTCTTTACTATTGAGATGAGAGGCTATTACATTTGACTGAAAGATTTCTCATTTCCGTTTGTATTGATTCACTTAATGTGCGTGTGTGTGGTCTTGCATTAGCATTATGTAGATCTATCTATTGTAAAACTTCACGTGGGAAATCTGCTTAGTTAAAGCAGCCCCTGCGTGACGGACATTTTTTGTTTGCTCAAGCCTTGCGGATGGGTCTACCGGAGCACATCCTTGGATAACAAAACGACTTTTTACTACTTCCATACTTGATTTTCTGGGTTAGCATCAAGGTCAGTACTAATTTAATATGATGACAATTTGAATCGGCTGTTTTCTACAGATATTAAATTCGAAGATATAGCCTACAAGAACTGTAAATAATTATTAAGTAGCTGCTATCAAATCCAAATTTGCACCTTCCATTAAAAATCATTAAGCAATGTATTTCTTTAGTTTAATTTTTACAACATGTTCTTTATTTTTTAAATGTTAATATGCTCTTTGGTCTTTTGAACATTTTCTCTTTTTCTTTTGGTATAAGCTGTGAATTTTCAACAAAAAAAATGATGTTTTCTGTTATTTATAAATATTATATTTGTCTTCTTGTATAGCTTTTCAGTCCTACTAATGAGTATAATGAAAAAAAGTCCGTCACTAACCAGATTTCCCACGTAAAGTTATACAATAGAGAAATCTCCATACGTGTGCCGAACAGTTACGGCAACGACCGAACTAGCTTTCGGCGGAGTCACGAATATAACCGACATCAGCCGATTTCATCTCGTCCAATATCCGAACACACTTAATAAAAATGCAAATATCTCGGTTAATATGGAAGATAGATAATAAATGTACATAGCAATATGTGTAGTAAATTTAATTTGAAATATGATTGGTTCTATACAAGTTTTCGATCCGACGTATATTAACGGAGATATTTCGAATTTTCGAAATTCCCCCCCCCCCTCAAAACCCCCTCTACCACTGGTTCGATTTCAGCCATTAACGAACTTGATCTTTCTTTTTACATAAAATGATTAAATACCGAGTTTGATGACGATTAAACAAAAGTTGCGACCGCTAGAGTGTTAACATAGACATATATATACACATATATATATATATATATATATATATATATATAGTTTTGAACGGACCTCATTTTCGTCATCTCCTGGGTAGGATCGATGGATTTAAAGATATTTTCCGAAAAGCGCGTCATGAGTACAACCTCAATAGCTGATTTCCCTTAAGGTAAATCTGTTAAAAGGGTTATAATACAATAGAAAAATGCTATTTAATTATGAAAGTTGTGTCTGCTGCTGTATTGAATGAATATTTCAATCATACACACACACACACACACATATATATATATATATATATATATATATATATATTTGTTAGTAGGTATACTTTTGTCTGTCATTCCCTAATTGTATTATAGAGCTTCTGCTCTATTCTTCTACCCTCTAGACGTGGTGTCGAAGTTTACAGGTATGCCTTCATACCACCGCTGTATTGACCTGTCTGTAATTACAACCCATTTCGATGCCAACGTTATCTGGCAATTTTAATATCGGAAGCGACGAACGGTTTTACTTACATAAATGATTTATATTCGGAAACTTTAGTGAACTCTCTCATCCCGGTTGAACAAAGCAATTCGAGGCTTCTCTTTAAGTGAGATATGCCAACGAATTACTAGCTGAGGTATTAGTGGACTGTATAAAGAAAAGACTGAAATATAACTAATGGATAACATGATGTATTTTATCCGGTTATCTAAATCTATGTTAAAGTTGTAGAAAGATGTAGAATATTTCACTTCTTGACATGCCAGATGAGGAATTAATCAGTAATCCAGAATTAACCAATATTTATTTCTCCTGAGAGTGCATTTACATTGGTTCTATTCTTCATTATTCACTTACATGTCTTCATCTGTTTTAACCACACCTCCCTGCCAAACTCCTGCAATGACGCAAGGAAAGTAACCCTCCTCAAGTACTCGTCTATATCATTATGTCTACCTCTTTTCCTGCTCTTATACAAAGGATAAAATGAGTGTTGGATATTTATATATTTCTGGATCCAACCTTGATCTTTTTAAAGCAACCAATATATTTAGTAACGGCATCGTTTTCAAACAAGCATTTAGACAAAACTACATCAGCTTTCCAACAGAGTAATATTCGTCTCTCGCTTGTTTAGAGTTTGGTATAAATTCCTATCAGAAACGGTTTTAACAAATATTGACAAAATATATCATATTGTGAATTAATTTATATGGAGACAGAATTCCACTACTTAGTAATAGGGCTTTCAAATGGGAACAAGAAAGTTTAAAGTTATTAGATTTAGCAAACAAAGAACCAGAGTGCTCTACTCCATTCATTTGAATAGGAGAATCTGGGCTTTTGTAAGACAAGCCTTTGTTTCTACTGTATTTAGGCACTTACCCTAACTTGTTGCTGTAGCATTAAAATATAGATGACTAAACACCAACATAAATACTTTAGTGTTTAATGGAATGACAATTGTGTATTTTTCATTGTTTCGTACTACAAACGAAAATGTCACGTTGTTATTGAGATACTATAGTCACTGATTCAGTTATTTATGTAGTAAATTACAATTAATTAAATAGCAATAAAATAAAATTAATAATATTTGCCATCCAGGAAAATTAAATTTGGCGATTTTCTCCCAGAGGCGATCTTCCAATCAAAACTTTGCAGGTTCCATCGAGCAGGATGAATAGTTAAAAAAATAATATATATGAAAGAAAATAATTATTACTCTTACTTAAGTGTAAGGCAAACCTGACTTCATTTGTGTTATCACAGAGAGCAAACTGGTTAATAGGACATTTTGAAGAATGGAACCCGTTAGACAACTAAGAAGATGCATTCTGGTAGAGCAAGTGGATGTCGGAAAATAGATGAAACCCTGAAACTTACGATAGACAACATACCTGAAACTACGGACGCGGACATCATAATTTGCACTGACTATCTTAGCTCATTACATTCATTTAAAAAAAAACATATAATTCACATCCACTTATCTCGTACATATTACACAAAATCCAGACATTAAACAAAAGAATAACTATGTACTGGTTACCCGGACATACAAACATTAAACAAAGCACACAAGTAGCCGAACTCGACAAATCGGATACTCAGGCCCAAGCAAAACATATGATACTCAACTCATGGCAGATATCTTGGGTTTGCTACAACTGATAACAAACTTCGAGAACTGAAACATACACTTGGTGAATGGCCTTCCTCAAAAAGGCTAACTAGAAGAGAAGAAGTAGGTTTTAACGAGGTTATGAATTGAACATACACGTCTGACTCACACATACCTACTTACTGGAAAAGCGGAACCCTAGACTTACTATAAAAGTCCGTCACGCAGGGGCTGCGTAAACTAAGCAGATTTCCCACGTGATGTTTTAAAATAGATAAATCTACATAATGCTAATACACTACCGTGATTATTAAGTGAATCACTACAAACGGTAATGAAAAATCTTTCAGTCAATTGTAATAGCCTCTCATTGGAAAGCATCTGAATAGTAAAGAAACAGGTCTACCAACCGTTCACAGCTGAACAGATAGATAGAAATATTCATCACCGGAAATAGAGAAATTTCACGAGAGCCGAGCAATTAAGGAAACGGCCAAACTAGCTTTTGGCGGGAAAGTCACTCGTCCGTTAGCCGGCCAGATTTAATAAAAATGCAAATATCTCGGTTAATATTCAAGATAGAGAATAAATGTATATAACAATATTTATAGTAAATTTAATTTGCAATATGATTGACTTTGTACAATTTTTCGATCCAACGTATAGTGACGGAGATATTTCGAATTTTCGAAAATCCTCCCCTCTCAACCCCCCCCCCTCCCACTGGTCCGATTTTAGCCGTTAACGAACTTGGTCTTTCTTTTTACATAAAACGACTAAATATCGAGTTTGGTAACGATAAAAAAAAATTGCGACGGCTAGAGCGGTAACAGACAAATATATATATATATATATATATATATATATATATATACATATATATATATATATATACAGTTTTGAACGGACCTTTTGTCCGTCTTCTCATCTACTGTTGTCATTTTCGTCATCTACTAGTTAGGATCGATGGACATTTGAAGAAAAATTTCGAAAATTCCGTCATGAGCACAACCTCAATAGCTGATTTCCCTTAAGGGAAATCTGCTAAAACATATACTAACTGACTGCTATTTAAGGACTCACATAGACCTACCATACAATAAGACTGAATTACTACATGACCGTAGGCAGTATATAAACCGCGTATTACACTACTTGAAATATAACAATATTTTCAAAAAATTATATTGTAGGGCAATACTGAAAATATTTGCAGAAATGAGCATACTTACGTAAATAAAATTAAGTGATTATAGGAATTTAACTGATTCGTCGCTAAATCGCCCCAGTCTCGAAATGCGATTATTGTAAGAATAATAAAGAAAAGAGATGGGATTCCCTTAATGTTCCCCGGCTAGGAACCGCAAGCAATGTTAAAAAATAATGGGACAGACTCAGGTCCTTGAATGTAAGCCACTGGCAATGATCAGATTCGTTTAATTATTTTCACCCAACTTTGTGTAAGCGAATGCGGAAGGACGGTGAGACAAAGTTCAGTTGAATTAATTTATTTCCATTTAGAGTGGGAACAGTCTGAACACGGGGCAAATGTAGAGAAACTCCTGAGCTTTGTTAATACAGAGCAAGTATTTTCGGTTCCCTCCTTAAGACAGGACATTTGTATTCATCGATTATCCACATGAGCTCTTATAAGAAAGAAGCGAGAATTTTTCACGGCAACAATAAGCAAGCAAACTTCTGCAAATTTTCTTATATATTAAATACGTGACAAAAACTTTAATATGAGTATTATTCTAGTATGTTAAAATATTTATAAATTCCTTTAAATATACAATATTTCATGAGATTATATAGGAATTATCTCTTACTCCACACTATATTTATTAAACTCTTAAGAGTTTTTTGGCTATTCTTATCTCCGTGCTCAGTCAGTTTATTCTTAATGCTGAAATCTTAAAAGAAGGAGGTGGACTTTAGTAAATGTGGTATACTTTACTCCCAGGAAGAAGGCAATAAAGCACTTATTTTCGTAACTTCCTTGATCAGTCACACCTTATCTCTCTTATGTGGGCACTATGAACATTAGAGCTGACGACCTTTATTTACGGTCAAGGTCTCTTAAAGTGAATTTTTGTTACTGCTTGCTGAGAAAGCCGTTTAAAGGAACACACATTTAATTTAATAAGTTTAACTATACACATGTTTATAATATTAACGCCTATAGTAAACTTTGACTAATAACAAAAGGGAAATATTAGCAGATTTCCCTCAAGGGGGACAAATTGTATACATTTTTCTTCAAATGTCCATCGATCCTACCTAGTAGGTGACGAAAATGGGGTCCGTTCAAAACTGTATATATATATATATATATATATATATATATATATATATATATATATATATATATATATATCTGTCTGTTGTCGCTCTAACGGTCGCAATTTTTGTTTGATCGTTACAAAACTCGATATTTAGTCGCTTTATGTAAAGAGAAAGATCAGGTTCGTTAACAGCTGTAATCGGACCAGGGGGAGGGGGGTTTAGAGGGGGAGAATTTTGAAAATTCGAAATATCTCTGTTACTAAGTCAGATCGAAAAAGTGTATAGAATGAATCTTTTATCTTAATTAAATGTTCTGTAAATATTGTTACATATATTTATTTTCAATCTTGAATAATAACCCAGATATTTGCATTTGTCAGTTTTCAGCCTTCAACAAACCCCCACTTCTACTCGTGTTACATAAACAATAATCTGTTATATAACAAACCACATTTTTCGAAACTTAAATACCAAATGTTATCGTTTATTATACGAGATACATGCAAATATGTTCTTGTGACCCCACCCCCCCCCCTCACCCGTCTTAAATTCTTGCAATAATAAAATTTGTTCATTGACATAAAAATTATTCTGATTCTGGGATAGCACGCGGAGTTTTTTATTTTACATGGTGTCAGAAGTGGGAATAATTGAATCCTGGTTGGCCTAACCTATAAAAGTACAAAGACTCATTTAATAGTGGAAAAGAGCAAGCTAAATTTTATTTTGGGGGTTCTCACAAAGCAAGAGAACTTTCGATCCTGGATCCTGGGCAAGTAGTTTGGATTAAAGATCTGAAGCGTTATGGGACTGTTTTCGAAAAGTGTGTTACCGATAGAGACTATGTAATAAAATCAGGACGTCGGACGTAAAGAAGAAACAGAAGATTTTAATTTCCATACGACAAGCATTTGGAAACCGATTGGAATGCCTATCCGTTCTACCAAAGTATTCCAGATAAAAGTGGAATTTGAGTCACACCTTTAAGTGCTGAGGTCTCAGCGAAAATCCCTAATTGAGTGGCTGGGAGAGAAAATGGAATACGTAATGAAATAGCGAATGAAAACGAAGCTGAAGATAAATCAGTTCATAATACTGATAAAGGCTACAAAACAAGATATGGAAGAGTAAGACCACCGATGAGATTCAATTAATATACTGGGAGCGAGAAGGGAGGAAGTGGTGAAGGACATATTGAACATATGTACATACATATTGAACATAAATACATACATATTGAACATAAGTGCAAACATATTGAACATACGTACATACATATTGAACATATGTACATACATATTGAATATATATACATACATATTGAACACATATACATACATATTGAACATAAGTGCAAACATATTGAACATACGTACATACATATTGAACACATATACATACACATTGAACATATGTACATACATATTGAACATATATACATACATATTGAAGATAAGTGCAAATATATTGAACATACGTACATACATATTGAACATATATACATACATATTGAACATATATACATACATATTGAACATACGTACATACATATTGAACATATGTACATACATATTGAACATATATGTACATACATATTGAACATATGTACATACATATTGAACATATATACATACATATTGAACATACGTACATAAATATTGAACATAAGTGCAAACATATTGAACATACGTACATACATATTGAACATAAGTGCAAACATATTGAACATACGTACATACATATTGAACACATATACATACATATTGAACATATGTACATACATATTGAACACATATACATACACATTGAACATATGTACATACATATTGAACATATATACATACATATTGAACATACGTACATAAATATTGAACATAAGTGCAAACATATTGAACATACGTACATACATATTGAACATAAGTGCAAACATATTGAACATACGTACATACATATTGAACATATGTGCATACATATTGAACATATATACATACATATTGAACATAAGTGCAAACATATTGAACATACGTACATACATATTGAACATAAGTGCAAACATATTGAACATACGTACATACATATTGAACATATGTGCATACATATTGAACATATATACATACATATTGAACATAAGTGCAAACATATTGAGCATACGTACATACATATTGAACATATGTGCATACATATTGAACATATATACATACACATTGAACATATATACATACACATGGAACATATGTACATACATATTGAACGTATATACCTACATATTGAACATATGTACATACATATTGAACGTATATACATACATATTGAACATATGTATGATTATCATTTAATAGTTCAGTTAATAAAGGTTACTTATTGAGATACCACGCGGAGTTCTTTATTTTACAAAATCTTAACCTTTTACCACTGTCCAATATTAGCAGCTACCAAAATCGATGTAATTATTAAAAGTACATAACAAAGGAGTGACTAAAATTACTATAAAATGAACCAATTACACAGGATATTACTCAAATATATGTACAGGTAATTCTGATCAATGATGGTGTTCTATTCTCTGAAATCGATACGAACCTTGTTGGAGCTACTTTAAAGGCAGAGCTGCTATTGCATGGTCTTGATTAGCTGAGAGCAGCTCATTCCCTACGGAGGAATAAATGTCATCGGTTAGTCTTTATAACGGCTATATCTGTTTAATTGTCTTAAATCCCTGTTTTTATTCCTCTGAAAAAAACCTTCACCAGCACAACTTGGGAACAAAAATCTACCTACATAAGGTTATTTTCTTTAATTTTATTTATTAACCTTTAAGCGACAAGACTGTGACCCAGGACAAATTTGACAAGTAGGTTTCATACATAGCTGCCATATGCATATTTTACATTTTATTCTGCTCAGAATCACTCTTCTTGACTCAAAATAACATTTAGAAAAGTTAAGAAGAATAGAGTGTTAGTGTGTGCGTGTGCTTGGAGTACACCCCCCCCCCCCTCGTTACCAATGAGAGCTTAAAATGAAATATTAAATAAAAATATGCAAAAAATATATTTATAGTGTAATAATATATTATGTAATATTTATTATATAATAGCATACTATGTAATACCTTTACTTACGAAATAAATAAGCAAAGAAGCATATATTAGTAGCATATTATTATTATACAAGAATATACCTAACTTTAAAAAATTATATATGAATATTAACCTACACAGTACAAAAAAAATCATGGACACTCATTTATAAGGAAAATAATGCCAAAAAAAAAAAAATGAAACTACTCACTTAAAGATTCATTATTGGAAATGCATTCAGGGAAACCATAGTATACTATGGGTTCACCGCAAATACTTGTTTGGCATTTACAACAAAGACAGGGTACCTCTTCTATTTTTTTTTATTATTTATAAATTATTATCACGGTCTTCCATTTGTCTTAAAAGTTCATTTCTAAACACAATTTCCTTGATAAATAGCCCATTCAGTGTCATAGAAAATTTACAAAATGGAAGTTAAACAACAAGGCTGTGTCAAATACGACACCTACCGGCACAAACACCCCCAAAAAGTACGAACAATGGCGGAGGACAGAGCGTGCAATGACCTTGACATGTAGTTGAGTATTGAATAGGAGGGTATTAAGCACACCACTATAATAGTGGACAATAATTGTCCTATTGTCATACCTCTCGGTGGAGACCGTCGTCACTGGCTGATGGTTGAGTACCGCTGGCAAGCGCTTTCGATGCGATGGCATCATCTTCAAGCCTGTTGATAGTTGTACTGAGTTGGTTGTCCGTCAGTCAGTGGGTGTTATGCTCTGTTCACCGTATTAGTTGTTTACGTTTAGTCCAGATCTGTTTACTTACCATTAAGATCTGTCAAACGAGGGATGTTGATGTTCAGGTAAATTGTTTTCGTGTGGTGGGTTGTAATAATTGTCCTGTTTGTTACAGGCTCATGCGTGTACTAATTACGGCATAGGTGTCACGTATGACACAGACTTGTCGTTTAAAGGTTAACTTATTAATATCAGGCCAATCCCAACAACTCGTTGATTTTTTTTGAATTCTTTTTTATAGAGATAATTTTCAATTTCTAATCCTGTCTTTCTAATTTCTGAGCTATCAATATCAATAGATTTAATGGCTGTCATAAGTCCGATCATTTCTTCTTTACGTGGAGTGAGTGGCGAAATATATTTCAGTACTCTGTTAAAGATCTTGATTCCCTCTATAGAAAATTGAATGTCACTTATGTTTATAAGTCTTGGAGTGAAATTATTTTCTCAGATTTAACGCGTACCTTATCATTATGAGAAATATTCGGAATCGTTGGTTCAGCATTAATTAGGTCATTATTTGGCACAATAACAGTCCTGTTCGAGCTACTATCTTTTTTGGAGCTACAGTGAAATCGTAGCCATTTCGTTCATCTACCTACATTAGAAGTCACTTCCACCTGCCAGAATACCAACTCAGAAATGTCTGAGTCTATTTATTTATCTAAAACAATCTAATGTAGGCACACAATGAACGACACATAATTTTCTTTATATCTAAATCTATTCTTGAAATTAACTCTTTTTGTTTATATAGTATCGTATTTATTTTTAATTTTGCGCATTGTAGAATACTTAAATCTTTTAAATATGATACTAAATAAGGAATATACTGTTGAGTGCACTAAAATACTTCCTAGAATTCCTTTTAAATAAAATAAACAAAAGTGATCACTTCCAAATCATTTAAAATTATTTCATTTGAAAATGTTTTACGATATCTCCGTTCTATAGCATTGGATCGAGCAATAGCATAATTTATGATATTTATATGATAAACGTGAAAAATCGTTTACAATTTTTTTCCTATAATCATCTGAGAAAATAGCATTTTAGCAGATTTCCCTGACTCAATTTTTGAAAAATTTCTTCAAATGTCCACCGATCCTTCCTAGTAGATGTCGAAAATGAGGTCCATTCAAAATTGTATATATATATATATATATATTAGCTAAGGTACCCTGTTTGATTCTTCAGAAGAGTTTGATTCTTCACAACTTCCGCTATCACTCCTTGTGCAAATTCAGCGCTACTATGTTTAAAAATTACGTTAGAAAAATTGAATAATGAAAATGTTCATATAGTTTTAATTTCCATGGGAAATAAATAACGTTATTTCCTATTGAAAATAAGTATTAAAGGAGGTGGGGGGGGGGGATGCAGAGATTTATAACGTCACTAATCCGAATAATACATAGAACTACCATATAAGTCTTAAAAACATAACATTATTACGCCTATATAAAACAGACATTAATTTGTACTAATAAAATTGGAATAGCGTATGTCTCATTTATACTTAGTTAAACGACAAAAGTGTGTATAATAAAAGTTATTTTAAATAACAAACTAAAGACCTTCTGTAATGTGCATGAGATAACAGTTGTCTAGGATAATACGCCCCCCCCCCTTTCGTACGTAGAAATGCTAACATAGCTAATTTTCATGGAGGAGTGGATTCTAATTCAAATACCAAGTTTTGTTTAATTAGGTTTTTTTTTGCACCCAAAAAAATTGTTGACTTCCGCCATAGGTTTAGAGAATATCTTATACTTTGGTATACGAAATGAGTATATATAACAAAAGTTACTTTAAATACCACACTGGACAACTTTTGTTAGAACCAATGGGAAACAGAATATCGCAATTTTTCATTTCAGGCCTCCCTCATAACCCCCACTCCCGTTTGGACATAAAAATTTTAATATAGCTTATAATCATGGAAGAATTAATTAAGTTGCGTTAGTAGTAATATGCATACCAAGTTCCATAAAATTCGGTTCAGCCGTTTATGCGTGAAAAGTTAACAAACAAACAAACAGACACCAAAGAAACCAAATGCAGTTATGGTGTCTATGACATGTGAAACAAGTTATAGTGAAATTTCGAGAAACAAAAATCAATGTACAGACAGAGGTTCCAATTTTATATATATATATATATATATATATATATATATATATATATATATTCGCCGTCCCCCTCGAAACCTCCGCCTACCCCCTAGTCTATTTCAAACAGAAAGAAAAGTACACAATTGGACTTTACAACAATCCCTGATATTGAAATTTTAGCATTCTAAGGCTAGCCATTTTTGAGTTATGTGAGATTCGTACAGATATCACGTAATGACCACGTTGAAACTAGTCAAAATGGGTTCAAAAGTGTTAATTGCGTTGAAATCTAAGAACCCAAAATTTCCTGAGAGTATAATCCTTCCTTTACTTTGTACAAGGAAGTGAAAAAGTCCGAAACCCAGGGGGCTGCGTAAACTAAGCAGATAAGAGGAGAGGGGTCAAACAGAACATATTTGGATGTATCTCGTATAATAAAGCTCTCTTGAAAAAAATATTTGGTATTTAATCTTCGAGTAAAGTGGTCTACTATATAACTGGGTGTTGGTTATGTGATATGAGTAGGAAGGAGTAGGGGTTTGCTGAAGGCTGAAAACAGAAAAACGTAAATATCTCGGTTAATATTCAAGATAGAGTATAAATGTATATTACAATATTTATAGTACAATTTAATTGTAATAAGATTGATTCTATTCAATCCAATATTCCAATATTTCGAAAATCCTCCCCACTACCCCCACCCCTCACACTGGTCCGGTTTCAGCCATTAACGAACTTTATCTTTCTTTTTACACAAAAAGTTTAAATATCAAGAGTTTGGTAACGATCAAAATAAAAATTCCGACCGCTAGGGCGGTAATAACAGACACACACACACACACATATATATATAGTTTTGAACGGACCTCATTTTTGTCATCTACAAGGTGGAATCGATGGACACTTGAAGAAAAATTTCTAAAATTGCGTCATGAGTACGACCTCAATAGCTGGTTTCCTTTAGGGAGATTAGCTAAAATGATGCATGACTACGCCAAAAATTTATTAAAAAAGTTTAGTACATCTTATATTAGAGTAATTTAATATTTATATATACTCGAAGCCATTGTGTGCCGAAATACAATCAAATTCTCATGAGAAAGTAAAATGGCAAAACTATTTCATCAAAAAGAGCAACCGGACCATTTGATATTGGCAATGAAGATCCTCTTGTTAAGTCAAAGGAAGGGATTAGTGCTCTTTGGAACTATAGGTACTTTTCTTTCCCTTCCCAGTGGACTGTTACTAGAACGCCCTGTGACTGATGTATTGAAGTTTAGACTTGTCTTTCCGCATCACCTTCTATCACCGGCTAAGATAAAGTAGCTTGAAGGTACTCCAGTTTAACGATCCATTCATGACGCTATTGTCAAATGACTTGATGTAAATTTGGTATGACAACGGGAATGTGTTTACAGAACATGCTTAACAGGTATCTAGGAGGAATAGCTGACTAATTGAAGTTAGGAAGAGGAGGTAGTTGGGGAGGGGTTGGGGTCAAGTAGGTTGGCAAACAGAGTTAATGACTTGACTAGGCGGGCGCGGCGGGAGCAGTGGCAGGGGCTTGCCATCAAACACAGCTACATTTCAGCCGAGGGAGAGACGGCGGATATCTAGGAGGGCTCCCCCTCCTTCTTCGGACTTACCTAGCATAATAATGGGCCACTTGCTCAGGGACCCACCCCTTCCCCAGCTATCTCCTGTCTCCTCCCTCCTCCAGTCCTTTCCACCCTCCTACACCTCATACATAACCATATCGATCCTAATATTTCTTGCTCTGATTGTAAAAAGTCCGTCACGATGGGGCTGCGATAAATATGGAAATTTCCAACGTGCGTCACGTATTTCCATTTATCTCAAAACGTTCAAGTTCAATGAGAACAATATTTGGTATTTAGGCTTCATAATATATCAGCTTATCAGGTATTGAGGTCGTACTCATGACGCGATTTTCGAAATTTTTCTTCAAATGCCCATCGATCCTACCCAGGAGATGACGAAAATGAGGTCTGTTCAAAACTGTATATATATGTGTGTGTATATATATATATATATATATATATATATATATATATATATATATATGTGTGTGTGTGTGTGTATGTGTTGTGTAACTTGATATAGAGTCGTTTTATACAAAAAGAAAGATCGTTAACGGCTGAAATCGGACTAGGGGGAGGCGGGGGTTTAGAGGGAGAGAATTTCTATACGAAAAATTGTATAGAAACAATCTTATTGCAAATGTAATGTTCTAGAAATGTTGTTATGTACGTTTTTTCATTATCTTGATTATTAACTGAGATATTTGTATTTTTTAGTTTTCGGTCTTCAGTAAAGCCCCACTCCTACTCATCTCATATTAACAATTTTCTATTATGTTATGAAGTATTTTATTTGAAGCTTAAATACCAAATACAGTTCTCATTAAACTTTTTATTTTTGAGATAAATGCAAATACGTGACGGACTTTTATTAATATGGAATGAGTAGGAGAGGGGATTTACTGAAGACCGAAAACTAAAAAATGCAAATATCTTGGTTAATAATCAAGATAATGAAACACCGTATACAATAACATTTAGAGAACATTACATTTACAATAATATTATTCGAATTTTCAAAACTCTCCCCCTCTAAACCCCTCGACCCACTGGTCCGATTTTATCCGTTAACGAACTTGATCTTTCTTTTTACAAAAAAAAGTGTAAATATGGAGTTCGATAACGATCAGACAAAAATCGCTACCGCTAAAGCGTTAACACCCACACACACACACACACACACACACACACACACACACACACACACACACACACACACACATATATATATATATATATATATATATATATATATATATATATATATATATAGAGAGAGAGAGAGAGAGAGAGAGAGAGAGAGAGAGTAGTTTTATTCTGACAATCAATTGGGATTAGTTTTTATGTAATTAATTCTTTATAGCGAATTATATTAATATTTAATTTTTTTTAATATTATAATTCAATTCCCAAGCGAAAAAGATACTATCATTCAGTTTGGATTAAAGCGATGAATGATGTCAATGAGCCACTACAAATGCAGTCTCTATTTCATAAATGTGAAATTTATGTGTATTAAAGATAAACATTCCATTGTATTTTCCGATAACTGACCGACGTATTTAATTAAATGTATTACGTATTTTATTCCAATGATGTCTAATTTACCCGAAGAATTAAAACTGTATCCATTACTTAGTGTATAATTAATGAGGCCAGTGCTGGAGAAGATGAAGGTACACATGAAATATAGCGCGCTAAAAAACTATTTCTTCCAAAGTATAAAAGAGTATTTATTAATCGAGATCAGGTCTCCAGAACTGGAGCGGTGCAATTCTAAAGAAGACAAGTTTAGTAGTGACGGTTATTTCCTCCTCTCATACCCCAGATCTAACGTGGAAATTGATGTTGGTCACAAAAGGATCTTAGATAACTGAGCTCCCTTCCAACAATTGACTGGATAGGTTCCAATATCGGTATACCTACACTATTTCTTCTCTAGAGTGGATCTGTAGAAAGAATAAATGAAAGTAATCGAGCCAGCACTTTTCTCACTGATTGTTAAACTGGTATTGATTAAATTAGCGAAATAGATAAAGTACTACTGACGCTGGTCTATTCCAAGGTTTTACGCTTTTAGCGATTTACGATTTTCGAAAAATTTCTTCAAATGTCCAACGATCCTACCCAGAAGATGAGGAATGAGGTCCGTTCAAAACTATATATGTCTATTAACACTCTAGCTGTCGCAATTTTTGTTTAATCGTCACCAAACTCGGTATTTAATGTAAAAAGAGTACGGTTTTATTTAAAAAGAAAAATCAAGTTCGTTAACGGCTGAAATCTGACCAGTGGGAGGGGGGGGTTTAGAGGGGGGAATTTCGAAAATTCGAAATATCTCCGTTGTACATTGTATAGAACCAATGTTATTGAAAATTAGATTTACTATAAACATTCTTATATACATTTATTCTCTATCTTGAATATTAACCGTGTTATTTGCATTTTTATTAAGTCGCTTCTATTCGTTCCCGTCGAAAGCTAGTTCGGCCGTTTCCGTAACTGTTCGGCACTCGTATGGAGATTTCTCTATTGTATAACTTTACGTGGGAAATCTGCTTAGTTTACGCAGCCCCTGCGTGACGGACTTTTTGGAAGCGTAGTAAACAGAATGGTGAGTCTGTAGTCTATACATGTCGGTGGAGTCTGTCGCCACTGTATGATCGATTACAGATGGTAAGAGCTTTCGATTCAACAGCACCAAGTTCAAGCCCACCAGAAGTTGTACTAAGTTAATAATCTGTGAGGCAGTGCCTTTTTTATATCTGGTATCCGTATCAGATGGTTCACGTTTCATTCCTTTGTTTGAATTTTAGTGTGGTAAAACGAAAGCTAGTTTATGCATCTGTCCGGGTATATTGTTTGTCATGTAATATTTTGTTTTTACAATGAATCTGTTATCAGTACTAGGTCATTTATGTCTCAGTCTGGTTATGTTATTAGCGTTTCGTCTGGTAAAACGAAATTGTGGTTTATATTTGAGTCCCGGCACATTGCGTTGTAGTAATGTTTCCTCAAATATAGGTATAAACAGTGATCATTTTTAAATAATTTTGAATTTGAATTTAGACCTATCTCGTCGACACTTCGTCTGCTGTGTATTTCCCTTTATTGGCGTCTTTCGTTTGCTATTCCGTTTAAGCAGGTCGCAATAGTCTGAATATCCTGTCTGAGCTCGACACTAAGCTGTTCATTGAATATGTATCCGTTGAATGCCCAGTGATTGTAAATCTCCATGTTCTCTAGTATCTACGTCCATTTGTTCGTGTAGGAGTTTCATACAGTTGGACATATGTTTGTTGAGTCATGCCAGTGATTGTTCTAGTTGCCTGTGAAATTAGAGTATCTTATGTTTAGTCTAAATGAAAATGATTATTCGATTTCAAAAGCAGGCAAATGAAAAAAAAAAAAAAAAAAACTGTGTTGGTTATGTTATAAGAGTTTATGGTTTGAGCATTAGAAAAGTATTTCAGTCGAAAACTCAATGCAGACCATTAGGGTAGTTTCCATAATGTTCCTATAACTAATGGTAGTTGATTTAACACATTTCCATAAAAATTAACACTCCAGTAGTCGCGCCTGATCTGTGAGATCCCTGATAGATTTCATATTGTATTGGCAGACACCCTTTGCGAAGGGACTGGTGCCGTGCTTCATATCTTCCTAGAAGGGGGCGCCAAGCCTAGCCAGACTAGTGCAGACCTTCAAGCATTTAACATAGAGTCGTCAGATTACGATCGATCTCCTAGATACGTACAGCGCGACCTCTCCTGTAAGTATTTGTGTTTATTTTATAATTATTTTCCTTCATTGTAAATCGATCTAAAACATTAACTAAGTTAATTAAATACTAAATTAACTAAGTAAATTAAAACACTTTATAGCAATAATAATTATAGTAAATTTATTTTGGAGGGAGAAGATCTGTGAGATACAGCGCGACCACTTTTGTTTTAAATTAATACAAAATTTATTAATTTGTACTTGTGACTTTAAATTTTTAATTTTATTTGATCCAGAACAAAAATGTCTTCCCCAAGCATTTTTTATGATGTTACAAATGATGAAGATGTGATGAAAATACAAAGAGTATTATTTGAGGTAGACGTGGATGAAGAAAGTGGTGGTGTACATCACATTCCTCCTGCTGTAGAATATGAAATAGGAGATGAAGACCTAGATACAGTTGATGAAGAAAGACAAGGTAATTCGGAAATATAAACTCAGAAGAATGAAAAGTAATGAATCTACAAAGAAAAAAGCCTGCTTTGTCAATATACAACACTGATTTTGTATACATGTATATTATACTTGTTTCCTATCATTTCTGTTATTTTAATTAATGTTTTTTGTCATAAAATAAATTTATTCGTAAGTAACGAAATTTTACTTTAATTTCCTTTCAAATGTTGGAGTTTAAGGTTATACTATTACTGGAATTGAAATGCGATCTGACAGATACACCGCGACTACTTTTGTAGCAAAGCTGGCGCGACTATTGGAGTGTTAAAGTAGCGCAAGTCTGCTGAATGATAGTTCTCATACTCTTTTAGTATGAATTGAGATGAACGATAACCGATAGTTGAAATTGTAGATATCTAACTGTGTACTATAGGTGAGAGAGTTAGTTATAGCAGCTGGTACCTACCTTCTGAAGTTATCAGGCTCAATGTCAGGTGCTTTATTAGCAACCTCCTTCTTTAACATTTCATGGGGTATGACAGCTACCTTCAAACATGTTTACAGGGTCTGTTTTCCTCGCATATAAAATACATCCCCGATATAGCAAAAATGGTCGTTTGCTAGTAACCGGATGCTTCCATGCTCCAGCCGTCATTCTTTTAGCAGATTTCCCTTAAGGGAAATCAGCTACTGAGGTCGTGCTCATGACGCGATTTTCGAACTTTTTCTTTAAATGTACATCTATCATACCAAGGGGGATGAGGAAAATTAAGTACGTTAAAAAATGTATATATATATATATATATATATATATATATATATATATATATATATATATATATATATGTCTGTGACCACTCTAGCGGTCGCAATTTTTGACTTATCGTTACCAAACTTGATATATAATCGTTTTATACAAAAAGAAAGATCAAGTTCGTTAATGGCTGAAATGGGACCAGGGGGAGGGGGGGGGGTTTAGAGGGAGAGAATTTCGAAAATTCTTAATATCTCCGTTATTATGCGTCGGATAGAACAATTGTATAGAGCCAATCTTATATCAAATTTAATGTTCTATAAACTTTGTTATGTACCTTTTTTCACTATCTTGATTATTTACTGAGATATTTGCATTTTTTAGTTTTCGATTTTCCCCCTACCCCACTCCGTTTAGTAGTTTTAAAGCCCCACTCCTACTCATCTCATATTTTCAATATTCTATTATGTTATGAAGCACTTTATTTGAAGCTTAAATACCAAATATTGTTCTCATTGAAGTTTTATGTTTTGAGTTTAATGCAAATACGTGGCGCACTTGGAAAATCTGCTTAGTTAAAGCAGCCCCTGTGTGACAGACTTTTTCTTTACCATTTTATATTCTTTGAAATAACTCATTTACGTCATAGACATGTATCTATGTTTACCAAGGCATTAGAATAATATATATTTAACTATGAAGGTGAATATCTGGACAAATTAGCAATGTGTAAACACTTGTGAAAAAGATGTGTACTCCCAAGAAAACGTTGGAAAAGCTGTTTTTGTATTATTCATAAATAGTTTACTCAATATCGATTCTGACAAGCCAGATATGGATAATTGATAGTAAATTAATTCCAATAGATTCGTTTAAAAGAATATGAAAAGTTCTTTATTGGACTTTTTAAGTGGATTTCTGAAATTAAAAGAACGAGATTTAGGGGAGGGGGGGGTACGAATTTTCAGAAATATTTATCAAATGAGTCTAATTTGTTTTTTTGCTAATGAAACAAAAATGAGTTTGTTAGAGCGATTCTCTGTTTGATAACTACTGATCACACACTAAAAGGGGTCTACTGTGTTTAACAGCCTAACCATACCAAATATCACCTTATTAAGGTTAATCAATATTGTTAAATATCACAATCAGATTGATTTATTTGTTATGGATGAGCATTGTATTCAAATTTATGGCAATCCAGCATTTTCAGGAAAAAAAAAAAAAAACTTTTTTGATTTAACCCCCTCCGTCTGGCAGAAAACGAAAATCAAATGACAATAATATCTCATTTTAAATGGTCGTCGGGTCGGAATTTAATGAAGAACTATTCTTAAGAGCGCAAATAGTATTTTTGTCAAATTATACATCCAATTTTTTTTTTTAAAACTGGTTTATAACAAATGTAACATTTCGGCAGGGAGATTATCATTTAGACCAGTAACTGTTCATCAAACGAGAAAAAAGTGTTAATAGAACTGTCACAAAAACATTGCTCCATTTATCATCGAAAAGTGATGAACCAATTTATTAATCTCAACTCAATAATTAACACGAACCCATTGTCAAAAAAAAAAAAAAAATAAAACGTTGGTTGAAAGGGCTTCACTGTCACAGCTGTATAAACTGATAAGAGAAGCAGCACAGAGATTCAGGTATTCTGATAAAAGTAGTAATAATCCTCTTCGCTTATCAATACCACGGGTTGATCGGCAGTGCTCTTTAACTCCGATTTATAAATATATATCGGAAAAGTGACTTGGATCCAATGAAATATTTATACTGGCGGGCAAATATGAACATTAAACGTTTATGTACAACAAAAATGAAATAGAACGTTTAAAAATGTGAAAGATGCAAAATAATTCCAGTATTTTACAAAAATCGCAAGCAACAAACAATTTCCTTTCAGCAATGAATTCACTTTCAAGAGTTATCAGTTTTTATTATGGATTACCAATGTCTTTTACCTAGGACCATTCTATATAAATTCTTAAATAGAGAGGTCATTCGAACTGATCGAGTTACTAGAAGTTCTTTTTGAAAGTACCCGGCATTTTTATGAATTATGTAAATATGTTCCCAATAGTTAAGTGGAAAAACTATTACTATTCTATAGTATTTTACAGAAGTTTTTTAATAGCTTTATTAACAAGTAAGGATTTATAAATGAACGAAAAGAGTACGGGGAAAGTTGTTTCTATAGACTCAGAGGTTAAAAATATTTACTAAAAATGAAAACGTTTTCTTGAATATAAGAATAAATGTCCATTATTCTTACAATAACGTTAGTTTCAAAACGAATTTATTTATTTTTGTGAATCTCATAAGGTAGGGATCTCTTCAGGAATTCTAAATGTAATAGAAAAAAAATATATTATTATTATTATTATTATATTATAAAAAAATAAATAATGACTATAGTAGAATTCAATTTAGGAAATCTCTTTAGTACACACTATACTTGTATGGCGCTGTTAAGTATATGTCAGGTTGCTGTGAGTCGTATATATTGTAGTAAATCTAGTTTAATTTTAATTTATTAGGTTCATATTAATAATTAATATTGTTTTAACTCATTAGGCTCATATTAATAATTAATATTGGTTTAACTAATTAGGTTCATATTAATAATTAATACTGGTTTAACTCATTAGGTCCATATGAATAATTAATATTGGTTTAACTCGTTAGGTTCATATTAATAATTAATACTGGTTTAACTCGTTAGGATCTAATTAATATTGTTTTAACTAATTAGGTTCATATGAATAATTAATATTGGTTTAACTCCTGAGGTTCATATTAATGATTAAGGTTTTTTTAACGCTTTAGGTTTAATATTAATTATTAAGGTTTTTTTAACGCTTTAGGTTTAATATTAAAGATTAATACTGGTTTAACTCATTAGGTTCATATTAATAATTAATATTGGTTTAACTCCTGAGGTTCATATTAATGATTAAGGTTTTTTAACGCTTTAGGTTTAATATTAATTATTAATACTGGTTTAACTCATTAGGTTCATATTAATAATTAATATTGGTTTAACTCCTGAGGTTCATATTAATGATTAAGGTTTTTTTAACGCTTTAGGTTTAATATTAATTATTAATACTGGTTTAACTCATTAGGTTCATATTAATAATTAATACTGGTTTAACTCATTAGGTCCATATGAATAATTAATATTGGTTTAACTCGTTAGGTTCATATTAATAATTAAGGTTTTTTAACTCTTAAGATTTAATATTAATAATTAATACTGGTTTAACTCATTAGGTTCATATTAATAATTAATATTGGTTTAACTCGTTAGGCTCATATTTATAATTAATATTGTTTTAACTAATTAGGTTCATATTAATAATTTATACTAGTTTAACTCATTAGGTTCATTTTAATAATTAATATTGTTTTAACTCATTAGGCTCATATTAATAATTAATATTGGTTTAACTAATTAGGTTCATATTAATAATTAATATCGGTTTTACTCGTTAGGTGGATATGAATAATTAATATTGGCTTAACTCCTTAGGTTCATATTAATAATTAAGGCTATTTTAACTCGTTAGGTTTAATATTAATAATTAATACTTTTTTAATTCATTAGGTTCATATTAATAATTAATACTGGTTTAACTCGTTAGGATCATATTAATAATTAATACTGTTTTAACTAATTAGGTTCATATTAATAATTAATATTGGTTTAACTCGTTAGGTTCATATTAATAATTAATACTCGTTAGGTTCATATTAAAAATTAATACTGATTTATCTCGTTAGGTTCATATTGATAGTCAACTTTGGTTTAACTGGTTTGTTTCATATTGATAGTCAATTCTGGTTTAACCCTGGTTCATAGAGATAAGTAATACTGGTTAACTCTTTAGGTTAGTACTAAAGCACCACACTGACAGGTAAGACACTGCCACCGATCATTCCTGCCGACGTGAGCATGCACTCGTTTGTTATCTCACTCCAGCGCATTCAAAGAATATATTATCCGAATAAGGAATAAAAGATTCCGTTATCTGTGACTTAAAAAACACGGATGATGTATTATACGTTGTCCCAAAATAACCAATGACATACTATTCGTTCTTTGGTAATCCTTCATCTTTCATTCGTTATTGTTGTATTTTTTCTTCAAAAGATATGATGTATATAAATAAATCATACGGTATATATAAAATAAAACAGCTAGTGTAATATTATTAGAATTTGATGACATCACACTTCCTCTTTTGTTTTGTGCCCTGCCTAGAAAATAATTCTCTCTGTTTATCCTAAGCCTCTTTTCAAACAAACAAATATTATCCGCTGAATATCATTTTATCCGGTGGATGAAAGTTTTATCCGGCGTGTAACAAATTTATTTGCAGGATGAAATATATCAATTGGTTTAAAAACTATTTACACACCTAATTAAAAATAATGGTTAACAGAAATTGTATGTTTATATTTTAAACTAACGGACTTCCAAAATTCGTAGAATCCGAAAAATTAATGAATGACCTCGTTTATTCGTTGGCCGTTATCAAAAATAATTTTTGCCCAACTCTTTCTTATTCTAATAATCTGTGTTATTTATCCAATGGACACTTTTATAGTTTTGACCTACGCGCAGTCAACAATGTACTCAACCAACTCAGAATAAGTTCTAACATTTTAGCATGTTTCCCTTAGGAGAAATCAGCTATTGATGTTGTACTCACGACGCGATTTTCGAAATTATTCTTTAAATGTCCATCCATCCTAACTAGGAAATGATTACAAATTTATATATTATATATATTTGTCAAATAAAGGGTTGGAACCGCCAGTATAGATGATACTGTTGTCATATCTGTCGGTGAGGACCGTCGTCACTGGTTGATGGTCGAGTACAGTTGGCAAGAGCTTTCGATGCAAGGGCACCATCTTCAAGCCGTCTAGAGTTGTACTAAGTTAGTTGTCCGTTGGTCTGTAGGTTTTATTAGCACCTTATTACGTTGTTTACGTTTTAGTCAGTGTCTGTTGGTTTACATTAGTCAAACGAAGGGTGGTTATGGCTTGTGCCCAGGTAAATTATTTTCGTGTAGTAGGTCGTTGCTCGTATCCGTATTAGGTTATTTATGCTATTAGCGTGTTGTTTGTGTTTAGGTCTGGTATAGTTGCTCTTGTGTGTGTACATGTTTTGTGAAATATTGTACGATTATATATATAATCAATATAAATTACATAATTGAAGTAGAATCTGGATCTATGTTCGTCGTCGCTTCGGCTGTTGGTATTCGTACGTGTGTCTGTCAGTTGGCGTCTTTCGTTTAAGCAGTTGTAGTGGTCTAAATATTGTACCTGAGCTGGAGTTGAGCTGTTCGTTTATAATGTCTCCGTTGAATGTCCATTGTTTATAGATCTCCATATTTTTTAATATGTCCGATCTCCGTCCTTTTGTTTGTCTGTGGAGGAGTTTCATACTATCGGCTATATTTGTAGGGTCGTGACAGTGATCGTTCAAATGGTTGGCGAGGGTAGAGTCTCGTTTGTTTAGTCTGCATGAACGTATGTGTCCAGCGTATTGCGTTTTCAGCCTCCTTCCAGTCTGTCCAATATACCTGTTATTGATCTGCACTTATTTAGTATACACCGTTCATATTTTAAATGTCATTTGTCAGCTTTTGTCTTAGTGTGTTGTTGGTTCTGAACGAAGTGTGGAGTCCTTCTTTTTGTAGTACGATAGTGATTTTATATGGCGATTCGCTGACAGATATATACCTAAATATAGATGACAGCATGATGACATCGGATCAAAAAAGTGTATAGAACCAATCTTATTGAAAAATAAATGTTCTATAAATATTGTTATATTCATTTACTCTCTGTCTTGAACATTAACTGAGATATTTGCATTTTTCAGCCTTCAGCAAACCCCTACTTCAACTCACGTTACATAAACAATACTCTGTTATATACTAAATCACTTTATTCGAAGCTTAAATACCAATTATTGTTTTCTAGAGATCTTTATTGTACGAGATACATGCAAATATGTTCTGTTGACCCCCCCCCACTCCTTGAGTTCTTGGGCAACTATAATTTGATTGATTGAGATAAAAATTACATTCTGATTCATAATACATTACAGTACTAGATATAGTAAATAGTTTTCAATTAAAATAATGTGTTATATTCTGATATATTTCAGTAATTATTTTTCTTTTCGGTGAGAGGTTGGAAAGCCTGTTAGTTTACATTTCAGACCCTTCACGTGGAGAAATTACTAAAATTTACTGAAAGATTTCTTATTACCGTTTGTATTTATTCACTTTGGTGTTGTGTTACCAGTATGTGGATTTATCTATAGTTAAACTTCAGGGGGCAAATCTGCTTAGTTTACGCAGCCCATGAGTGACGGACTTTTACTTCCACCTCATATCCGCCTTTTGAGGTCTTACTCCATTTCTATAGTGAGTATTCATATTTTTCTCTCTCTCATACATTTAATACTAAGCTTTTCATCAAATCCCGGCGGTGTAATTTCGAATGGCAGAGAACGTAATTAAAAGATGCCACCATTCTTTATTAGCCTTTATCTCATTCTATCCTCATAATTGTCTTCTACTTTCTGATTGATTTATGGAAGCTTAAAGGAACCAAAATACGTGGAGTGGTTAAGAATTTATCAAAACTTGGGAATAACACAAAAACAATTTCTCTTCCCCCTTATAGTGAAATTATATCATTATACCTATCTAGAAAAGCATTCAAATCATTGAATGTTCATTTTTACCTCACGTCATGTATCCAGTCATATTCTTTTATTATTACACTTCAACAAGACAAATTAAATAACAACTAGGAAATTGATGAACAACAATCCCTTAGAAAACTATTTATAAGGTGTATTTCAATTTAATTTAATATTTTCCTTAGGCTAGTTGTAAAGATTAGTTGGACATGTCAAATATTTGTTCACCATGTATTTCATAAAATGTTTCATCGGGTCGGAAACCGTAGTCTCTTTCAAATACGTTGGGAAATGGGTCAAGTTCCTGGGTGGAAGATAAATAAATATTTGGAGAAGTGTTCCCATGTCAGATTACGGTATCTTTCTTCCAATTAATTAAGTTAAGTATTTTTTTTTTGGGAGGGGGACAAAGAACGAAATCAAATTATCTGAGTCTACAGTCTTCTTTATATTAAGTCTCCGAAGCCATCAGTATTGATTATTATAATAGCCTTTCATGGGACCATCAAGTAGCTTTTAACTTCTGGCATATTTCTTTATAGAGAATGAAAAGTCCCCTCCGAATAGTATTTAATTTCCGCTCAGCTTGGGCCATTTTATATCACCCTCTTCAGAGGGGCAAACCCTTAACGGACAAAAAAAGTTGCATCTAATTAATTCCCAGAAAACTTACAGAATTTATTCATGTTTGTCTAGCTCCGTAATGTATATCATCTTCATTTTATTATTAAATAAAAAGGAATTATAACTAATTAGCGGACGCAAATATTTTATTCAAAATTAATGTTCTCCGACGGAGTTCTTTTGCCTTTTTTTTTTTTTTGTTCTTTATAATATTTAAAATACCTTTTAAAATTATATTGTCCCATAAATATTGAAAACTATATTTTTTAGAGATCCATCAACATAAAAAAATTTGAGATTTGGCGCTTAAACAGTATCTTTTCCCACCTCTTTCTCAAAAAACATGTATCATTTGACATATCGTTAAGTTAGGTTAAAATATTGATGCTACTAAAACTAACATCGGTTGTAAAGGTATAGTGTAGTTATATTGATTGTAACCACGTATCGATATATGATGTACTTGGTACCGGGTTGGGTCAGTATAGACAGTTAAGTTCCAAGATCTAATAACGCCCTCTTCTATCCCCAGTCATTTGTTTCCCATCTCTCGCCCATATAAAATCTATATCTGTGTATAATTACCAATAAAGTTTTTTTTAGCACTCCGTGTGTTCAAGTTTGTAATTGACGAAGAAGGTCTAGAGAAAGGCTGCGTCTCAAGGCCATGGACTGCCTTTGGTTTTAGCAGATTTACCTTAAGGGAAATCAGCAATTGAGGTCGTACTCATGACGCGATTTTCCAAAAATTTCCTCAAATGTCCAACGTCCAGAATTTATATATATATATATATATATATATATATATATATATATATATGTATGTATTTGTCTGTAAAATATCTAGCGGGCGTAAACTTTTTGATCATTACTAAACTGGATATTTAAGTGTTTTATGCAAAAAGAAAAATCAAGTTGGTTAGCGGCTGAAATCCGACAGGAGGGGGAGGGGTTAGTGGGAAATTTTGAAAATTCGAAATATCTCCGTTATTATGCGTTGGATCGAAAAATAATATGGAATCAATTTTATTGCAAATGTAATTTTTTTTAATAAATTTTGTTATATGCATTTTTTCACTATCTGTATTATTAACCGAGATATTTGCGTTTGTTAGTTTTCAGCCTAGTTTTGAGATAAATGCCAATACGTGCCGCACGTGGGAAATCTTCTTAGTTAACGCAGCGTCTGTGTCATTGAACTTTTTCTTTAGGTGTAATGATTCTACTCCTGATGAGGCGTTGAAGTAAAGAAAGCGAAACATGTAGAATTTAATAAAATGAATATATTAAGGAGAATTGTATTTCTATAAATTATTACCTTTTGCCTGAGAGTCACATTACATTTTTTAGTAGGTAGTATTTTACTCATTAGTATATTTTCTAACATTAAAATATAATTATTGACAAGTTTGTCTAAATGTGGGACGTAACTTCAGATGATATAGTGAGATTTTATTAAAAAATAAAAATAAAACTTCAGAGAGGATATAAATACCCTCTCTTTGCCTAGTATTTTTGCAAACAAAAAATGAACAGTTCAGTGAGAAAAATATTTCAGCTAGACTTCAATTTCTTCCACCGATATGTTCCCTAGATAAATAGAGGGGGGAGGGGGGGGAGGGAAGGAGGGAGAGAGAGAGAGAGAGAGAGAGAGAGAGAGAGAGAGAGAGAGAGAGAGAGAGAGAGAGTGAGAGAGACAGAGACAGACAGAGAGGCACAGAGAGAGAGAGAGAGAGAGAGAGAGAGAGAGAGAGTAGCGTGGGGGTGGGGGATATTCCACCTATGACCTTGTTACGTGAGTACTCGTCAGTTTTCATTACCAACGTTTAATTGTTATAGTCAAATCTAAGTTGTTTTTATCTTTGTTTAATATTTAATGAGTGAGCTGCGCAATTATTCCCAGCTACTTTAAAACGACTATTATTTTATTCATTTGAATTAGACTTCCCTTCAACTGTCATTATTCCTAACTACAAAATAACAATCTACGTCTTATCAAAATAGAATAGAAGCAATTAAATAATTACTACATATGAATAAATACTTCAATGATCAGAATGAAGTGCATTTGTCACAGCTCTATGGTAAATGAAATAGTTATTAATACAAATTACCAACCTTGTTGTATACAATAGAAATATTAAATAGAAATTAATCATTAATTACAGTAGAACAATTACTGTTGTTGTTATAATTACGTTTATGTTTATGTATATATATATACATTCTGGGTGACAAACAGTAAATAGTTTGTTTATATTCAAAACATTTATTTTCAATTTCCTCATTCTCGTTTCCAGTCTGCGCTACATTTCAAAGTTAATATTTTGCTTCTAAATCAAACTGATGAATTTGTGTCCTGAATAATTCTTTTACAACATTTGATGAAATAATCATACAGTACAGAGAAAAGAAAAATTAAATTTTACCAAAACTTGTCCTTTCTATATTGTATTCAGTAAATAAAGGATTTATTTAGTGTAAGGCAGCAATATTGCGTGAATAGGAAACCTACATCTTTGAATGACCTACTATGTTGTATCAAGTCAGTAATTTAACATTTGGATTGCTCCTAAAGCACAACCGCCTTGGTGTATTCACATATTTATTTATTCATGAGGAATAATATAATGTGACTTGAACCAGTAACACGGGGTATGTCATATGTTCAGTTCTGAGTTTTACGAAAAGTTTGAAAGGAGTAATGGAATGTGGGCGTGTGAGCGTGCTTGTGTGTGTGTGTGTGTGTGTGTGTTTCTTAAATGATTTTTTTTTTTTCGAAATAGTATGTTTTAGATTTGGAATTAAAAGTTTGAACTAGAACAGAGCCTGGAAACGGGTTGGGGGTTTTGAATAAAGGGCATTTCTGAATTAGATGTTTTACCCAGAATTTTCATTCAAATATTTTATAATGGAGGATCGCCGGATAAGAGTTCCTATACATATATATATGTAAAATTGTAATCTCTGTCTGTACCTTGATTTTTCGAACAGGAGGGGGGGGGAGGGGTGAAAGAACCCCAAAATCACCTCCTTATTTGTTATTTATTTGAAATTTGAAAATAACTTCGTTCCAATAGACATTTAAACTATAAGAGTATTTCGATTATTTAATTTGTGCAGTGTATTATTTAAACAAAGGCATGCTGAACTTGCACAACGTGTGGTAGTGTAAGTTTTGTGGACTCAAACTCTTAAATTGTGGTATATATTATCTAATTTTCTCCAATATGCTGACGTTATTGAAATAGCTATGTACCAACTGTAACTCTTATACGTTACGTGGCAATGCCATTATAAGAAAAGACAACATGCGTTTAAACTCAGTATGATTTGAGGTTGTGCGGGAGGGCTACAATTTCTTTCCTCGACACGCTTTTACAATATAAATAAAATTATTTTTTGGGCACCACTGTTATTTATTTACACCAGGTATATCACTTACTTGAAAATTCCATTTTTTAATTTTTTGAATAAATAATTTAAGTAAAGCAAGCGGAAGTGGAAGTGTTCGGGAGGCTAAGGCAGTTAATTGTATTGACCTATTTCCTGTGAAATGATGGAATTGCTTTCTACTCACATTTACTATTATGTATATAACTATGCTCACGATGTGTACTCGGATAGGTTTTTGACAGGGAATATGTACATTGGAGAAGATATTTAATTATAATTAATGCTATCCATGATTATGGAATTTCGAATTAATCACGGTGTGTCAAACAGTGGAGAGGAATTGATTAGGAACTCATTTACATTTATTTTTCAAAACTAAAATTTTCTATAAGACCCCTACCAGAGCCTTACGAGAAAACAATACGCCCAGACAGGAAGTGTAGATGTAAACATTGAAGCCTTGCCAAAAAACAAAACAAAAGAAAAAAAACATTCAGCCTCAAATGGTTTCCCGAGCGAAGCCGGGTACCTTAGCTAATATATATATATATATATATATATATATATATATATATTTATTCACTCTCTTGGAATAGACACTTGATTTAAATATTATAATGAATTGGCAAATTATGATAAGGCTTGCCTTCACTGTGTTACAATGTTCCAAGAGGTCCCTCTAAATTGGTTGGTGTTATATCAAAAGGGAATGTGAGGGTGGGTTGGGGGACGGTAGCTGGCCTAGAAGCGATCCCAGCTCCAAGCCGACCACAGTAAGGTTATTCACGATTTATCGTGCAGAAAAATTCTTTCTACCTGACTGTTCTCTCCTAGCACCTAACATATTGTAGGCCAGAATAGCCGAGCAGGCGCCTTCGACCTCCTTTCCTTCTACCCTTCCAGCCCTAAAGCTACTCAATGCCAATTCAACCAATTTCTTATATCCCCCCCCAGGTCTAAATTGTCACTTGCAATTTACACATGCCATTGGGGCAGGACTGGAGGGTAGATTAAAGTTGTAGTCCGCATACTCACATTGGCTAATGAAAGCTGAAAGCTACGGAAAGTGGTACATAACAACTTTGGCTTTGAATCGAATTTTCTCATGCCTTTACTGGTGTGAATGGAATTTTCCTCATAATGCCTTTATTGCTGGATGGTCTGATGCAGAAGGCAATGGGAAACAACTGTATTTCCTTATGAATCTCTTATTCCCTTGCTCGATCCCGTGAAAATGCGGTTTATCAGTTCATGTGATCAATTAGTAGGTGTAGCCTGTAAATACTACCCACAGTAATAATACACCATCTTATTTCGGACGAATTGAGGTAGAACGGGTAGCGGGGAAAAGTCAGTGGAGGGGTAAGGCTTGTGTTAATTGGTCGAGAGTTTCAGCCAAATACGTCCTCTGGCTTCCCAAGACCTGCACATCAACTGTTTATTCATATATAATTTTAAATTTATAAATTATTTGCAATTTTTAATAATGGTAACGACACTGCCCGAAGAAATACGGTGGTAGGTCACTGTCCTCTGGTCCTAGGATGCATGTTCCTGTAGTGGCGATGGCTCTGGAAGAGGCTGTATGCGAGGGAAGAGATTTCCGTTGTTGTTCTCCGCTGGGGATTGTAAGGTGCATCTACCTTGTTGTGGGCTTCTTGAAGGCGAGATCCCTTCTCGACCGCTGTCGCCTTACTTTCTCCTCTACTGGGGTGTACTGCTCCGTTAGTGCCTTCGATGGGGGAGCTTAAAAAGATCATGAAGTCATAGTTACATAAAGATCATTCCAGCCTTCATACCATATTTTACATGAATAAGGAACATGAAAGATATCGGGACCAGTAAAAATATCTACTCTTTACTTTTGCCTTTCTCGCTGTTTACTATCCAAGAAGTATTAGTTCTCATGAACACAACCTTAAATGAAGTAGAAGCTAATCTTGCGAGTATTTCTCTACAATTTAGGTATGTTCTTTTCAATGGTGAATTCTACCAGCAAACTGATGGTGCAAGCATGGACTCGCCATTAAGTTCTATTGCAGCTGAAGTTTAAGCCATTTGAAAAGAAGGCACATATACAACAACAATACAACTTTATTGAAACCAAAAATATGGTTCAAGTATGTCAATTATTTATTTGTCATATAGCCACATGGAAAATATGCCTTGAATGAATTTATTCCAACATTGAGTTCATAATGGACTATTTCATTCCTGGGTGTTCTGGTGGAAAGAAAATTAAATGGACACACGGGTTAACCAGTTTACAGACACCAATATATATCTACATGTCGCTTCATATCACCATCCAACATTGTAGAATGGAATAATTCATAAACTCGTCACTGGAGGTGAAAGAGTATCAGAGCCTCAGTACATGCCAAAAGATTAAATGTTTAGGTTAAAATTGCAGGTGGTTGGATTGCCGATCAATCTTACCTGATTGGGGAGGAGCCGCTGAACTCATGGGGTGACTGTCGTGTAGGTGGCAACTCTAGAGATGCTATTGTTGTTGTCAGTGGAGTCATTTTTGTAGGCCACCGTGGTGCAGGTGGTAGATGGCCGTGGTGGGAATCAAAGGAAAGTATGCAGTTCCTGACTAAGCGATGCGTGCAGATCCTAGAGCTGGAGAAATACTGACTCCTACCCCAAAAACCTGGCCAGTGGGTGCTGGAGCAGGTAACGGGGAGGGGACAGAGGAATGGGAATGTGGGTGTTGATTGGCTTATGGATTTAGCCAATAATAGTATTTGTCTACTTAATATTGTCAGTTGCGTTAAGTGTAAAAGTATGTAGATTTATCTATTGTAAAACTTTAGGAGGTAAATCTGCTTAGTTTACGCAGCCCCTACGTGTCGTGCCTATCGTTCATTATTATAGCTCTGAGGAAAGATACTAATTGTGTCTGAAACTATAGACATCTAAAGTACACTCTCATTGATTGAGTACTTCTGTAGCTGAAACCCAACTATCCTCTACGTCATTTAAAAACCAACGCCTAAATAAATTCTAGATGATTGTGTCTCTATCTACCATTAATATCGGGTCACTCAATTATTTATTGTCAATGATATTTATTGATGCCAAAGTAAGTTTTAAAAAAATTAATGCAGCCTTTTTTTTCATACTCTTAATTAGCTTGTTTTACTTTTCTCCGTCGACATAAGGTAAAAACTGAGATTTTCATTTCCCAGTAGTTCCTGTAAAAGTTGTCCCTCTCACTTTTTTTCTCATTAAAACTTTCGTCCGCTAACCCATTTTATATATTAAAAAAGAGGAAGTTGGTATGGGGACTAGAAAAGGCTAGTTATTCACCATAAAAAATAAAAGTATGGGCATTTTGGAAGATAGTTCAAAAGCAGTTACTTTCAAGATATTTAGAGTGCTTCTATTAGATCTATCCAATGAAGAACTAGGTCAGAACTGAAACTTTGCCTTAACCCTAGATAACAACCCTGTACTCATTTTGCAACCTATTCGTCGTTTCGATGAACATGTTTCACAAATGGTCAAGTCATTGTGTTATGGGCTAGATTTAAGTGCGTAAACCAACGAACGTGTAATATATTTGATAAAAATACAATTCAAGTAGTGAATAGCGTCGACCTAATCAGAAGAAAAATTAGGAAAAAATTAATTATTTTATATGTAAACTAGCTAAGGTACCCGGCGATGCCCGGGAAATCATTGCTGACTGACTAATGATTGTATTTTTATAGCAAGACTTCAATGTATACAATTGCACTTCCCTCCACGATGTATTGTTTTTTCAAAACAGCCAATCCTAAAGTGTAACTTTCAGGGTTAATAGAATAGAAATTTTAGTTTTGAAGAATATATGAAAATGGGTTCCTAATTTATCCCTCACGACTTTTTGACTCACGGTTTTTGAATAATTCAAACCATAATCATGGGTAGCATTTATCACAATTAAATGTCATCTATAATGAACATATTTCCTGCCAAAAATCAAACCAAGCACATATAGTCTTAGCATAGTTTTAAACATAAGATTATATTCGTATTAGTAAGCCTCAGTGGAAATCACTTCCCGTCGTGGCAGCATTCCACAGGAAATAACTAAACTCAATTACCTCCCGTCCATTTCCGCTCTCGCAGGAGCGTTGTCATCGTTGTTTTCCTTAGAATATTGATTCAGAATATTATTTTAATAATGTATCTTCCTGATGGAACTAAATAATAGATCCCTAAACATTATTTCATTTATGTTCAAAAAGCTAGATGAGGGGAAGAGAGCCCCCCTGCAACCTAGTAATACTTTAAACATTCATATCGAGTATATATTAAATACCAGAAATGCTCTTATAGTTTATATTCTATTAGAAATAAATAAAAAAGTTATAGGGAAAATAAATAAATAAATGAGGAGGCGACGGAGATTTATAAGCTCACTAATCCGAATCATACTTACAACTATCATATAAGACTAAAACACAACATCTTTTGTCATAATATCCATTTATTAAAAACACTTAAATAAGCACTAATAAAATTAATGACTCCCGCAATGGATTTAGCGTATATGCCGTGTTAACTTGATTTACGGAAAAAGTGAACACAACAAAAGATACTTTAAATAACAAAAGTAAACAACTTTTGCTATGTGCACGTTAGCCAAAAAAAAATAGAAAATGAAAATTGCAAATTTTTATCTCAGGCCTGTCTTATAACCCCCACTCCCGTTTGAACCTAAACATTTTAATATAGCTTATAATCATGGAAGAAATAATGCTAATTCGCATACCAAGTTTTGTTAAATTCGGTTCAATCGTTTGAGCTCAACAAAATTGTTGGCTCCCGCTTTAGATTTTAACGCGTATCTCGTTTATGTTATACAGCAAAAGTGAACATAACCAAAGTTACTTTAAATAACAAAATAAACAACTTTTGTCAATTGCATATTTGCAGAAAAACCAGTAGAAAAAGAAATATTGCTATTTTTAATTTCAGCCCCCCCCCCTCCTGCCCGTCCCTAGAAATATTGGTATGGCTTATGATAATTAAGGCGTCAGAAATAATACACTTACCGAGTTTTATTTAGTTCGGTGGACTCTTTTGTGCCAAATAATATTCTTGACACCCGCTATAATTTTTAGCGTATAACGCCTTTATAATTCGGTATTCGACGATAGTGTATATAACAAAAGTTTCTCTAAATAACAAAATAAACAACTTTTTTTATGTACAGATTTGCCGAAACACCAATAGGAAACGGAATATCACTATTTTTAATTTCAGGCGTCCCTTATAACCCCCACTCCTGCTCGTCCCTAGAAATGTTTGTATGGCTTATTATAAGGAAGGCGTTAGTGCTAATACACATACCGAGTTTTATTTAGTTCGGTTTAGTCTGTGTGCCAAATAAAATTGTTGACTCCCGCTATAATTTTTAGCGTATAACGCCTTTATAGTTCGGTATACGAAAAAAGTGTGTATAACAAAAGTTACTCTAAATAACAAAATAAACAACTTTTGTTATGTTCATATTTGCCAAAAAACCAATAGGAAACGAAATATCGCTATTTTTAATTTCAGGCCTCCCTTATAACCCCCACTCCTGTTCGTCGCAGAGAATATTAATATAGCCTAAAGTCTAAGTTGGGTTAGTAGTAATACACATACTAAGTTTCATAAAATTCGGTTCAGCCGTTTATGCGTGAAAAGGTAACAAACAAACAAACAAATAAACAAACAAACAGACACCAAAGAAACAAAATGCAGTTATGGTGTCTATGACATGTGAAACGAAAAGTTATCGTGAAATTTCGCGAAAAAAATCAATGTACAGACAGAGGTTACAATTTTATATATATATATATATATATATATATATATATATATATATAGATAAATATGTTTATTATAACAATACAATATTATCATTAAAAATATTTAGTAATTACAAATCAATGTGTACAAACTAATGGGTTTTACTCTCAAAAATTAGTCGTTTATGTTTTGTTGTTTTTTCGTTTCCCAGTAACCCTGGGAAAGGGCAGTTTATTTGATCTGGGTAATGCACTATGGCATTTCCTACATATTCCTCATTTTGATTCCCTTGATATTCAAATTTATGCATTGTTAACGTAGGGAATAGAGGAAGCGAGTCGTATAATTATAATTCAGAATAATTAAAATAAATTAATTAATTAAAGATAATATATTCTTTTTTAAATGAAATAGTAGGATAACTAAAAAATTTAAGTAAAAATAATTATAGTGGAACTAATGATAATGGCATAGCAAATGGAGATCAAGAAAACTCTGAGAAGCTCATATTCTTAGAAAATTTGTCAATTTCTTTTCATAATTTGGAGAACAAAGTGTGTTCATCTGAAGGCCAGAGTTTTTTTTTTGTTTTTTTTTTTTTTTTTAAGAACTTGTCTAGGTTATTCAGTAAAGGGTAGGCATAAATGAGGTGTCTGTAAGTTTAGATAGTTGATCACATGAGCAAAAGTCATTTCTTGTCAGTCCAAATCTGTTTAATGTATTGTGTCCCTCCGTGATCAGTGTCATGTTTGGGTTAAATGTTTAGTTTGCCCTCGTGTTTTCATTTCTGGTGTGCAGGCTTTTAGTGTGTGTCACTTTTCGTTGTCAGTCCACTCCTTTTACCAGCATATTTTTGTAACAGTTTTTTTTATAATAAAAGACATAGGGGTGAGGGAGTAACTGATTGGGATCTGACTTCTACATGTTGCTTTCGAGTTGAGATCACTCGACAAGTCGAACCATTCACTTAGACCATACAGTTTAAGGAATGGAGCGAATCCTTTCATAATCATATGCTTTATAAATGGTGTTATTCATTTAATTACAGATGATTTTAATCAAACCAAAATAATCCAGAGAATATGTTTTTGTGTCTGTAAAGCGCACGCTCCCTTAAAGTAGAAAAATTTATTATCTTCAGCGAGACCCTTACATTAAGTTTTACTGCTGTTCGTTCATTAATGCGATCCACACTAGTCAACTAATACTTTTTGAAATCTTTCTCATAAAAATCAGGTGACACCTATATTTGAATATACTGAATTATGTATTGAAGTAATAATATTTATTATAAATGACTTAGGGGTGTTGAATATTATCCACACAACAAAAATACGTTTTTCAGGAATTCCAAACGAATGCATGGGAGTTACCGGTCTTCATAAGAACTGTGAAACGAGGTGTATCAGTGAGCACATGACCAGCGGAATGTAAAACTTCTAAAATGGACTTATTACAATCTAATTTTATTTCAAACCAAAATATCTAAAATAGTAACATGATTAAAGATAAAAAGCAATTTAAATGCATTTTGTAAATTACATTTGGGGAGTTATAATGAAGAATGGAAAGATTTTCAGGGATTATATACCTATATATGCATGTGGATAGGGGAGGGAGATTTAAGGGACCCAGTTAAATTTGAAAACAGAGAGGGGGAGGAGAGAGAGAGAGAGAGAGAGGGCGGGAAGGAGAGAGGGTGAGGGAGGAGGAGAGAGAGAGAATTCCAGCAGGTAGAGAGGGAGGGAGTGGGAGAGAGAGATTGGAGTGGGATAAATGTCTCTTTAATTAGCTGCTAGCCACTTGGAAGCCAGCGCTTAATTTAACTTTAGCTCGCCGGAGGGAAGGGTTCGCGTTTCCGCCACCACTCCGCACTCAATTTATATTGAATAATTTTTTTTTCCATTTTTTTTATTATAGTTATGGGGCTAGTTCCTGATAATAACTGCTTTTACATATTTTTCATTGGAGTCCTGTCTGTTTTTCTAAGTTAAATTTAGTTTAGTGTAACTTAATGCAAAATAGTATCCCTATATCTTGTGTAGTAGTACTACACTTGATTCATTCTTATAAAATTGAAATGTTATAATTTGTGAAAAAATAGTTCTTTGTGTACGAGCTTTACTACGTGACGTTTTTCATATTTCAGGCCAATCAATTCTAGAAATCCCATTATCGCCATCTAATTCCAATGTCAATTATCCAGCAGCCATTAGGTTAGACCAGGGGTCTCCAAACTTTCCAGCCTTAGGGCCATACTGATTACTCCCGTAAGTTCGAAGGGCCAAAACCATATTTTTGATTTGAATTGTTGCTTTTGTGTGTGATTTAGTAGTATGGAAAAGAAGCGAAAAATTGATAGTGAATACAGAAAATTCAAAGATCAGTGGAACATTCAGTATTTCGTAATTGAGTCCAGTAACAAGACGCCACGTTTGATTTGCAATGAAAGCATAGCCGTTCTCAAAGAATATAACATTAAACGTCATTATGAAACAAAACATTTTCAAAATTACTCAAAATATACAGGAAGTTTGCGGACAGAAAACTTCGAAGCTATGAAGCGCGGATTGAAATCACAGTATTATCACAAAAACAATCACAATAAGCCTACAACAATGTTATGAGTAGTTAGCCCATGACCATATCAATGTAGATGTCATATTAATAATTATTCAACATAAAATTAGAATACTTCAGTAAACTAAATTTAATATGCTATAAAGAATATGTTCTCTAAAAGGAGTTTTCAAATATGCTAGCTCTTCGCGGGCCAGACAAAATCTGTCCGCGGGCCGGATGTGGCCCTCGGGCCGTAGTTTGGAGACCCCTGGGTTAGACCAACAGTCTAGGTAGACAAACCATATATTACATACATATTAAATTATATATAAAAAAGGAGGATACTCAGAAAAAGATATTCTTTCCTAATAAATCGAAACTTAGTTTGTTTATGCTCGCTATTTAGAAGTCAAAATTTCAGACTCAATTTTTTTTTTCCATTCTATTTAAATTTCGCTAAAGCTTCTACAGGTATTTATCATGATCTAGATACTCCAATACTAATGTTATCAAAGTTGGAATTACTGTCTGTCAGTCAGATTATTAATTAATTGTTTTTTTAAATAGATCATAGAAATCCATTTACCTTTCATGTATAATCTATCGTAAGGTAAAAACTTCCGTCAAACATCATCCAGCCCACGTGTTGGAATGAATCGTTTGCCAGGTCAAGTAATATTCTATTCTCTATTATTCTCTTACTAATAATCCTAAGTGTAACTCCGTCACGCTGGGGCTGCGTAAACTGAGCAGATTTTCTAAGTGAAGTTCTTCAAGAGATAAATCTATATACTGCTAACACTAAACTCCACCGAGAATATTATGTTCAGTCGTATCTCCCGAGCTTTCTTGGTTCACTAACCGGCCGTACAAAATGGCAGGGTCGCCGTAGGCGGTGGCCAGGAGCGGAAACTGCACCGCTTGCATACAGGCTTGCTTGGCTGGCAACCATGATGGGTGTTGATTCTGATTGCAAGCCTAGTGCACGTGCTTGGGTAGTTGGCTCCACAAAAAGTGTGAATAGTATTCAACTCCCGCGACTCTAGTGTCAGAAAAGGATCGCCGCATCGAAGATAAAGGTCTCCGCAACCAGTATTCACCAGCTAGAAGACAGAATCACATTGGGAACACAAAATAACACAGGAAGAAAAATCCACTTCATTAAAAAGTATATGTTCCCCGCAGGTACTGATTTCTTTATTATAATGCTAGCATTATCTACGAAAACAGTTAAATGAGTACTCATAATATAGGACCTTTCGATCATTATTTTGTATATACATACATATATTATTGGCTTGCCGCTAAAGTTTACAAACAAACAAAGGGTAACCATTGTGTTCTACCTATATTGTATAGTCATATTTCATATAGTTGAAGTTTCTTTGTTTTCACACATACATGTTAATGGTTGTTTCAATTAGATATAAGGTTAGTCCCTTAAAGTAATATTCTTTTCAGGTTTAAGTTGTATAAAATTAGGGTCCTTACAGTAATGTTTATTACATGTTATCACTTATTCAATATATACTTGATTCTTTGGAGAACTCAAATAGTGACTTGTATTATTTCCCCTCATCTTTCCACCAGAATAGTAAATACTTCGGTATAATCAAGGTGAGGAATTTATCTCTTTTAATAATTTTATTTCAGTCAAATGCTTTCTTATTATTACCGCAAAAGCTAACCGCACGCCCCGACATATTAGGTGAATAAATGAATACGGTAATGAGAAATATTTTTGTTAATTGTAATAACCTCCCAACGGAAAGAGTCTGAATTGTAAACAAATAGGCCAACCAACCTCAGAGCTGAACAGAGCTGTTACCTTTAAGTGCCCTAAACCTGTCCTTTTTAGACCGCTCTGCCGGTATTTCTTTCTGAATGGCCCATATCAAACAGTAGTTTCCATTTTTTTTTCATTTTATTGTGAATATGACAGCCTGAATTTAAATGCATTTGGTAATGTGCGATATGTACAATACAATAGCTCCTCCATCACTCTTGACAGAAGCTACACCCCTTCACCACATTGAGCCCCTCCCTGCCTGGCAAGGAAGTCAAGAGCTAAGGAGGAATGGCACTTGATAAGAAAATAGCCACTGCTATCACTTCACTTTAAACTTCTATGGGAGATCTCTGGGCCATTGTCTCTTGAGGTGCCGTGGAGGGGGAAGTTTCTAGTAGATCCACTGGCCTAGCCTGCATATCCCCAACATCCTCCTGTGGCTCCTGACATCCTCATCAAACACAACAATACAGGCAATTATTGTCGAGTCTTAACACAATACTTCTCACTCAGCACTCTCAAAGCGATTACAAATAAGATGCACTTTACACTTAAACGTTATGATTAAGAAATAAATGTTTCGACTCTCAGAAACACTACTGTACTGACTTGGATTTATTGTTGAATTATAGGGCTTATAATGCTAATAGGGTGAATATGGCCAAAGTTCACTTCAGGAAAATATAAAATAAGCTCATGAGACATGGACTCAACCACAGAGACGCATTTACGATTTTTTTTTTTTGGTAGCCGATATTATATGGTTTATGGACGCTCTAGCGCAGTCTTTCTCTGTCTCTCTAGTGTCACCTGCAGTTTTGTTGTTTTATTTATTTACCCCAGATTTTAACCTATTATGCCATCTGTGTAGACAAAAATTCTATTTGAAGTCGTCTTCAACGTAGAAAAACAACCCAGCTGAAGCGACTGATCGAGTTCCCATCACTGGTCATTGATGCAGGATAACGAAGACTAGCCAACGTTCCGTAAAGCCTTTCCCTATCTGACTGTTTCTGTTAGCAGATTTGTCTAAAGAGAAATAAGATATTGAGGTTCTACTAATGACACGATTTTCGAAATATCTCTTCAATGGTCATCGATCCTAACTAGTAGATAACGAAAATGAGGTCCATTCAAAATTATAAATTTAAACACACACACACACACACACACACCTATATATATATATATATATATATATATATATATATATATATATATATATGTGTGTGTGTGTGTGTGTGTGTGCGTGTGTGTGTCTGTTAGCAGTCTTGTGGTTGTAATTTCGAAAATTATGCGTCGGATCGAAACATTGTAACTAACCAATAGTATTTTAAATATAATATTCTATAAATAATGATATGTACATTTCTCGGTTAACATTCAAAGGCAAAAAATGTTAGCCTAGATATTGGTTTTTTTTTTTTTTTTTTTTTTTTTTTTAAGTTTTTAGCGTTGACTAAACTTCCCCACTCCTACTAATGCCATATTAAAAATAGGTTGACATGTCTAGAATCACTGTATTCGATGCTTAAGTGTTAAATATTGTTTTCATTGAACTTTTTCTGTGTGAGATACATTCAAATACGTTGTGTGATGACAATTAACCCATTTCATCCGATCTTTTCAAAAATTAATATTTCAGGTTTAATCTCCGTACACAATGAAATTAGCTCATTAGTAGTGTGCATACAAAGTATCAACTCAAAAACATCGCCTAGGGGGGGGGGGTTGCCCCAACCCCCGCCCAAAAATTGGGGCAGTGGGAAGGGAAGGATACGGGTCCATAACAAATTGATAAACGTTTTTTTTAAATTATTTTTTTTTTCAAAAGCTATAAATAGAACTTAACAATTTCCATAATAATACATAATTACATCATATTAAATAATTTTAGATCCCTAAAATGATGTATAACATATTTTTTTTTATCAGTTGTTTATGTTTATTCCGGGTTTAGACATATTTTCAACTAACCTGTGCACTCTGCCCATACATTTATTGTTCTGAGCTACAACGTATGGTTGGTCTATTAGTATCTTCATTTTTTCCACAGCATTCCACCTTTTCGCCTGCTGTACGGGTTCGGCACCATCCTGAGTCGACCAACACCATATTACTGTTGCGATATCTTACCAAGCTTATAATCCCATTTTTGGAGCAATTTGGTCACATGGCCCTGGGTTCTCCTTTTTCACCAATTTCTCCTTGATTAGTATGGTATGCGCAGTTCGTTTACTCCTTATAGTGCCATTCCCACAATTATATGAACTGTAATTCTTGACTACGGTTATTGGTATGACTCACGGTGAACCAAGTAACTTAGTCTGGTGCATATGCAACACACCTTGTGTACCGAAATCTATTGGGTTTTCCATTGGATGTATTGCTTTGCCCGATGCTGACCGAAAGGCACCATTGCCATATCAGAGTCATGGTTATAAAAGTTCAACCGCTTCATCATTTAGGTGCCTGAAAAGTGGCCTAACCTTTGAAACCTATCTCACTCTGCCAGATTATTATTGTCACAAATGTAAAAATATTTCATATCATCAAATTGATTGCATGACATGTACTTTGAAACAGCCTCATTCATTGTGTCTTTACTTTCCTCCCTGTACATTCTTCTCTGGCTTACATGTATGTACCCACTAAGGAGTGGGTCACCCCTCAGTGTATACTGCTGCTCTAAATGCAGCATCACTAAGTTAACTTAGTGGTGAAGCTACTTCAGCTGTGTATGTTTGAAAAATAAAGTATAAAAATAACGTTTAGATAAATGGACCCGGCCCCCACTGCCCCGAAAAATGGGCGTCCAATATAACTTGTAATAAATCCCATAAATTACATATGTTTGATACATTTTGTATTACTAATGATAGTTACATACATTATAAAGTAATTTATATTCAAAAAGCTAAAGCACAATAATTACTGCTCTTGAAAAAAAGTACTATTTTTTCATAGCACGACCCACTAGTAATCCTTTGTGTTACAGGAGTACTGTGAATCGCATAAAGAAGTTCATCATTCATAACAATCGGTTTCTCTTTCTAGTAACCACTAACAGCTGATGATGATTAAGTATATGGGATAATTTATTGGGTTCAAAACGTAAATAAATAAATTATTTTACGGCTTTCTGCTCCAGCCAGGTTTTTTCAAATTTTACTGCTAATTTTTTATGGCTATTCGGCCATCTTCTTTAGGCGATATCATTGATTTTAGATAGTTTGAATTTGTTGATCGGAGAACCGAGGTTCAAAACGGTTATGTAAAAGAATCCAGCGCTATCCCTAATACTTCAAACTGTAGTACAAATTTCCTCTAGAAATATTGTAATTTTATTCAATAGCTTGCCAACCGATCTTAATATTGTATGATGCATGGCTAAAAATAATTCTTTCCGTGGTAATTAAATAAAAATAAACCCCATTCATTTCTTTGCGAGCTACGGGTATATAAAACACCGTAGTTCTGGAGTTAAATAATGCACTAATGATAGGAATTAATATTTAGTTTAATAAGATGACCTAAGAATGTTCTATACTTTTACAATATTTATCATTCCTAAATATTCATTTTTCTCTATAAACAGCGTATGTTAGCTTCAGTATATAAAATCCAAGACTAATTATTGAGACTTTACAGACCTAGTGATAAAATTAAAGAAATAATAAACTGTTGTAATAGGTTACATTAATTAATCAAATGTTTACGCAGTATTATAAAATTGAAAAGTTATTTTTAAGGTGATGGCAAAACTTATGAATATCAGAAAAAAATTAAGCTTTTTTTTTTCTTTATTTAATTGTATATTCTTTAAATAATGAAATAGGCAGGGTCGGGCCCTGAGCTTGGCCGAGAGGGCTGACGATTAACTGGTAGGTTCGGAAATTGAAAAGCGAACAGCTTCCAAATGAAAGGTCTCTCCTGACCCTCTTCGCTCCCAATTCCCCATACGCTCGTAATTTACGCCCACTCCAACTGCCCTCGAAATATTTTCGGCTTCAAATGCAATTACTTGATATATTTATATACGCCGTTCCCTACTTTTTATTACACAGTGGAAGACATTATTCTTCAACTTTTAAAAGTGTCAAAAGTCATAGTGATAGTACAAAAAGTTCCTACTGCGTTCATCATGTACAATTCTTTGATATTCAAAAATAAAAAGTCCGTCACGCAGGGGCTGCGTAAACTAAGCAGATTGCCCTCGTGAAGTTTAATTATAGACGAATCTACATACTGGTAACGCAACACCACATTGAAAATTAAGTGAATAAATACAAACAGGAATAAGAAATCTTTCCCCTCCAGGCGGGAAGCGTCTGAAATGTAAACAAACAGGTCTGCCAACCCAACTCTCAGCGGAAAAAATAACAATTACTGTAATATATCAGAATATAACAAATAAATGTGATTGCAAACTATTTACTATATCTAGTACTGTAATTTATAATGAATTAGAATAATTTTTATCGCAATCAATCAAATTTAAGTAGCCCAAAAACTTAAACGGTGGGGGGGGCAGAACATATTTGCATGTGTGTCGTATAATAAAGGTCTCTTGAAAACAATATTTGGTATTTAATGTGGTTTATTGCTAGAACCCTATTACTAGGGGTTTGCTGATGGCTGAAAACTATAAAATTCAAATATCTCGGTTAGTATTCATGATACGGAAATTTGTATAGAATAATATTTATAGAACATTCAATTTAAGATAAGATATAAGACATAAGATTGGTTCTATACAATTTTTCAATCCGTTATAGTAACGGAGATATTTCGAATTTTCAAAATCCCCCTTTACCCCCCCCCCCTAGTGGTTAGTGGTCCGATATCAGCCATTAACTTTTCTTCCTTTTAACCTAAAACGATTAAATATGGAGTTTAGTAATGATCAAACAAAAATTGCGACCGCTCGAGCGTTAACATATATATATATATATATATATATATATATATATATATATATATATATATATATATGCACACACACCCACACTAAAAGTTAACCATCAATCAGTAGTCAACCATAATATTTTTACACACAAATAAATGCAGTTGCATTCGATAGTCTGTCATTAAAAAAGAAAAACACAAATCAGCCTAATACAAAACAGCTTTGGCAGTTCGATGTTAGAGTTATAACATATTCTAAATTGTTGAAAATTACTCGAATATTAAGTAATGTACGTAAATAGTAATTCAATTCATAGAATAATTCATAGTATTCACTGTTTGCTACATTTTTGTTGCCATAATTATTGGGGTCTTATTTCTTTTCGGAGTTAATTTGGCATATTCTACAGAATATTAAAACTCAATGTTTAATTGGATAAAGATTGAAATTCCTTAAAATAATAGGGGTAAAGTAGGTGGAGAGGGGCTCACAATTTCTTTTTTCGTCAATTAAGACGCTTATCATCCATGTTCTTGAAAGTTGACGTCAGTGATAATACCCTCCTACTAGGGTATTGTCATTGTTAAATTGTTAGGCTTGGAGGTCAAATCAGGGGAAGGACCCTTAATTGCTAGGACAGAGTAGGTAGCATTTATGTAATAATTCTCTATAAATGATAACAAATACTTTGACCTTTATTGGCTAGTTTTCTGGAATTATTATGACACAAAAAAAAATGAATTGCACTTCCAATTCAATAGTTTTTCATCTGGTCGTCATTTTCCTTTAACTTTGTGTTATCTCTTCAAATATAATGTGATCAAATTGAACCTATATTTATTAATTTTGTTTTATTCCATTATATACCGACATTTATATTATTACACTTCATGAAAACAAAAGAGAATTTTAATGGAAAGTTAGATAAACAGACGACTATATCCGGTCTGTCTGTCTCTCTCTCTCTCTCTCTCTCTCTCTCTCTCTCTCTCTCTCTCTCACCATATATATATATATATATATATATATATATATATATATATATAATTTTAACCTCTGTCTGTACATTGATTTTTTTCTCCTAGAGAAGCTGGGAGGTAGAGGAACGAATCAATCTGGTTGTACACAGTAGGCCTGTTGTTTTGCTTTATGTTGCTTCCATGGACATTTTCCTCTGGTGAACCTTTTTAGATTGCTTTCTTAAATCAGGTCCTAGATATAATTGTTGTTTTAGTTTTTCATGCTTTCAGTTTATGTTGTTTTTTAAACATTTTCTTATTAAGTTAATATGTTATTTGTTTTTAGCAGTGTAGCTTTAAATTTGTTTTAATTTTGAAAACGTTGACTAGCTAATTATATTTTTAAATATTGACATCCACCGCTTTTCTCTGATATTTATTTCTGTTTTGATCTATTGTTGGCCGTTACCTTCTATTTTTTAGATTGAGATTGTTAATTTAAATAATGTTTGTTGCATGATTTCCATTGGTTTTATGTTTATGTGAACAGACACTGAAGATGGAGCTGTTGCTCCGAGTTCACTCTGTAAAAAATAAACGTATTGTAGAGGAAAAAAGGCCTACTGTGTACATCTAAATTGATTTTCTTTTCGACATTTCTGGGTCCTTTTTGGTTTCACATCCCATAGACGAGATGTCTGCAATGTTTGGCTTTGGTGTCTGTTTGTTACCTTTTCACGACTAACCTACAGAACCGAATTCTATGAAACTCGGTAAATATATTACTACTAACCAACATAGACCATAGGCTATAATAATATTCACAGAGAATAGCAGGAGTGGGGGTCTTTGGGTGGGTCAGAAATGAAAACTTGCGATATTTCGTCCCTATTGATTTTTCGACAAAGATGCATATAATAAAATTTTGTTTATTTTCTTATGTAAAGTCACTTTTGTTATATACACTTTTGTCATATACCGAAGTATAAATGAGTTATACGCTAAAAACTATGGCAGGAGTGAACAATTTTATTTGGCAAAAATGACTGAACCCTACTAAACGAAACTATGTGATTTGGTATTAACACCTCCCTGATTATAAGCTATATTAAAATTTCTAGATACTAACAGGAGTGGGGGGTTATAAGGAAGCTATGGAATATAAAATCTCGATATTTCGTAACCTATTCTTTTTTCGGCGAACGTGCATATAACAAAAGATATTTGTTTTGTTATTTAAAGTAACAAAACTTGATATGTGAATTAGCATTAACTCCTCCATGATAATAAATTGTACCAGCATTTCTAGGGACGAGCAGGAGTGAGGGTTATTAGGGAGGTCTGAAATGAAAAATCGCGATATTTCGTACCCAATTGATTTTTCAGCAAACGTTTACATCACAAAAGTTGTTTATTTTGTCATTTGAAATAACGTTTGTTATATGCACTTTTGCCGTATAAAGAAGTATATATAAGATAAAAAGGAAAAACTATAGAAGGGGTCACAATTTTAAAGGACACGAATGACTAAACCGAAATCAACGAAACTCCAAATTTTATTTATTAATAATAATTAATAAATAAAACGCCTCCTTAATTAGCAACTATATTAACATTTTTTAAGAACGAACAGGTGGGGAGGGGGTTGTTACTATTGGTTTTTTGACGAACATGCACATAACAAAAGTTGTTTATTTTGATATTTAAAGTAAATTTTGTTGTTTACAATTTTGTCGTATAACAATTCATAAAGCAAGTAATTTGAATAGAAGTGTTGTTAGTCATCAATGCCTACCAATGTATGAATTTATTCAACTTGGTAAATCGATGGACTAATACTGAAAATAAATGTATTAAAGAGATAATTTCCTCATAAGAAAGTAGTAGACTGAAATATTTACTATTATATGGAATGGTAAGAGGAAATAATACAAGTCACTATTTGAGTTCTCCAAAGAATCAAGTATTTATTGAATAAGCAACTTATAATAAACTTTATAGTAAGGAAGCTAATTTTATACAACTTAAATCCTAAAGAATGCTAATTTAGGGACTAACCTTATGTCTAAGTGAACCAAACATTAACATTAATTGATATAGAGGTTAAAAAAAGAAACAAAGGAAATTTAATTTTATAAAATACTTAAGCGGCAAGCCAATAATATATATACAATATAATGATCGATCGGTCCTATATTATGAGTACTACTCATTTAATAGTTTGCGTAGATAATGCTAGCATTATAATAAGAAGTAGGTACGTGTGGGAAACATATACTTTCCTTGAAGTGGAGTCTTCTTCCGGTGTTATTTTGAGTTCCCAATGAGATTCTGTCTTCTAGCTGGTGAAAACTGGTTGCTGTGATCCGTATATGACACTAGCGTTGCGGGAGATGAAATATAGACTATTACACTGTAGCGGTAGAACCAATACAGGAGAGTGGACAAGCCCCTACTCTGGAGCGGAATAGATCCCAACTGTGTAAAGGGTGACTCTTTGAAGCAGAGTAAACTTTTACTGCAGCGGTAGAAGCGACCCCGGAGAGGGTCAGAGCCCAACTGAGCGGTTATCTCTGAAGCGGGGTACACTATTGCTTTAGCGATAGAAACGACCTCGGAGAGGGACAAAGCCCAACAGTCTGTTCCGCTTGAAACCAGCCGGTGCCTTCTTGAACTAGCGCCGTAGTTTCCGCTATTGGACACCGCCTTTATGACCTTTATCTATTGGCCACCGCCTTGGTGATCTCCATATGTGGCGGGTTTGTGAAATAAGCGAGCGCGGGAAATTCAATTCAAAGACGACTGAACAAATACACTTTCATTGAACGTAACAACCACTAAAGGGCAACGGGTAGTATAAAAATATTGTGGATATTCAAGCATGAAGTAAATAACAAATACTTTTATTATTAGCATATCCCCAGGAACTAGACTAAACACTGAGACGGAAAAATGTAAAAATATTGAGCAAAGTAAAGCCTTGCCAAAAAAGAAAAATACCATCATTCAGCATCAAATGATTTTCCGGGCAAAGCCGGGTACCTCAGCTAGTATATATATATATATATATATATAAAATTTTGAACGGACCTCATTTTCGTAATCTCCATGGGAATTATTCGGAAATCGCATCAGTAGCTGGTTTTTCTAAAGGGAAATTTGCTAATCCATTTCTTTAATGACTTTCCTTATATGCATTCCCTATGCCACATGTTCCTCGAAGGATTCTACTGTATCAACTAAATATAACGCCAATAGGAGAGGAATTAAGATGTCTCCTTGCAAGGAGATATTTTAGTAGAAATTAAAAAGTCCTATGCAACAAAATAAGCAGCAAAAATTCAGAAGGTGTATTCCAAATTACGGCAACAATATGATAAAAATTTAACGTTATAAAGTTAAAGTATAAATGGGTAAAACCTTTATATACAATGTTTGGAACGAAGTGTTTAATAGAATCAGAGAACAAAAGAGCTAGAAACAGAAATATCCTTTGCAGTTTCTCCACAGGACGTCACAAACTCGCTGTGACTAAATAAAATCCTTCTTCTGATGAATAGCTTTTTTTTTTCAACACGTAGGGACTTTTTCAAGGAAGCTACTATAAGGAACCTTATAATCTCCCTTTGGATATTTTATATGTAAATTTTCTATAACACTGTGGAAATGTAATTAACATTTCTTTTTAAAGAAGTAATAAAACTAAATTTATAATACTTCAAATATGTGGTCCTTTTTGTAGACTTGTAGAAATCTATGTTCAAACTATGTTCATTTTTCTTCAAAGATACAAAAATTAATTATTGAAGCAAATGGAAAAAAAAAAAACACAAAAAAAGCAGGAAAAAATTAGATACTTGAACCAAACTTTGTAAAATTTGGTTCAGAGTAATTCAAAATACTAAACTTATTTTTTATTTTACGACTAAGAAACATAAAACTACTTTAGGTAACTTTGCGTAACTACTTTCCTTAAAGGTTCTCTATAAAACTAAACTGACTTAAGACTAGAGAGAGTTTAATTAAGGGTTAGGAAGTACATTCGCTACAATTTTTTTTATTATAAGCCGGATGGAAAAATGTTTTACAAGGAATTATGTTTATAAAGTAATATTCTTCAAATACAGTTCTATATTTTTTTTTCTTTTATTCAAAAAATGAGCTGAATATGTTAAAGAGCAATTTGCAGTTTTAATTTCTCAGCCTTAATCTTTCGATTCAACTCACATTGAATATATGGCAATCTTTCAAATACAGCATTATTTAAACCTTAAATATTGGTTGGATGCGAAATTAATGCAGGTATCCTCCATTGTAATATCATAATACCAGATCTGTAAACAAAGCTAATGCTATTAATCATTCCTTATATACCGTAATATACTTTATCTAATACCCTCTCTCATCCACCATGAATTTAATAAGTAAAATCGATTTCTTTAGTATGTATAAAGGTTTTAATTGGAAAATGACCAAGTTGAATTTTAGTCAAATTCATTTTTAAGAATTTAAATTAGGGAATAGCGTTGCGCAAACACCTAGTAATATTAATGGAGTATGGGGTCAGGGGGTTGGTTCCAGAATTTTTGAAGTGGAGATTTTGTCTTCGAAGACAAGTGGCCGCCATTCTTCAGTTGACTACGACCAGCTGAAGTCAATAGTGAAAGAAGACAACCAAAACCGCCCCAGAAACTAATCCACCGCCGTGGTGTGCCAATCCACCGCCGTGCGTCACTTGGAGGCAATTGGTAAAGTAAAAATGTTGACCAAGCGGGTGCTACACCAATTATAAGCCCACCAAAAATTTTTTCAAAAATCGTGTCATGATTACGACTTCAATAACTGATTTCCCTTTAGGTAAATCTGCTAAAAGCACGAATAACTGGATTAATATTTGATATAAGAGAGTATGTATATATCAAATTTTGCAGAACATCAATAGTATGACAGTTCATCGAACATTTTTCGATCCGACTCATAGTTACCTAGATATTTTGAATTATCAAATTCACCACTCTCTAAACGCCTCTTGTTACAGCTCAGATTTCAGCAATTAATTAATATCATCTTTAGTGTTCAATGAGACAATTAAATATAGAGCATGTTATAGAACAAATAAAAGTTCAATGAAAACAATATTTGGTATTTAACCTTGCAATAAAGTGGCCTACGATATAACGGCTTATACGACTTGTTAATATGACATGAGTAGGAGTGGGGTTTTACTGAAGGCTCTGTCTAGCAACAAGTGTCATTTTTACGTAGGTAAGTTGATCAGGTGCTTATTTTATCATGTAAAATGCAAAATGATTTTGTAAAACGATCCGGATTTAATTTTTACCTATGATACCATTATTATCTGCCCATTTTCAAACTTTGACGAATCCTTAATGTAAGTACAACCTACAGTTAGGAATTTTATTAACATTTTTCAAGACGCACTTTTCAAAATAATCAAAATTCCTTCCGAAAATGCTGTATGGTAGAGGAACCAATTGATCAGGATCAATAAAAAATCCTTGTCCTCTACTGTTTTAATTTATGCAAAGTGCACTTTCAGAGACAGCGCCCCATCGTCAGTTCCTGATTAAAGCAGTGTAGCTTGGACCAAAACCATCTGACGACTCCATAAAATCAAAATTATTATTTTGAGTGTGTAAAAACGACTAACATAGTAAAATGAAACCACTCCCATCTTCCCTGGTCGATTGGGTGTTACTTTCAAAAATGTACATAGCCGTATTTCGAAAACCGTTAAAAATTAAAATTTTATGAAATTCTTAAATAGTGAGGTAACTTGGCTATATTGAGCTGACATGGCCCGCATCTAGGATAATGTTCTAATCCCTAAATCCTCGAGTTATAAAACCAAAATATTAAATATTGAAGACTGGTATTTACTAAAGTTACCTTTAATTTTCTTTTGAGTAGTTAAATCTTGGTTAGCAGAAGGACGGATACCTGTCAAAAAATACATTAACATTAGTACAAAAAAAAAAGAAAGAAAAGGAAATAGAATACAGTGGTAAAATTCAAGGACAATGATAACGGTTGATTTTTTTAACGTTAAATTATTGATTAATGAATGAAATTTGCACAGATGAGAGATAATAAAACTAAAAATGCAATATATTTACTATACAGAAGAAAGACATATTAAAGTAACGTTTATTTATGTATTGAAGGTTTCTGCCTTCCTGTGCCTCGCAGTAATTTGGCGGAATAAAGCTTAGTGAGCTAGTGGTTTCTTGATTACTTCTCATACTACTTGGATGAATTAAGAAACCAGATTTATATAAAGAGCTAAAGGATTCCATCACTTCAGTTTTGCAAAGATAGTTCGTACAGGAGAACTGAAATTCTAAGGATATAAAAATATAATGCCTTTTAATAATTTAAGTGAAAATGCGTACATATAAGTATTTTAATAAGAAAACACTTACATACACATATGTACGCATACATATATTTACAGGGGGTGGGGTGGATACGAAAATTCAAAATATCTCCGATATTATAAGTTGGATCACAAAATGTAGAAATAGAACCATCGTCTTGTTAAACTATGGATGCACTACAATTGTTGATCTATTCATTTTGTCTTACCTCAAGTATTAATCGAGTTATTCGTAATTTTAGCTATTGATGTCGTAATTTCTGTTTGATCATTACCAAACTCCATATTTAATTTTTTTTTTTTTGTAAAAAGAAAGATTACGTTCGTTAGCGGCTGAAATCGGACCACTGGGAGGGGGGTTTAGAGGGGGAGAATTTCGAAACTTCGAAATATCTCCGTTATACGTCGGATCGAAAAATGTATAGAACCGCTTTTATTACAAGTATCATTTACTAGAAATATATTAAGAAGCACTTTTTTGTAGCCTAAATACGAAATATTGTTCTCATTGAAAGTTTTCGTTTCGAGATAAATCCAAATACATGACACACGTGGGGAATCTGCTTACTTAGCGCAGCCCCTGTGTGACGAACTTTTGTTTTGCACGGATGGCCACTTCATGGGCAATTTTTATTAAAAAGTATAAGAGATAATGGGGTCCTTACCTTAGTTCCCTCTGGAAGTTATCAGGCGTCGAACGGGTTTTGCAGAAAATTCCTGCAAGTATCCTTTATTTCAATTGTATAAGTTTGCATGAGCCTGTAATAGCTGTAGTAATCTATGGTTTTTGGAATGCTTTCGTTATGGCTTAAATTGATTAAGTATATTTTGTATTCCTCTCTAATTGCGTTTATAGGTATCTATAGGTAGGTATACATATCTGTACTCTCCATTCATTTATATTGTAACTTTATTTTAGCAGACTTCCCTTAAGTGAAATCAGCTATTGAGGTCGTACTCATGACGCGATTTTCGAAAAATTTCGAAAAGTCCGACACTCAGGGGCTGTGTTAACTAAGCAGATTTCCCACGTGCGTCACCTATTTGCATTTATCTCTAAAAGTATAAGTTCAATGACAATAATATTTGGTGTTTAGGATTCAAATAAAGTGATTCATAATATAAGAGCGTATTATTGAAATGGCATGAGTTGGGGTGGGGGTTTACTGAAGGCCGAAAACTAAAAAATGCAAATATCTCGGTTAATATTAAAGATACTGAAAAAACGTACATGATAACACTTGAGGAATATTCCATTTGCAATAAGATTGGTTCTATACAATTTTTTGATTAGATACATATAACGGAGATATTAAGAGTTTTCAAAATTCCCCCGTCTAACCCCCCCCCCCTTAGCCCGATTTCAGCCATTAAAGAACTTCATCTTTATAATTGTATGTAACGTTTAAATATCACGTTTGGTAATGATCAAACAAAATTACGACCGCTATATCAATAACAGACAAATTTATAAATCTATGGGAAATTTTCTTAGTTAACGCAGCCCCTTTGTGACGGATTTTTTTTTTTTGTATGAAATTCTCAAAGAGTTTATAATTATAATTATCTTTCGTGTTTTTTTATATATTTTATAACATTATATCTATTTATATTTAGTCATCAGGTATGATAAAGAGATGTCAAATAGTGGCTAAGGGTGAAGGCTAGAAGGAGTGAAAGGGAAATGGAAGGAGAGGAGTGAGTCAGGGCGATGAAATCCCCCTTAATTACATATATTAGACGTTAAGTTCTCGCCTCAACCTTGGTCGGAACGGTAATGAGCCTACAAGCCACTCCACAGGTTTTATGAGCATCACACATAATTGGATTAAACGTTTGCCACATTTGCACTCGGCTAGGGGACAATAGAATTAATATCTCAATGCAGTAAATTTTAATTACCACACAACTGCTGTAAAATAAACAGCACCACTATCGTTTCTCAGTTGCTTTAAATTACCAGTACGTATGTAGGACCCCCCCCCTCTTAAGGGAAATCAACTATTGAGGCCGTACACATGACGTGAGTTTTGAAAAATGTACTCAAATGTCATCGATCCTACCCAAGAGATGAAAATGAGGTCCATTCAAAACTATATATATAAATATATATATATATATATATAGATATATATATATATATATATATATATATATATATATATATCTGTTAATGCTCTAGCTGTCGCAATTTAGGATCGATCGTTACCAAACTCGATATTTAAATGTTTTATGTAAAACTAAAGATCAAGTTCGTTAATGGCTGAAATCCGACCAGTGGAAGGGGGAGTTAAAGGAGGCAAATTTCGGAAACTTGAAATATTTCCGTTATTATGCGTCGGATCAAAAAATTGTATAGATCCAATCTTATTGAAAATTAAATTTACTGCTTATTGCTCTGATATAGTGAAGATTATTTATTTAAGTATATTCTAATGCTTAGGTGTGGAATGAAAGTTCTTAGTATAATTCATGGAATTGTGCATCGGCAAGGTGTAGATAAAATTTATCAATTTCAGTTGACTGTAATTGCGTTAGTAATTTCTTTACAATTTTGTAAAGGCTGTAAGTACACTGAGAGGGGTTTTGAAAAATTAATCTGGGAAGGTTTACTGTTTGACACATTTCAGCTACTATATGCTACTATTATAGTTATGGATAATGGTGCTTCTTCTGTCTCCAGATGCATAATTAGTCGTATTTTGACGAAGGCGAAATTATTTCTTAAATAAAAGTAACAAAGTAAAACTATAATTCTTCATATTTTGTTACTGATGTGTTCATACATAGTTTACCGTTAGCAATGCAGTTCTAAGAGAATTAAGATATTATTGCAGGCTAATGCCTTTTCCTAGTTTTATAGAAGAGTGGATATTCCTAGAAGAAAGTAAGATAAAATTAAACGGCCCAGACCCATATAATGGTCTGGTCAATATTGTGGGAATCTTCATTTCTGAGTCTCCCATGGCCTATTATTGCCTTGTCCTCCCATTCCACTCAACACCAAGCAATAACCGGCAAAGCACTAGGTAACAACGTCCAACCTTATTTTGCTTCTCTATCCGTACTGCTTCAGTGTGCAAATTTAAGTTCACTATTTAAGAAAATGGCTCTTAACATTTTATGTATATATAGTATCTAGGTATTTAGTTTGAAATATATATGTACGCCAGAGGAAATATAATGCTCAAAATAATTTTTATAACGTACCACGAATGTTCATTGGGGCTGGCAATCTCTTGCTAAATCCTCGAGGAAAAACGGTGCAGTTGGATGTTTAGCTGTTACTTTTGCACAGTTGAAAAAAAAATTGATCAAATTCTATTAAAGCATTTTCTTCTAAAACGAAATAGGAAGTGATTCGAATTAAGAATTTCCAATATTGAATTTCGTACAACAGTACTACTTTCAAAAATATTTCATGATTTTATTCATACATGGAAGAAAAATAAATACTATGTTGCTAAGAAAAAAGTCTAGATTTCCAAATTGAGATAAAAAGATAATTAATAGGCTTAAAAGTGGTAGCCCATTCAGGAAAAAAAGATCTTTAAGGAACCTAGAAGATGGAGAAACCTGATAGTTTTTGTACACAAATGTATTTCACCAGGAGTAATTGAGATATTGCATGCAATCTGTGTTCCTTTTTATTTCTTCGTTATTTTTTTTATGTTAATTACTTAATTAGATACAATGAAATACAGCTGTGGTCAGGATGATTATGAGCAAGAGTTCGCTTTCCATCCATGATAAAAAGTTTTTGGAAAAAATGGAATTAAGAAATACAAACTGAAAATATCCGGAAAACTCTATTTTTCGGAAGCTTTGTAAATTATACTCCAGACACAATCCATTATTTTCATTTTTCGCCATATAATCAAGTTTACATTGACAAATAAATTTCTTAACTTTAAGTGTACCCCCGAAGGCTGTAAGTATAATAATACAAATAAAGTATACAATAGCCCATGCTGACAATATAAATTTCTTTCATGCAAATTCAAAATTGTTTATCAATTTTATTCATACATGGAAGACTAATAAATTGTATATTGTTACTAAACGTTGCAAGTCAATCTTATTAAATTCATAAATTCAAACAACATTTTAGGCCTTTTAAACCAGTACTAAACACAATGTATTCATAACATGTTATTTGTTTCATAAAACTATCGTTAGGAAGTTATTGACTAATATTTTTTGACTTCGAAGTAAACCCCCACTACTAATTAAAAAATCTATTTCCTTTTTCACCTATGTCGTACCTTGGGGCAGGTTAAGTAACGGAATGAAAATGAGTAGACAGCTGAGAAGTTCAATGAAAGATAAAAAAATAATGGTTGATGATGATAAAGATTTTCCAATATATTCTTTATTTCTATTAATCATTAAGGTTTATTTAAGTAAATAAGTTACAAAAATAGAGCAAAGACCCGAGGAGACCTGTAGCCCGTTGACTCCGAAACAGTGTGAATGAAATATAGCACTATTCTTTGTCCAAACCCTCATTACTTTATAGTAATTTATGTAGCTTCACAGGCATTACTAATTTCTTTTGATTTATGTAGCAATCAAGGTCTATTAAAAAAAATGAGACTTACTTCTACTACTCACAGAACTCATAGTTTAGAGCTATTAATAATATGTATTATTGAGTAAAAGTAATGTTTTTTAATCATTTTTGATCGTGTAATTTCTTAATTCTTTTCATTTTCTTATCTAAATACAGACTTAAAATTCAAACTTCATTCGTGTATACAGGCAGAAGATCAAATAAATGAAATTTTTTTCTTTTTAGTAAATGTGCAAGAAAATGCTCACTCTGCATGTTTCACCTTTTTGAAAATGGGCTAAACTTTTGGCCTGATGTGATTTTATCTTACAACTGCTTAATTTTCAGAAACTCTTCAATTTGTTGATAATATTTGAAAAACTTCATTTTTAATGGTTTTTTAATGTTTAAACTATATTTTAGCTTACCCTTTGTTGTAAATTTATGCAATTATAAACTGGAATACTTCACAATTACAGTTTATCTACGCCTTCTAGAAAAGGTTTTTTTTTCTTTTTTACCACATTTACCTTGTTAGATCTCAGCTTGCAGTCAAAACTACAAAATGAAATTTTTTGTGTATGTTACTGTCAGTGCTACCCCTGGACAGATTTTTATATTTTGCCCCATCGGAGATATTAACCCCAAACGATAACCCCTAAAAATGACAATTTTTGAATTTTGTTTCAAGAAATATTGTCCAAGTCAGAGTCATGAATTTTGGTGTACGACTACAAATACTTCTTACCTATTTGTAAAAAAAAAAGAAACTTGTGTATTCTTATCCTTCTAAAGAAAAATAATCCTTAAAAACTGAAAAAGAGGATTAGAAATTTGAAAACATAGCCTCTTATTTCACTCCTAAAACTTAAATTGGGATAGAAAATGTGTACATAAAATGTAGCCCTTTATTTTCTGAATGATTTTGTTTTTGTCCCATAGGACAAATATTTTAGATGATTGGATGTAGCAGTATATGTAGCAATAACAAATATGGCCAATTCAAAAACTATTTGCAATCAAACTTTTAAAATGATTATTTTTAACTCCCGAAGTATGAGGGTAGTGAATAAAAAACCTCAGATTTTTTTTAAAAATAGTGAAGCAACCAAATTAATATTTTCTGGATGACTTGAAATGGATTAACCCTTAAGTACCTTCTACCGCAGCTAACACTACGCCAAATAACAGTACCCAAGATGCCTTCATCTATTCCGCCGATTCACATTAATCACTAACACCCCTATTTATATAGTGAAGTGTATAATCAAATCGATTTAGTTATAAACGTTAATGTATTTTTAATTATAATTTTATATTTTACACTTAAAATAACAATAATTTGACGTGACATAATGCTACGTAAAAAACATTCTATATATAAAACTTGTAAACTACAACTACACTATAATACCACCGAGTAACAATGTAATACTAATGCCACAATTTAAAAAAAATATTTAATAAAGGAGAAAGTGACAAATAAAGTAAAGCATTAGCCTGTCGAAGGCAGATTTTTTTATTATACGTGTAATTAAACAATTACAAGAGGAAGTTTCTGAAATATATTTTTTCTTTATATATATATATATATATATATATATATATATATATATATATATATATATATATATAATTATATAAAATTGTAGCCTCTGTCTGTAGATTGATTTTTTTCACGATAACTTTTCGTTTCACATGTCTTAGACACCATAACTGCATTTTGTTTCTTTCGTGTGTGTTTGTTTGTTACCTTTTCACGCATAAACAGCGGAACCGAATTTTATGAAACTTGGTATGTGTATTACTACTAACCCAACTTAGACTTTAGGCTATATTAATATCCTCTGAGACGAGCAGGAGTTCCCTCCTATGAGACATTTTGTTTCCTATTGGTTTTTCGGCAAATATGAACATAACAAAATTTGTTTATTTTGTTATTTAGAGTAACTTTTGTGATATACACTTTTTCCGTATACCGAATTATAAACGAGATATACGCTAAAACCTATAGCGGAAGTGAACAATTTTATTGGACACAAAAGACTCAACCGAACTAAATAAAACTCGGTATGAGTGTTAGCACAAACGCCTTTATTATAATAAGCAATACTAACATTTCTAGGGAGGGGTAGGAGTGGGGGTTGTAAGGGAGGCCTGAATTTAAAATTCGGTATTTCGTTTTATATTCGTTTTTCGGCATATATAAACATAACAAAAGTTGTTTATTTTGTTATTTAGAGTAACTTTTGTAATATTCATTTTTGTCTTTTAACAAAGTATAAACGAGTTATATACTATAAACTAAAGCGGGAGTCTACTATTTTATTGGGCGCTAACGATTGAACCGAACTTAACATAACTCGGTATGTCGATTAGCATTAATTCTTCCATGATTATAAGTTATATTAAAATGTTTAGGTTAGAACGGGAGTGGGGGTTATAAGGGAAGCCTGAAATAAAAATTCGCGATATTGTGATTCCCATTGGGTTTTCACCTATATTCTATAAAAATACAAAAATACCATCATTAGTCAGTCAACTATGATTTCCCGGGCATCATCGGGTATATTAGCTAGATTGTATACAGAAAATACTCACATTATAGATGATATTTAATAATAATAAATGCTATCTATGATTATGATTTGAATTATTCACGGTGTGTCAAACAGTGGAGAGGGAATGATTAGAGACTTATTTTCATTTATTCTTCAAATCTAAAATTTTATTTTCCATGAGTCGCCCAACGGACCCTTACGGGAAGAAATGAGCCCAGACGGGAAGAGCAGTTGTACACGTCTATGCATTGCCAAAAACAAAATAAAATATTTCCGTCTCAAATGATTTCCCGAGCGAAGCCGTGTACCTTGGCTAGTATATACATATATATATATATATATATATATATATATATATATATATATATAATAGAAAGAAAAAATATATTTCAGATCGCTAACTTAGATCAGATAGTAACTTTAATATAACATGAAAATAGCTTTAACAAAATATAACAATAATTGAGATAACATACAGCAATAACAATTGTAACATAGTTGAATAACAATAAAATAACAATTTTATTACTACATAAAAATAGCTTTAATAAAAGAAAAAATATTAATATTATTATAACAATAATTATAATAACACACATCAATAGCTGTAACATAATCTAATAGCTACAGTATCATAATTATAATATAGTTGAACAAACAAAAGACAATAAGCTATAGTGATACAAAGGCATAATGCAGTGGCCATGCTCCATGGAACAAACTTGGGGAGGTTATACTCAGTAGTTCTAATGTAACCAGAAGTACAACAGTTATGTACAATAGTTTTTAAGTATCTTTAGTCCTGGTTAGTAGAATTAACACAAACACTATCTGTTACACTCTAATAACAATGTGCTATATATATATATATATATATATATATATATATATATATATATATATAAAGTAGTACCTGTAATTTTTAGCCCTGAAGAAGAGAAAATAAATATTTTCGAAATATTGAAATGAACTAAGATTTTTTCACCAACACTGGACCAAAACTCCAAAAAACATCACTATATATATATATATATATATATATATATATATATATATATATATATATATATATATACTAGCTCAGATACCCGGCTTCGCCCGGGAATTGATTTGAGGCTGAATGATGATGGTATTTTTTTGGCAAGCCTTTACTTTGAACAATATTTTGGCATTTACCCGTCCCAGTGTTTAGGGTTAATACCCGTTTTTGGCATTCGTTAATAATAAAATTAATTTTTTATGTAAGTCTTCACTGTCCTCCAAATTGTCATATTTCCCGTCTCCTGTGCATTATGCATAGATTTCAGTTATTAAGGACAAAATATTAAAATAGATTTGAATTAATTTTTCCAGGTGAGGTACTCATAGTTCAAATTGGAATGAATTTTTAAGCATATCAATGTTTCTACGAAAATTACTTGCTCCACACATTGGTCCTGGAGAAACGTATAAAACGAAAGTTAATCTAAATAACAAAGTAAACAACTTTCGTTATGTGCATGTTTGTCGAAAAACAAATAGACAATGAAATATCGCGAATTGTTATTTCAGGTCTCCCTTATAATTCCCACTCCGGTTCTTACCTAAAAATTTTAATATCATAATCATGGGCGAATTATTGCTAATTGACATACCGAGATTTTTAAGTTCGGTTTAATCGTTAGTGCCCAATGAAGTAGTTGACTCCCGCTTTGGTTTATAGTGTATATCTCGTTTATACTTTGTTAAAAGACAAAAATGAATATGACAAAAGTTACTCTAAATAACAAAATAAACAACTTTTATTATGTTCATATTTGCCGAAAAACGAATAGAAAACGAAATACCGCTATTTTTAAATTCAGGCCTCCCTTACGACCCCCACTCCTGCCCGTCCCTAGAAATGTTGGTATGGCTTGTTATAATGAAAGCGTTAGTGCTAATACATATGTCGAGTTTTATTTATTTCGGTTGGGTCTTTTGTCCCTAATAAAATTGTTCACTTCCGCTATAGGTTTTAGCGTATATCTCGTTTATAATTTGGTATACGAAAAAAGTGTATATAACAAAAGTTACTCTAAATAACAAAATAAAAACTTTTGTTATGTTCATATTTGCCGAAAAACTTATAGGAAACGAAATATTGCTATTTTTAATTTCTGGCGTCCCTTATAACCCCCACTCCTGTTCGTCTCAGAGGATATTAATATAGCCTAAAGTCTTAGTTGGGTTAGTAGTAATATACATACCAAGTTTCATAAAATTCGGTTCAGCTGTTTATGCGTGAAAAGGTAACAAACAAACAAATAAACAAACAAACAAACAGACTCCAAAGAAGCAATATGCATTTATGGTGTCTATGACATGTGAAACAAAAAGTTATCGTGAGATTTCCCGAAAAAAATCAATGTACAGACAGAGGTTACAATTTTATATATATATATATATATATATATATATATATATATATATATATAATTTCGTTTTTGTTTTTATATTTATTAATTATCATAATTTTCTTCAACTTACCTCATTTTCGACATGTCCTAGGTAGGATTGATGGACATTTGGTGAAATCTTTCGATAACCGCGTCGTAAAGACAACCACCTTGGCTGATACGAAAAACTAAGCCAATTGTATGTGGGGGCTCGGAATTATACAATATATATAAAAAAGAACCGTATCGGGATCTTTATTTAAATTGGACTTCAAAACGGATGAATAGTAAGCGATGTTGAAGGGCTAGGAGCAAAGAAGGAGATGAATGATATCTGATAAGGAGCCGGAGTTCTATCAGGTTTCTATTACTTTCAGAAAGGATTTGATTTGGCGATAGCAGAATCAGCCCAGAAAGAGTTAAGCCTATAAACTCGCCACCAAAAGATATGTTTTTTTATATCTCAGTTTAAAAAATAACAGAACCGCATGTGCAACAATAATACTTTTGATAAAGTGTTATATTCCGTTATCGTGAACTCAGCCCATAGATTCAATTCATATCATGGAATCCTGACTAATTTGTTATCATAATGTATACATTGGGTCAAATATTTTGTTTAGTACAATTATTTTTCCCACAGTGACTATTCGTATTTACTGGATATTTATATATTTGTCAAAATAAAGGAATATTGGGCAAATAGATTAAAAATAAGAAAATTTAAAACCAGAGTTCATTTTCTTCTCAATGAAACAGTAAATATACAAATATACTAACACAAATCACAATACTTGGCGACTATTCGAATATTGTTAATTTACTAATATAATCTTCATCCATCTCACATTATAAAGTTCTCGTGAAACGAATAATTCATAAAGGAGTTTATGATATAACAGCTTATTGTTAATATGACATGTGTAGGAGTGAGTTCACTTAAGCAGAAAACTAAAAAAAATCTACATATCTCGGTTAATGTTCATGATAGTTTGGTCACGATCAAACTAAAATTGCGATCGCTAGAGTGTTAACTGATATAAACAGTTTTGTGCGGACATGTTTTTTGAAGTAAACATTTTTTGGATTCATTCAAGAATGCTCATGCGTTATTTCGTTTTAAATACGTTGTTTTGTTTTTTTTTAATTTCAGAATACATTCATTTTAGCATGTTTCAAAAATAATTTTGTTGGCTACAACTTATATATATATATATATATATATATATATATATATATATATATATATATATATGAAACAACGCAGGTGGGAATATGTATTCCTTTTATTTACTTATTAATTCAACAAAAATTAATCTAAGAACGTTTTTCGAAGTAAACATTTTTTGGATTCATTCAAGAATGCTCATGCGTTATTTTGTTTTAAATACTTTTTTTTTTTTTTTTTAATTTCAGAATACATTAATTTTAGAGTACGCTAATATATATATATATATATTTATATGTGTGTGTGTGTTTGTGTTTGTCTGTAATTTAGAACGGACCTCATTTTCGACATCTACTAGGTAGGATCGATGGACATTTGAGGAAATTTTTCGAAAATCACATCGTGAGTACAACCTCAATAGCTGATTCCATTAAGAGAAATCTGCTATAAACAATACAGAAGTTATAAACTTTTTCCTTCCGAACTAGTAGTAATGGTTTATTTCAGAATTAATTAAGGCTTTTCAATATTAATCTGTTCTTAGGTATGACTAGCTTGGCAGATTAAGATCGATAAGTGCCATGAAAAGTGCTAATAACTGTGAGGTTAATAGCCTTAAGAATTTGTGAGGACAGAATCAGTCTCGTTGCCTCACCGGCTATTTCTCTTTTGCTTAAAATAGTCAGGAAACATCTGCTGATAATTACCCCGGAAATCGCACTCAACTTTCTAGTCATTATTTATTTATATGGGCCATCATGAAAATCTGGCTCCAATGAAATTTTTCATTAATTTATGCATATTTTTATTTTTTATTACTTAATCATTTTCTTTTTTTTTAAGAATGGACGATTTAAACAACATTTTAACACTCAGTTGAAAGACGTTTCTCAAGTTCTCATATCTGCTGAAAGCCTAACAATTTTTTTTTAAATATATTTATTCGTTTATTTGCAACAATATTAAATATCACAAGCAAATGGTATGAATGATAATAATAATTGGCTTGATTATTGGCTTGATGTGGGAAGTTGTCCATTGACAATACCCACATTGGAGGGAACATTGGATTGCACTATTTGTAGTTATACTGTGCACTCACTACACAATAAGATCTCTGGGCAACTTATGCTTCAGGCGTCGTCTTGGGTTTTCTGGAATATGGGTTGATGAAAGTGATTCAACTAAAGGATTAGGGTGTGCGGAAAGGAGAGAGTGGAATTTCTGATATCGGGATTTTGCGAGGCTATGGACAAAAGGAATGTTGAGGTCATTATGGAGAGTTAAATTGGATACGTAAAATGGGGAATCTGTAATTTTGCGGATTATTCTGGATTGGAGGGTTTGGATTTTGGAGGAATTTGAAGGTTTAGTGGAACCCCAAAGTTCAAGCCCGTATGTCCATATTGGCCGGAGTACTGTCGTGTAAATCAATCGTTTGTTATGTAGTGATAGTTTAGATCTGTCGTCAAGTAGTCTTAGTAGAAGTCTGTACGGTCGATTCAGTTATTGTCTTTTTAGTGTGATGTGGGGTTTCCAAGTTAGTCGCTTGTCTAATGTGAGTCCTAGATACTTAATTTGTGATTTAGGTGGAATTAGTGTGCTGTTGAGTGTAACTGGAGGGCAAATGGAACGTTAACAAAAATTGAATATATTTTAATCAAACTATATATTACCCCTTACTTAATAGTATTATTATAATTTTGTTGTTGAATAAATCAAGAATTCAATTGGCATAAACACTGTTAACCAATTGACCAAATTCTTCAGCTACTGAGAAAAAAAAGTCTAGACTTCCAAATTGAGTTAAAAAAAGTAATTAATAGGCTTAAAAGTGGTAGCCCATTCAGGATAAAAAGAGCTTTAAGGAACCTAGAAGATTGAGAAACCTAATAGTTTTTGTAGACAAATGTATTTCACCAGGAGTTATTGAGAAATTGCATGCAATTTGTGTTCTCTTTTTTTTTCTTCTTTCTTTTTTTTTTTAATGTTAATTAGTTAATTAGATATCGTCTACTAGAAAATATGAAATACACCTGATGTAAGAATAATTATGAGTAAGAGCTCGCTTTCCTTTCAAGATAACAAAATTTCGGGGAAAATGGAATTAAGAAATATGACAAGCTGAAAATATCTGAAAAACTATATTTTTCCGAACTTCTAAATCTATGAAGCTTTGTAAATTATACTCTAAACACAATCCATTATATTCATTTTTAAGCATATAATCAAGTTGACATTGACAAATAATTGTCTTAACTTTAAGTGTACCCCCAAGGCTGTAAGTATAATAAGACAAATAAAGTATGCAATAGCACTTGCTGACAATATAAATTCCTTTCAAGCAAATTCTAAAATATTTCTCAATTTTATTCATACATGGGAGACTAATAAATTCTATATTGCTACTCAACGTTGGAAGTCAATGTTATTAAATTCATAAAATCAAATGACTTTTTAGGCCTTTAACACAATGTATTCATAACATTTTGTTTATTTTTGCTATAAAACTAATGAAGCTTTGTACAATGATAAGAATTAATGATTATCCAAATGTTTCATTGGAATATATCTATTATTATTATTATTTGCAAGTCTTGCTCACTGGAATATGTCTCAGTTGTAAAGAACTGAGCAACTTGGTTATTTTAAATCACTAATATTATATTAGCATTGAAGTAAAATATGAAAATATTACATTATTTACTGCATTATTAAACATATTAAACGGAAATTGTTATTTAAACATTCTTTATAGTTGGAAGTATCGAATCCAGCAAATGGAATAAAAGCCAAATTGATTTGAACAAGAGCAAGATAATATATTCCGTAAAATCATGAATATCCATTTATCTTACTTCATATGATAAGAGCAACCTCTTTGAATCCCGGGAATTGTTCCTCTTTTATTCATTTCAGAAAACATTTCGATACCCATAAAACATTACTCGCTCCATGATCAGGTTATTTCTTTTTCTCCTCCGAGGAAACAAAACTTTATTTCACCCTTCAATAACTCTGATCACTGATACTATCATTTTCTCTGTTCTCATTTCACCTCAAGAAGGCTTCTCTCAGGAGTTGGGTCTTCCTCTGCAAACGGGACATATATACAGATTGAAAGTTCTCAAACAAGAGGAATAATGGATTTATAGTATGTTTGCCTAATTGAATGTCTTTTTATCATGTAAAATTGGCTTGTTGGAATCTAAAAAAAACTAATCACATTTCCATCATACAGGAATAATACGCAGATGACACCACATCCTATGGTTTATTTCTCTCTTAGTACATACTCTTGCAGGTGCTCATAGATGAGTGGTATAGCGTCCGACTTTAGATCGCCCGAATCAACCAACATGGCATGGTGAGTACTTTGAATGGATGGCCACCAAAGTTAGTACACCAGTTCGCTATTTGAGCATTGTGGTGTCGCGGCAGTAGTGGAATGGCGGAAGTCTAGTGAGTAAATTAGACATGGCGGTATGACGATGGACATCGACTCTCCTAGATCCCGTCGACTAGCAAACTGACTGTCGGTAGTTACGTCTAGGAAACATCAGCCCTGCTGACATCACAAACATCAGCATTTATTTCCTTTATGATCCCTCCCTTTTTTCCTCTCATTGTCATTTCCCCAGTAGCTGTAGCCTGTTACTCTGCTCATTTTAAATTTTTAATTGTTATTATCAATGAAAGTGCTTTTTAAAAAGGCTTATTTATACTTAACTGTCCCTGTTCGGGTGCCAGGTAAGTATAAAGTAAGCGTGAACACCTTTTAGCAGATTTCCCTTAAGGGAAATCAGCTATTGAGGTCGTACTCATGACGCGATTTTTGAAAAAAATCTTCAAATGTCCATCAATCCTACCCGGGAGATGACGAAAATGAGGTACGTTCAAAATTAAATATATATATATATATATATATTTGTCTGTTAACGCTCAAGCGGTCGTAACTTTTGTTTGATCGTTACGAAACTCGATATTTAACCGTTTTATGTAAAAAGACAGATCAAGTTCATTAATGGCTGAAATCGGACGGTGGGAGGGGTTTAGAGGGGGGATTTTCTAAAATTCTAAATATCTCCGTTATTATGCATCGGATCGAAAAATTGTATAGAGGCCAATCTTATTGCAAATTTACTATACATATTTTTATATACATTTATTCTTTATCTTGAATATTAACCGAGATATTTGTATTTTTATTAAGTCTATGGGACATAAGGTCGGGTACTGTTCGGATTAGTTCGGCCGTTTCCGTAACGGTTCGGCTCTGGTGGAAGCTTCTTTTAACCTTACCTGTCGTTTCAGCTTTTACTTTTTGAGATTTATGCAAATATGTTCTGTTCAACCGCCCCCCCCTCCCCTTCTTTAGTTATTGGACTACTAAAATTAAAGTTATTAAAATATAAATTATTCTAACAATTCAGAAGCCGTTTCCGTTTGGAATTTATAAAATTAACTGAAAGATTTCGCATTACCCTTTGTATTTACTCACGGTGGTGTTGTGTTTCCAGTATGCAGACTTCTCTATTGTAAAACTTCACATGGGAAATCTGCTTAGTTTACGCAGCCACTGCGTGACGGACTTTTTAAAAAGCACTTTTATTTATAATAACAATTACAAACTTAAAATTGAGCAGAGTAACAGGCTACAGCAACTGGGGGAACGACCAGGCGAGGAAAAAAGGAATGGATTATAAAGGAAATAAGTGCTGATATTTGTGATGTCAGAGCGGATGTTTCCTTGACGTAACTGGTGACGGGTCCCCCAGATATAAAGGCTTGTCAGTCTACTAGAGACAACTCATTCCAGGTTCTCCTTGGTTAACGGAGGTTGTACTTCGAGTTCATTAATCACTACTTGAAACTCTGAGAGCGAATCATTTGAGTCTGTTGAAAACTTAAAAGTCTATAATGCCATCCGAAACAAAATACACAGACAGAAAACAAAACTTGGCATAAATTCTGGGCATGATATTTATAATAATATATAATAGTAGCATATTAGAGACATGGGGGGAGGGGTTTGTTTAGATTGGGGAATTCAGAAAATTCGAAATCTTTCCGTTATTATGACTTGTCTAGAAAAATTGTATATAACCAATATTATTGCATATTTCATTTTTTTTTTAATATATTTGTTTATTTATCTCGAATATTACTCGAAATATTTGCAGTTAATAATTTTCAGCCTTAAAGAAGCTCCCACTCTTTTGTCATCATACGTTAACAAATTTGGCAGTATATCATAGAACGTCTTACTCCAAACTAAAATGTCAAATATTGTTTTTCAGGGAACTTTTATTTTTATTATGTGTGATTCATGCAAATATTTAGTGTGATAACGTCATCAATTAAGACAGTCTTCAATAAAATATGTTTGTTTCATTTGTACCATACTTGATATTCAACTTTTCACTCAGCATTAAAGATCATATTATCTAATGGTTGAAACCGGACTAAGAATGGTGGAGGTGTCCCAAATTCAAAATATTACGGTTATTATGGGACAGAAAAATATTATGAACCAATCTTGTTAAACTATAGATGCTCTGCAATTGTTGTTCTGTACATTTTCTCGTAACTCAAATATTATGTTATTCGTAGTTTCTTGTTTTCGGCCTTAATATACTTCTACTCATAGGCTGTTTATTTAGAAATAAAGAATACATTGTGAGATGACACTACTGTTGTGTAAATCTGCTTAGTTAATGCAACCCCTGCATGACGGACTTTTAGCAGATTTCCCTATTTTGTTTAGCTTCTGAGGTCACACTCATGACGTTATTTTCAAAAAATTCTTCAAATGTCCATCGATCCAATCCAGGAGATGAGGAAAATGAGGTCCGTTCAAAATTATATATAAATATTTATCGATTAACGCTCAAGCGGTCGCAATACTTGTTCGATCGTTACCAAACTTGATAATTAATCAATTTATGTGAAAGGAAAAATCTAGTTTGTTAATGGTTGAAATCGGATCAGTGGGGAGGGGAATTTTGAAAAGTCGAAATAACTCCGTTAATATACGTTAGAAAAGAAACATTGTATAGAACCAATCTGATTGCAAATTAACTGATCTATAAATGTTGTTTTATACTTGTTTTCTGTATCATGAGTATTAACCGAGATATTTGGATTATATAGTTTTCCGCTTTCAGTAAACCCCCACTCCTTCTCATGTCATATTAATAATAAGCTATTACATCATGAACCACTTCATTCCAAGGTTAATTACCAAATATTGTTTTCATTGAACTCTTCTTTGACTTTGTGAGATATATACGGTCTGTTTATCCCCCTCCCCTTTTTTTTCGTGGATTACTAAAATTTGAGTGATGGAGATAAACATTATTCTGATTCATTATAAATTACAGCACTAGCTATAGTAAATAGTTTTCAATGAAATTAATATGTTATATTCAGATATATTTCATTAATTATTTTTCTTTCCAGAATATTTCTATCTATATACTCAGCTCTGTCAGGTTGGCTAACCGGTTTGTTTACAATTCAGGCGCTTTCCGTTGTAGAGATTATTAACTTATAAATTGACTGAGATTTCTCATTAGCGTTTGTATTTATTCATTTAATATTCACGGTGGTGTTACCAGTACGTTGATTTATCTGTTGAAAACCTTCGCGTGGGAAGTCTGCTAAGTTTACGCAGCCCCTGAGTGACGGACTTTTTTTTTTTCATAGAACTTTAAGAGCTGGGACAACTTGAGTGTCCGGTTGCTTGCCTAAGGCTCCCAAATAACTGGACAATTATATTGTAGTTTAGGGTAGGCATTGGTAGTGACCTCGATCGGTTAGGTGATGAACTGCTACCTTGGGTACACACATAGTTGGTGAGAGGCTGGCGGCACACATAGCTAGGTCGCCTTCCCGCATTCACCAGCACCCACAGCCTAACCGATACAATAGCCCTGAATGCTCAATACGCCCCCTAGCCCTCGCCCATCTCTCGTTCCAAAAAAAAAAAAAAAGAAAGTAAAAAAAAAATGCTTTGACAGGAAATCAATTCATGCTCCCAATGTCCCCCCACACTCTGACTTATCACAGAATCTATAAACGGCGTATGTCAATAACTACTAGAATTGTAAAATAAATATATCTTCTCTCCAGAGGTAAATAAGACGAATTCTATTATTTGAAAATAATATTTCTACATATGTATTTAGTTTATATTATTCCTACTTTTCTATTGAATTCTATTTTTCTAAAATTGAAACCAAAAGAAAAAGCAGTAATATTTACTGACGGTGTTTTACATCCATTAAACCATTAAAATAATACTCAGGGATTACGACTGGGGTCGTTTAAAAAAAGATTTTTGTTTGTCGACCTACATTTTCCCCTCAGGGGCCTATGTTTTCACTAGGGATCACAATTATCACAATCATTTTTTTATTTTTTATGAACTCAGATAATAATTGATTGGTATAAATACACAACGTAGCCTAGGGTTGTGGCTAATTGTTGTTAGATTCCTTTGTCGTATAATCTATTGTAACACTTAAATTCTGTAAAAAATTAGGACAACCTTTTAATATACAACAATGATATAAAAATTATACAGACTGGTAGTTATTAATAACTCTTAGGTAGAAAAAAGAAAAATACGTTATTTAAGCTTTCAATCCTGTTAATATTTAGAATACATTTTAAATAAAGTTGTTCCTTGTTTCCAACTATATATATATATATATATATATATATATATATATATATATATGTTTGTGAATATTGTTGCCTGTGAGTAGCGGAAATGTATCATTTGCAACGCTTTTTTTTCACTTATTTTTTTTACACTGGTTCATATGTGTGTGCTATATTTAACGTTATAAAAATTTGATGTCTTCTAGGAAATATAAATTACTAAGCTAAAAAATGAAAATATAGATAAACTGATACGTTTGATATTTATACTTCTACTTAAGAAAATAATTAATTAATGTCGAATTAACTATATAAAATAAAAACGGAAAAAAACATAACTTTCCGAAAGTCTTTGAAAAGTTTGTAAGTGTTGACGTGTATAATATTTACATTTGTGAGGACTTGTTATTAAGGTTTATAAGTTTATATTAGCAGGAATATTTGTAGTTGTACTAATGTTCAGTTATTTGCAATATCAATATAATCAAACAAAGCTTATTGCCAGAGAATGATGAAATTTTTTACTATTTCTTCTTTCTTCCAGGATGGGTCAGTTTAGACATTAGCCTTATTTATCTTAAACGCAAAAGGAGCACGGTTTGATGTGCAAATTGAGTCTCAACTATTAATCTTTATGGTAGCCGAGTTGATTTTAGATTTATTTATTTATGGAGAACACATCAAAGGTGATTTGCCCTTTCAAAAGTCCAAAATTGTACAAAGTTAAAAAACAAAAGTAAAATAGATAACAAAAAGTGACAATAGCAAATTCCAAAGAACAATGACAAATAGCAAAAGTGAAATAGATAAACAGTTTATAAGTGAATATAAAAAAAAAAAGTCCGTCACGCAAGGGCTGCGTAAACTAAGTAGATTTCCCACGAGAAGTTTAACAGTAGAGTAATCTACTGTCAATAACAACTGTAGTAGTAAGGGATCTCTAAACCTATTCACGAGGGACAAACAGTTACGGAAACGGCCGCCAGAGCTCTCGGCGGAAAGTCCCGAACATACCCGACTCCTGCCGACCACGCACAGAATACAAATGCAAATATCTCGGTTAATATTCAAGATACAGAATAAATGTATAGAACAATATTTATAGTACATTTAATTTGCAATAAGATTGATTCTATACACTTTTTCGATCCGACGCTTAATAACGGAGATATTTCGAATTTTCAAAAATCCCCCCTAAACCCCCCCTCCCACTGGTCCGATTTCAGCCATTAACGAACTTGATCTTCTTTTTTACAGAAAACGATTAAATTCCGAGTTTGGTAACGGTCAAACAAAAATTGCGACCGCTAGAGCGTTAACAGACATATATATATAATTTTGAACGGACCTCGTTTTCGTCATCTCCTGGGTAGGATCAATGGACATTTGAAGAAATTTTTCGAAACTCGCGTCATGAGTACGACCTCAATAGCTGATTTCCCTTAAGGGAAATCTGCTAAAAATAAAATGGTGATGAGCATAGTTGGTGGATGATCGATAGGAAATGTATGGCTGAAAATGGTACTTTTGTTAATAATTTCCTCCTTCAGGGTAAACATACATGTGTACAAACGCATCTAATACAATTTATGCATATAATTTGAAATCCTGTTGAATACCACAGACATGTTAGTATGTTAGATTTTGTCGTATATTTGAATTTTGTGTAGGTATGAGAATATGTTGTTAATGTATGGGTTGCCTTCCATCAAAGGTTTTTGTAAGTCATAGGGGAAGTCCTGGTGTCGTTTTCGGCATTCTGTCAGTATATGTCTCGTCAGGAGAATGTTACAAGTTGAGCAAGTAGGTCCGTTAGTCTTTGTCATTAAGTATGAGTGTGTTAATTTGGTGTGGCCGATTCTAGTTCTCGAGAGAACTACTTCTTCTCTCCTAGAATTTCTGAAACTTGATGGCCTTATGAAAATAGTGTCCTAAATAGTCCGTAGTTTGTTTTCAGTACTTGTGTTAGTCCAGTCGGATTGAGCAATAGCCGCAGTCTTGCATAATCATTGTTGTATTAGATAATCTTCAGATTTGCTAATGAGGGCTAATTCTTCTATAATAATTCTCCTTCAGCCCAGCTTATAATTTTTTTTTAATAAAACTTGAAATTAATGGTTTTAGACATCTCTAACTGTTCATATTTTCAATATTATTTCAATCCCTTTCTACTAACTTTGCTCCTACGTTTGAAGGATACAATTTGAGTTCATTCACCAAGTTTAACGGCGCTGAATAATTTTCATGTAGTTACATTAGCCTTGACGGATGACAACTCTTGAATAGACCTCCAAGAATTCAACATCCTCGTTAAGATTTTCAATCGCGTGTTTGTTCGGTTTTGGAGTATCTTCAGGACGATTCAGAAGCTGTTAGAAGAAATCTAAGCGTTCTTTCTTCTTCAAGTTCGAATACGTAGTCTCCCATATGTCTGGTAAGTTTAAAAGTACACTCTTCAACTTTGGTTTCACAAGTTTCACTTTTTTGAAGTTGGTCCAATAGCGCGGAATTGACAAAATAACCGTTTGTTATGAAATAAGTGCTGGGGCTTGGAGGATATTCCCTTGGATTGAATGTGAAAGGTTCTAACAAAGATGAAAATGAGTTTGTGAGCTGAATTTGAATCTTATTGTAGATTGTGATTATTTTTTATTGAACGCGTTATGAAATGGTAAGATTATGATTTTCTGTATGATTTTTTTTTTTTTTATGTTGACTTATAAAATGTTTACCTATTTCACTTTTGATAAAGATCAATAAGAAGGCCAAGTCCTCTACTGTTTTTCAGCCATAGCTTGGCGAAGCTGCAGTGATATCTCTGGAATATGCTGGATGGTAGAAGAACCAATTGATAAGAATCAATAAGAAGGCCAAGTCCTCCACTGTTTTTCAGCCATAGCTTGGCGAAGCTGCAGTGATATCTCTGGAATATGCTGGATGGGAGAGGAACCAATTGATAAGAATCAATAAGAAGGCCAAGTCCTCTACTGTTTTTCAGCCATAGCTTGGCGAAGCTGCAGTGATATCTCTGGAATATGCTGGATGGTAGAGGAACCAATTGATAAGGATCAATAAGAAGGCCAAGTCCTCCACTGTTTTTCAGCCATAGCTTGGCGAAGCTGCAGTGATATCTCTGGAATATGCTGGATGGGAGAGGAACCAATTGATAAGAATCAATAAGAAGGCCAAGTCCTCTACTGTTTTTCAGCCATAGCTTGGCGAAGCTGCAGTGATATCTCTGGAATATGCTGGATGGGAGAGGAACCAATTGATAAGAATCAATAAGAAGGCCAAGTCCTCTACTGTTTTTCAGCCATAGCTTGGCGAAGCTGCAGTGATATCTCTGGAATATGCTGGATGGTAGAGGAACCAATTGATAAGGATCAATAAGAAGGCCAAGTCCTCCACTGTTTTTCAGCCATAGCTTGGCGAAGCTGCAGTGATATCTCTGGAATATGCTGGATGGGAGAGGAACCAATTGATAAGAATCAATAAGAAGGCCAAGTCCTCCACTGTTTTTCAGCCATAGCTTGGCGAAGCTGCAGTGATATCTCTTGAATATGCTGGATGGTAGAGGAACCAATTGATAAGAATCAATAAGAAGGCCAAGTCCTCCACTGTTTTTCAGCCATAGCTTGGCGAAGCTGCAGTGATATCTCTGGAATATGCTGGATGGTAGAGGAACCAATTGATAAGGATCAATAAGAAGGCCAAGTCCTCCACTGTTTTTCAGCCATAGCTTGGCGAAGCTGCAGTGATATCTCTGGAATATGCTGGATGGGAGAGGAACCAATTGATAAGAATCAATAAGAAGGCCAAGTCCTCCACTGTTTTTCAGCCATAGCTTGGCGAAGCTGCAGTGATATCTCTTGAATATGCTTGATGGTAGAGGAACCAATTGATAAGAATCAATAAGAAGGCCAAGTCCTCCACTGTTTTTCGGAAAAACAGTAGAGGACTTGGCCTTCTTATTGATCCTTATCAATTGGTTCCTCTACCATCCAGCATATTCAAGAGATATTTCACTTTTGTTATTTGTCATAGTTCATTGTTATTGTAACTTGTTGTTATCTCTTATCCATTTTACTTTTGTTATTTAACTTTGAACAATTTTAGACCTTTGAAAAGGCAAATCACCTTTGCTTTGTCCATTATAAAAAAAATGTATGTTAACTGAGAGTAATCGTAGCAATATTTCAATGTATCTAATTTAAATTAAATCAGAGTCCACGAAGAATAGCTAAGTCATTTGCATGAATTAATAAAAAAGTCTGTCACGCAGGGACTGCGTAAACTAAGCAGATTTTCTGAGTGCTGGTATGACACACTAGTCAACTAGAAAAAAATCTCGCTTAGTTATGGATTTAAGAGAAAATGTGTAGACAGTAATTGTAGAACATCAACAGCTTAACAAGATTTGTCCTTCCTATAACATTTTTCCTTCCGAGTAATAATAAAGGCGATTTTTTTAAATTTCGATCCTGCCATTAAAGAACTTGATCTTTTTTTACATAAAAAGTTAAAATATGGAATTTGGTACAATCAAACGATCAAACACAAACAGGCATATATATGTGTAGAGTCTCTCTCTCTCACTCTCTTTCTCTCTATCTCTCCAGACTTTAACGATACATATTCATCAGACATTGACACATATCCTATAGTTATTGAATTTGTGATAATGTTTTTAATATAACTTTTGAAAATACATAATCAATGAGCCTATGTGAAATATTATTAAAAGAATTATAATTTAGCATAACACAGTAGCCTGTGGCATTTGCAGAAATTGGGCGAATCTAATATTTTTAATATATTAGAATGTAAATCTTATTCTTATTCATGTAGAGACAAATGTATATGATCATCTTGGTAAATTTTCCCAAATTGTGTTGTGGAGTCAATGTTGGCTGCATAGGGATGCATTGTTTATACTAGATAGTGTGCTAATGAAACCACAGCAAAGGATAAAGGTCTTGTGGACTAATGTTTTATCAGAGTTGCTTAATGGATTAGTTTTGTACAATCCAGTTCAGGTTCAACTTTGGCGATGGATGTTTGTGTGTGCGATTCCCGTCCATCTTAGACTTCATTTCCATTACGCCACAAACTATTCAGACAGCTTTGGTTAGATAAAGACTTTTCGGGACCCCCCTTTGAGTAGAAGGGATCTCTATGGCAGATCAGTTTCGGATGGAGATAGTTGGTAAAAATTTAAACGTGTATTACACAGGAGCTGCATAAGCTAAGCAGATTTCCACCTACCTATTTGCATGTATCACTTATGGTAAAGGTCCATTGGAAATTAAATTTTGTATTTAATATTGAAATAAGACATTTCATGATACAATAGAAGACCTATTGTCAATGAGGGATGACTAAAAGTGGGGGTTTGCTGATGGCTGAAAAGTTAATAAAGTCCGTCACGAAGGGACTGCGTAAACTAAGCAGATTTCCCACGTGAAGTTTTACAATAGGGAAATCTGCCTACTAATAGCAATAGTAGTAACGAATCTCTAAACCAATTCACGAGGGACGAACAGTTAGGGAAACGGCCGAACTAGCTTTCGGCAGAAAGTCAGGAATGTAGCCGCCTTCTGCGGACCACACACACAATACAAATGCAAATATCTCAGTTAATATTTAAGATAGAGAATAAATGAAAAGAACACTATTTATAGTAAACTTAATTTGCAATAAGATTGGTTCTATACAATGTTTCGATCTGACGCACAATAACGACAAAAGTGATTATGATATTTCGAATTTTCAAAAATCCCCCTCTAACCCCCTCCCCCCTCCCACTGGCACGATTTCAGCCATTAACGAACTTGATCTTTCTTTTAACATAAAACGATTAAATATTGAGTTTGGTACCAATCAAGCAAAAATTGCGAACAGACAAATATATATATATATATATATATATATATATATATATATATATATATATATATATATATATATATATATAATTTTGAACGGACTTCATTTTTGACATCCCCCGCCCGATTTTAAACGTTTACGAACTTGATCTATAGTTTTACATGAAACGCTTTCACATCAAGTTTGATAATGATCAAACAAAAATTACGACCGCTAGAGTGGCATCAGACAAGTGTGTGTGTAAAATTTGAACGAGCCTCATTTTCGTCATCTACTAGGTAGGATCGATGGCTATTTGAGGAAATTTGTCAAACATCGCGTCATGAAAACAACTTATTTTTCTGATTTCGCTTAAGAGAAATTTATTTTTAACGACGTCTAACATTGCGGTATGAATGGTTGGTCATAACATTTGGTTATGAATGTGTGGGATGTAGAAATGAAGTGACAGAACGATAGACATGTATTTGCGATTGAACGAAAATTCAGTGAATATGACAGAGTCAACAGTTTGCAACGTATCAGAAAAGAAGATGTGGCTCGGACGATTGGAGAGAGAGTGGGACTCTTCCTAATAGGGGAAGAACGCCTTCTGGTCAGCTGAGAGGAACTACAATGACCACTTGTTGAGCTGGCTCTAGGCTCTTGGAAACCACGGCTAATGTTCAGGTTACTGATCTTATACAGAGATCCTTCACATAATTTGGCCCAATGGTGTAGTTCCTTGAGCGTTTAATTGCTATAAAAGGATAGACAATCTGATGAAATAAAATGTCCGTCGCTCAGGGGCTGCGTTAATTAAGCAGATTTCCCACGTGCATGTACTTCGTAGCGTAAAAGTTCAATATGAGCAATATTTAGTATTTAGGCTTCAAATAAAGTGGTTCATTATATAACAGCTTATTGTTAATATGATATGAGTAGGAGTGGGGGCTTACCCATGGCCGAAATCTAAAAAATGCAAATATCTCGGATAATATTAAAAATAATGAAAAAGTGTAGATAACATCATGTGTATAACATTACATTTGCAATAAGATTGATTAAATACAATTTTTCGATCCAACGAACAACGGAGATATTTCAATTTTTTGAAATTCTCCTTCTCTAAGCCCCCCCCCTTTCCCATGTCCGATTTCAGCCGTTAACGAACTTGATCTTTCTTTTGACATAAAACGGTTATATATCTATTTTGTATCGATTAAACAAAAATTGCGATCGCTAGGGTGGTAAAAGACATATATGTGTGTGTGTGTGTGTCTTTTACCACTCTAGCGGTCGAAATTTGTATGAAACACTTATATATTAAGTTTGGTTACCATCAAGTAGAATTATGATCGCTAGAGCAAGTAAATATATATATATATAAAATTGTAATCTCTGTCTGTACATTGATTTTTTTCGCGAAATTTCACGATAACTTTTCGTTTCACATGTCATAGACACCATAACTGCATTTTGTTTCTTTCGTGTCTGTTTGTTTGTTTGTTTGTTTGTTACCTTTTCACGCATAAACGGCTGAACCGAATTTTATGAAACATGGTATGTATATTACTACTAACCCAACTTAGACTTTAGGCTATATTAATATTCTCTAAGACGAACAGGAGTGGGGGTTGTAATAGAGGCCTGAAATTAAAAAGAGTGATATTTCATTTTCTATTGGTTTTCGGCAAATATGTACATAGCAAAAGTTGTTTATTTTGTTATTTAGAGTAACTTTTGTTAGATTGTCGTATACCAAGTATAAACGAGATATACACTGCAAACTAAAACGGTAGCCGACAATTGTGTTTGCCACTAACTGTTGAACGTAACTTGACAAAACACGCCATGTGAATTAGCATTTATTCTTAAACGATTATAAGCTATATTCAATTTTTTAGGTTCAAACGGGAGGGGGGGGGTTATAAGAGAAGCCTGAAATAATAAATCAAGATATTACATTTTTTGTACGGTTTTCAGTCACGTTTGGTCTTTGTACCGTATCGAGGGAAAGGAAGTTTAATTCAAACTCAGTATGGCGAACATAAATATCATAGACTTTCTATGATTATGAATTATATATTAAAAATAAAAAAAAAAATAAAAAAACTACAAGCACAGGAGACGAGAAATATAAAAATATTGTGGACAATGAAGCCTTACACAGAAAATAATTTTATTATTAACAAATCCAAAACATCGACGTGTATACATCGGGAAATGTTAAAATATTGTGGAAAGTAAAGGCTTGCCAAAAAAAATACCATCATCATTAAACCTCAAATGAATTCCCGCGCGAAGCCGGGTACCTGAGCTAGTATGTATGTATATATATATATATATATATATATATATCTATATATATATATATCTATATATATATATATATATATATATATAATTTTGAACAGGCATTATTTTCGTCATCTCCTAGATAGGATCTATCGCATCATGAGTAGGGCCTCAATAGCTGATTTCCCTTAAAGGAAATTTGCTAAAACACATTTCTTTAATCATGAAAAGGCCGTAGAGAAATATTTTAGTCTGACCCATGAGGTCGGTTCAGAAGGGTTTTTAGTAGAGGTTTATAACAGGAGGAAATACTGGCATTTTATCGAAAGAATCTTCATGATCGATACGCAACCTATTGATGTTGGTCTCCTGCCAGTCATGATATCCAACGGAGGATCCTGTTTCTGGTGGATTACTGATGGCAAGTGAAAATTAGAGAGATGCTTGTATGGCGCGGAGGTACCTCCCAACTTTGCGGGGGAGCAGAATCGTGGGGAGCCCATTGTAGAGATTATTCAAAATTAATAATTCATTATTCAGAGTAAGTTATTCATCTCATAATAATAACATTGTTCTTTACAAAAGAAAACAACGAAACATATAATTAATGAATTTGAAAGGAAGCACAATTGTGAAATAAAAGAATAAAAAAATTGTGTATTTCCCGTCGTCCTTTTTTACCTCAACTGCTCGTTGTGTTTATTGATGGAGTAATTTCGAAAGGAAGAGATATTTGTAATACAGACTAACGAGAAATCGGATGGATATATCATATTTACTCGTACATTGGTGGCAATGTCCGAATTTGAAATGAACTTGAGTAGCAGAGAAAGTAAAAGTAAAGGAAATATGAATGTATAGACAGGGAACACCATATTTTAAAAAGGAAAAGTATCGTTTATTAGTAAGCAAATTCACCCAAAGCAATAACAGTTGATCTGAACTTCATAAAAGTATACCTCCAGCTAAGTTGTCCTCCGCCCCCCCCCCAAAGAAAAAAGTATTTTAGCTTTCAAACGTATAAAAATGGCTACTAAAAAAAGTTTGGTAAGTAAATCGTTTGGAGCGTACGGCTTTAAGCAAGAGAACTTTTACAAAAAGAATATAACCGATTAGAAGTAATGGGGACATGGATTTGACCGCGAATTGACAAATAGGGCTCCAACAAAAAACCCAACTTTAAAGTTCTTAATTACAAAATTGAAACTAGAAGTGTTCAAAAGTAAAATGTGAAAAGGATTTCGAAATTTATTTGGCATATACAACTATTTTCAATATAGATGTATTTGACGATAAGTTTACTGGGATAGGGGAGGAGGGAGATCTAAAATGTCATTTTTAAAAGCATTAAATATCACATGAATCTGGGTGAGTATAGTAATTCGAAAATAAATTCTATTCGTACTTTATGGAAAGAGTATCCAATAAAAAAAATATTTTCACTTTAACTTTATTGAAACTGCCCTACATGTTTCGTGGCTTACTTACCACCTCTACAGGAGATATCCATTTCTGAAGTGCTCGTTTCCCTTTTAAGTTCGTTACGAATGTCCTCACAGAGGAGGTAGTAACAAGGAATATAAAAAGGAAATAACCACTTCAGAAATAGATAGCCCCTGAAGAGGTGGCAAGTGAGCCACAAAACATGTAGGGCAGTTTCAATAAAGAATGCACCGAAGAAAATTTGTTTTATAGGAGACCGTTGCCATAAAATAAGAAGAATTTATATTAATAATATCGGGTCCAGAATAAGAAGAAAATAAGTACTCACGGAAGAACACAATAGTAGCAACTACAAGGCGAGGTCTTTATATCTTGATGACGATGTCTTTAAAATTCTTCTTGGGTACATTGCACTTTCTTTCTTTATTCCTATAAGTGCAATATATGATATTAGGCATTTTCTGTTTTATTTTCACTTTTACATCACACAGAGTAAAATTCCTTGACAAATATATAGTGCCTCAAAGAGAATACCTATCATTGGTAAACATTCTGGATTACAACAATGAAAGTAAAGTTAATGATATTTTTTGTTTCTTATCAAAAGTTTGTGAAAGTTAACAATATAAAAGAAAGAATTTTATTATTTTTTATGGGGGTGCTTATTCAATAATAATCGGCACATTATTTATTATATGCAGTTAAACTTATTATTAGAAGAGTTATACTTATCTTAGAGAAGAGTTATGTTAATCTCATATGTTAGAAAACTGATCTTTATATAGACATTAAAAAAGAATGAATTAATCTACATTTTCATTAAATTATAACTTATTGAATTCAGTATTATAATTATTTAGATTAATATTAATATTGTATTACGTGCCAATGTATATGCTGTTCAGTTGTAATTCTAGGAATTATTATTATTTTATTTACACATACTTTAAGAAGAAGAATATATTAATAACCATACTAACACTAATTGGCCAGACTCTTGGCAACATGTTGTAACATAAGTCAATAAAAAATATCTATCTATCTATCTGTTTTATTTTCACCATTAGGTACTGAAATTGATTATATTTTGCACGCATAAGAGGCAATTATTTTGGCTTACGTATTTTGCGAATGTGTGCCCGTGTGTGTTTGCAAAAACCTACGTAGTTTTTATAACCTAGGAAACAAATTACTTCAGGATTATATATCAATGTATGAATAAATATTTGTATTACTAAGGGGCTATAAATTTAATCTGGTTTATTATATGAAATAATATACACTGAAAAGAAATCAGACGAGTTTCCTTGGGTAGAAGGCTATTTACAGTTTAAAAGAAATTAAAAAATTGTCCATTTTCAAATTAACCTTAGGATAAACAAAAGTTTTGCCATAAGGGGCGATTCGGTTTTCTCTAGACTTCTTTTGTCTAATAATAATCAAGAATTCAATTCAAAATGTTAAATATACTTCTTGTTGTCTGTGTATATTTTTGTGGTGATTTCTAGAAATTCAACGTTTTCTAAATCTAGTAGTGTTTTAGTGTCAAAATCTCCATTCTCAATACTCCATGCAGCTCGATGATAAAAAACGTTTCAAGACTAACTAATTGTTTCCTTATTCCTGGAACTCAGAAAAAAAAATTTTAAATCATCCAAAATTATCGTTAGAGAAGCCATCTCAGTTTCAATGATTGCGAAATTTTGAAAGTAATAGACTGTGTTAGATAATGGAAAAAAGATTCATATAGCACACGTTTAGTCTAGGCTCATGATTTGTATTCTCTTGGCCAGAATTTTTATTAGAAAATTGTATTAAGAAATCATTAGAAATGAAATTAATTATCTACCCAGTGCTCAATGGCTCTTCTATGTCGACTTTTTTTTCTGAAAAGTTATATTTTCCAGCGTGTCAACAATGGTAACATTGTTTTCGTCAGGTAAGTCAAGCTCAAAAATTTCAAAACTACCATATTTCTAGACCCATTGTCAATAAATATATATATCTCCCATCTTCAAGATATTTTTGACAATATTAAGACCAAATTGAGTCTGTGTATCAGAAGTCAGAGAGATAGACGTATCATCCCCCCTTACCACATACTTATTCGATTCGAACTTGGACATCTGTTGTTGATTCAAGTGTGTGAGTCTATTTATATATACACATTTTCCAAGGCTTTTTCTTCATGATTAAACTATATGGGACATAAACAATTTTTATAATTGCTAATAATGTTAAATTTCTCAGTTTTCATTAGACTGTGTTTTTATTTAATTATGCCTGGTTGTTTGATATTTATCAAAGCCATGATGAATTTTGCTAGCCAAGCAACTAATTATATTCCAAGGTAACACCCTCCACGAGGGAAACCTCAGATGGAAATGTGACATTGAAAGTTCACTGTGATGAATACAATTTTTGGAGAGCTCATAGTTTATTTAACTCTTTACGTCAATAAATATCCAATATAAAAAGAAAGCCATGCGTATTTGCATGTTTACTACATATTATTTTGAGTAATACATTTCTACTTAAACAAATAATAATAATTCAATTTTAAATCGTGCTATAAATCAGTCGAAAAGAAATTTAAATATGCTGATAACTTGTTTCCTATTCTGAAGAATTTGATGTGATCAATTATATTTAGGATTAATGTTAATACTACCATTCCTGCTTATTAGTTGTCAATAAATAATTAATAGAATACAATGTCAAAATCACGTTAAACTGTCGGTTTAAACCCAAATGCTTTTAGCTTATTAAGAAGTCTTTTCTGTATTAAGAGTAATTCATAATGTGCATTAGGGCTACAGAAGGTAATAGAAATTCTCTGAATTTTGCCCTCCAAACTCCTGTGAAATTACTTTAGTATTCGAGGGAGGATTTCATTTGAAGATGAAGTGATTCTTAGGCTGAGAATTCCTTGAGTTAGGTCTTTATCCGGGAGATCACCATCTTCTCTATTGTCCTTTACTGCCTACTACCAGCCGTCTACACCCCCACAGGGAATTTATACCCTTTTTGAACCAATTTCATATTGTTTTATTGTTCTAATTTGTATTTCAACCAGTAATTTGAGTGGGAGGGAGAAGGACCTTTATTCAACTTTTTATCAACATAAACAGTCTGTGCTTTATAAGTTTAAATATTAATTAATTTATTTCAACTCGGGCCAAATTTAAGTTACAAAGTTTAATAAGGAAAACGTAGTTATAAATGACGTCCACAATTTTCACCAATTTTCACTTCACGGAATGAAATATATTTATATGCATTAAATATTACTAAATAATAATAATAATAATACTTATATTGTGTCAAATATTTATTTTACATATTATTAAGACAATTTAAAATACATTCGTTATAAAATTAACTCAAAATCAATGAACAAATTTCAATAAATCTCTTAATTTAATAATTATAGATAATAGACTAATTTTGCTTACATAATATTCGTAATAGTACTCTAAATATATAATGTGCACTTTTTAATTGATAGTCAAGCTTTGTTGTTGCTAGCCTTAAATTGATTAAAGGATGACAAACTACATAAAAACTTATCTCCATCGTAATGAGACAATATACCTGAACTATTTTTGAGGCAAATATTTTTGTAGTTTTATGTAATTCTTGATAATTATAATGTTCATTATTATATTTATCTATTTTGATTAAATGTTTAACAGCCATAAAGTATATGTAAAAACGTTTGTGTTGTCTGTAAGTCGCAAGTACATTTGTCATTGTCTTGAATTTTAATTCATGTTAAATAATGTCCTATAATATATACCTTATTGCTTTAATATGTACCTTACTCTTCTCTTCTGCGGTTTAAATATTAAAATATGATTTTATGATCTATCCCCAATACATAACTTCAAAAATAAACCGACCATGGACAAACCAAAGCGTATTAGTACTCGTAGTAAAGTTCCTTTTGGAGAGATGGAAGACGTTTCAAAACACCAAGAAGATTCAAAGGGGTTTTAGTTTTTAATTCTTCAATATGACCAAACCACAAATCTAGGAATTCTAACACGTTATCATGGAGACTGTTAAAATGTTTCGATTATTCACATAAATATTACGATAATCGTCGAGGAACGTTATTTTCAACAAAAATTCGTCTACTGTTCATTAATCCAATCTAGAAGATGAAAGGGATGAGGTCCGTTTATATATATATATATATATATATATATATATATATATATATATATATATATATATATATACGCTTTAGAGGTTATAATTTTGTTTGTCGTTCCAAAACTCAATATTTAGTTGAACTAAAAATACTTACAACACATTTACTTAAGGTGGTAATGAAAGGGTTAATACTTACAGAAAAACGCCTATAACAATGTAGATTGAATATATCTTGATTAAAAGAATTAATTAAATTTAACTTTAGTGATATACGCATTAATACATATTTACACCAGTATCCACTCATTTGACCCAACCACTTCCTTGACGGCATTGGCCATTAAAGAACTTAACTTAAACAAGCACTTCAACCCACCCTTACTTAAGGTGTCAATTTTATTGTAAGCAATTACAAATTGTTTCTAAAAAGTAATGGTTACTGTCTTTTTCATACGTTGTTCGCTTGTTTTTTGTTTTTGTTTACGTGGTGTTCCTCGTTTCATGTAATTCCTCATTTCATAAAGGTATATTAAAATTAATACGATCAACATGCATTTGGTTATATATGCGAAAAACAAGAGTTGCCTATTTATAAACCCGAAGGACTTGCACAACCACTAATAGTAATTTGTTCCGCAGACCATGAAGGGGCAAAATCTAGATCTGTATATCTAGAAAGAATCTCAGAACAACGAGTTCTCATTGCGATGGAAGGGAGGTTCCACCTACAATTAGGCTCAAAAAGATTAGAAGGGCCTTGAATTCTGTCACTTACTATTAAAAGCTAGCCCTCTGATTCGGTCACATCTAATGAATATACACAGTCTTGACCCATTCTTATAGACTAGACTTTTATAGATTTGTTGTTATCACTGCTACCGGTGAGAAAGTGACGCTAAATTCTTCCGACAAACAATTTGTATGTGTGTTTAAAGAGTCAATGATGGTCTCTCTACCTTATGAAGATACAGATGAAACACCCATAAGTACCCTAATTGCAAGAAAGGCGTAATGCTTCTCATTTAAGGATACCTAGGCTCTGGTGAGCTAAGATTAGGGTCAACAAACTGTAAATGCGTTTAAACAAAGGTAAATCTTTAAAATAAAAAAGTCTTGCCTCTAAACCAGCCATACCAGATGTAGGGCAAGAAAAGGGTTGAGAGTAGGTGGATGGGAACCAGGAGTCTTACCGCCTACCTGATGGATAATTCCAGCCGAGCTCACAGAAGGAGGAAATCCCACGGGGCAGTAGAATGAATCGCATTTGACAGCTGTGCGGAAAGCGTCTGAATTGTAAACAGTTGAGCCAAACTTGCAGAGCGGAATAGATAGATTGAAATATTCTAGACCAGAAAGAAAAACAATTTTTTAAATATATTTGAATACCATATACTAATTTTATTTGAAAAATATTTACTATAGCTAGAGCTGTAATTTATAATGAATCAAAATAATGTTTAGCTCAATCACTCAAATTTTAATAATCCAAGAAAAAAATATGGGAGTGGGTCAACAAAACGAATATGCATATATCTCGCAAAGCAAAAGTTCAGTGAAAACCATATTTGGTATTTAACCTTGTAATGAAGTGGTTCATGGTACAACAGCTTATTATTAATATGACATGAGTTCCCAAAATCCAAATATCTCTGTTAATACTCATTATACGGAAAATCATTCTATTTTTAATTGAATTGGGTCTATACAATTTTTCGATTCGATGTATAGTAACGAAGATATTTCCAATTTTCGAAATTCCCCTTCTAAAGCCCCTCCTTCATCAACTAGTCCAATTTTAGCCATTAAGGACCTATATCTTTCTTTTTAAAATTAATGATTAAATATCAAGTTTGATAACAATCAAACAAAAAATGCGACCCCTAGAGCGGTAAGAAACATATATACAACTTTGAATGGACCTCATTTTCGTCATCTCCTAGGTAGGACCGATGGACATTTGAAGAAATGTTTCGAAAATCGCGCCATGAGTACAGCCTCAATGACCGATGTCCATTAAGGAAAATCTGCCAAAAGCAGGATGAACTAACGTTTCTTCTCGAGGGTTCCTATACACATTCAGCCTCTTCGAGTAAGGGAAACTGCTTGGCACCAAGTAAGAGAGAACCTACATGGAAATACAACCAAAATAAGGTTTGGGACGCACGTGCCTTTTAACTACTGAACAAAGACCGGCTGAAGGCTTATTACAGTTCCTACCCCTAAGGCATCTCAATTGCAGATGGCGTTTTACTGGCGGCTAGATCACCGGATAAAGGAGCTGGGCTCTGTGAGGCTATATATCTCAAGTGGGGCCAAATACGAACCATATAAACACTGAATCTTACTTTGCCCCAAGTTTAAATTAGTAATTATCCCCTCAATAATTTTTTAATCAATTTAAAGGACAATGCTATTTGTGAGTGCCGCACTGTTAATGTTGTCAGTCTAAGTTCTTTAATGAGAGATTTGACCGTAGTTAGGCCTCATTAGTAGAGTTTGAGGAATTTCAGCTCCGACTTGTGAAACTTCCTCTCAACCATTTCATTTTTGAAAAGGCAGTGAATCCTTGGTTGAACAAATAACTTCACTGGCAGAAATTAATAAGGAAGAAGCTAAATATATAAGGTTGTGAGTACCTTTCACAAGCTCCAGAAGGTAAACTGGAATCGGTTCCGATTCCTAATTGGCCTTGTTTATAGTTGGTTGATTTCAGATTAAATTACACCTATATTTTAGGAGAATCCGTAATTCCTTCTAAGTATGAGGAGATTTTCCTTAAGGGTAATCAGCGTTTTAGGTCGTACTCATGACGAGATTTTCGAAAACTTTTTTCAAATGTCCATCGATCCTACCCAGGAGATGACGAAAATGAGTTCAGTTCGAAACTATACGAAACACTCTAGCGGTCGCAATTTTTGTTTAATTGTTACCAAACTCTGTATTTAATCGTTTTTTTATAAAAAAGAAAGATCAAGTTCGTCAATGGCTGAAATCGGACAACTCTCCCTAGTATCTCCGTTACTATAAGTCGGATCAAAAAATTGTAAAGTACCAATCCTGCAATGCTAATAAATGTTGTTATGTACACTTTTGCTATATCTTGATTATTAACTTGATTAGATATTTGCATTTTTATTTTTTGGTCTTCAGTAAACTCCCACTCCTTCTCATGTTATATTAACAGTAAGGTGTTATATTATGAAGTACATTGTTTGAAGCCTAAATACCAAATATTGTTCTCATAGAACTTTTACAATTCGAGATAAATGAAATACGTGGCACGCGGGGGAAATCTGCTTAGTTTACGCAGCTCCTGCGTGACAAACTTTTTTTTTGGTGTTGATGCCATATTCATTACTATAATGAAGCATCTGAAAGAAGCTAATATTTAAGGTCATATCTCTGTAACTTCTATACATCTATGGTAGTTATGTAAAATCTTGAGCTTAAGCTTGAGAGAGCTGGAACTCCTGGGCACTTGAAAACTAAATTTCAGTAATTCAAATGGCAGGCGCAGCTGAAAATACATCTAGATTCGATGCAGTATCAAGGAGGCAAGACATTGACGTCTCTTCCTCGCCACGTTACATATTGCAAAGGAATTCAATAACGTAACTCATTATCTTTTTGAGGTGGCTTCTATTTAAAGTTTAAGCCTAACATCTACCTTAAGTCCAGCCGCAATGTCTGCCGAAGAGGATATTAGGCAAAGTTAGGAAGTGCATATTTGGGAGTAAAGAGATACGATATTAATATTAGAGCAACATACATTTCTGTTCAATTAATAAATGTTGAGTTTCAAATTCAATGAATGTTGTTGTACGCATTCTTTCTTTATCTTATATATATATATATATATATATATATATATATATATATATATATATATATATATATTTTCATTTTTAGTCTTTAATTATATAATAACCCCACTCTGAGCTATTATATTGTTGCGATTATTACAAAATCAGTTATTAGATATCTTTATTAGATATCTAATAGATTTATAATCAGTTATTAGAGTTCTTTTGGATTGCAAAATTAAATGCACACAAGCTTCAGAGTTTTTATCACTGCACAATTTATTTAACAATGCACTACATACCTGGTTAATTATTCTTAACTGCTACTCACAGTATGCAATGATAGCTTCACTGTTCTTCTTATTACACTGCTCAATACCTCACACACAATCACTGAAGTTCACAAAAACATAGCACTGCACTGATCTTCGCAAAGATAACGGCACTGCACTGTCCTTTAGTTAAACACGGCGCTATACTGTTCTTCACATAAAACACTTTATACCGTACTGGAACTAATACGCACTGTTCAGTGTAGCTGCATTGAACGCACTAGAGCTGAGAACTAACTAAACTATAGGGGCGGGCTGGGCCCTTTTATAGCTCGGCAGAAAAGATCAAACAGAAGGGACTAGTCTAGAACAGTCCCGGCCGCAGTAGACACCTCGGGTGCCAATAGTCCTTCCATCGGTCGGCTTCTTTCATCTCCTTCGTACTTCCCAAATACGTGACTATCTCTGTTCAATCTTCAAGTATGCAGTTTTCGCCACACTATCATGAAACATCTCATTCCACACCTAAACACCAGAAATTGTTTTCAACGAACATTTATTAAGTGAGATACATGCAAATACGTTGTGTGATAATGCCATCAATAAACATTCTGCATTCTTGACTCGAAAATGCTTTTGTGATATATGTCATAATCCATATTAAACCATTTCATTCAACAATGAAGATCATATTCGTTAAGGGTTGAATCAGACCCGTAATATGGAAATGAAATGTATTTATTTCCATTACATGCTAACATAAGATAAAAGGATACGTCAAATAGTTTTGTTTTTATTTCGTTTTACTATAATCAATTTTCTAATATTATTTCAATTAAATTCTTTACAATTCATTGAATTTTATTTATACTTATATAATACATTAGTTTAAAAAATTAGGTCCAATTTTGAGAATGCATAGTATAAAATTCATCAATTAAAATAACTATATACAATAAATTAGTTGCATTAACAGTCTTAATACAATTCTAAATATGTACAATTTTTTTACAACTCTAAAACATACATTTTTTATTTATAACATGCAAATTTATTAAAGGATTAGAAGCTTTATAAATGATGAAAACCTTGTCCCACCTTATAGAGACAATGTACATGATCACTAACAAGTTTAGACCAATATTTATGACAAATATTTAGTAGTTTTACTTAATAATTGAAAGAGTGAGACTCGTTTGATTCGATGGTCTCATTTGCTCTTCTTCATGAGCAGAGATTTGGGCTCTAAACTATTTGGACCTTGTTGAATCTGTACAACTGAGGTTCTTAAAGTATTTTTATTTTTGGCCAAGAAGTACCCCGAATAATATAACATAGTCCGTTTGGAAACTGGTAGAGCTCACTTAAACGTACTTATTTTTAAGTAAATTATTAATTTCTTTGTAAAATTGCTCTCAATGCCTGATCACCGACTACCAAACAAAATGTTTTCTTTAGCTCCTTAGTTTGCACAATATGAAAAGCGACAGAAAATATAATTTGGTGCCATGTAAAATTGATATCAGGAAATAATTAAATTGAAGAATATTTCTTTTGAATCTTTAGACCATCGAACTTTGCTAGCCAACAAGAATACAATCATTGAAACAATTATAAACTATATCCATTCCGTTGATGTTGATAGAGTTCTTAACACTAGTTACAGCCGAATCTATAGAAGTATTTGTAATTTTAACAACTCTTTCCCTGAAAATGATTTAACGTTTCACACAAACATAAATAAAAAAAAAACTTATCAGTCAAATAAGGATTTCGTCTTGTGAATATTTAAAATTATCCTATAAAAACATGACTCACATTATAAAAACGGAGGGGCATGTAAATGGTGCCGAAAAAATATATATATATATATATATATATATACATTTGAATCATTTACTACCGTATTGTCCCGCTTTTGCATCACACAGTGTAAAATTCCTTGACAAATATATAGTGGCCTCAAAGAGAATACCTAACATTGGTAAACATTGTGGATTATGACAGTGAAAATAAAGTTACGAGTTTACAAGTTTGCGAAAGTTAACAGTATAAAAGAGAATTTTGTTGTCTTTAAGGGGGTGCTTAAACAACAATAATCGGCACATTATTTATTATATGAAATAATACTTATTATTAGTATTCTGTTTGCTATAAATCCTAGAGAAGAATTATGTTAATTTGATATTTCAGAAAACTGATCTTTATTTAGACATTAAAAAAATGATTCAATCTACATTTGCATTAAATTATGATTTATTGAATTATGTATTATAATTATTTAGATTAATATTTATATTATCTTACATACCAATGCATATGCTGTTAATTTGTAATTTAGAAAATATTATTATTTTTATTTACACATTTTTTAATACGTTACATTATATTAATTACCATACTAACATCAATTGGCCAAACGCCTGGCAACATGTTTGTAAACATAAGTCAAAGAAATATCTAACTAAATATACAATTGAAGTGTAGATACTGGGGGAGGGTTAAGAGGCGGGGATTTCCAATAATTCAAAATAGCACGGATTGAAAAATGATATAGAGTCAATCCGGAGAATATTAAAGTGAGGTAGGTGGTATGACTATTATGCCATTCTAGCACGCCCCTATCTAATAGATATTCAATTCTTGTTCTCGTTGCCAGTTTCTTACAACTGGACACGTGTTGAGACGTCTTCACCAGCAATACAACTAATACATTACGCAGCCTTGTGTGACGGACTTTTATCGAATTTTATTGATTATAAGATTGATATCAAGATTAGGGTGGTGGTAGGAATATGTCTCTGATTGCTCAGGAGCACACCCTTGGGGCAATCCCATACAGAATACGTAATTTCAGGCCTTGGTATTGATGTTTGAGAGTCCTCGTCTTTCGTTTTCCTTCCAAACGCACCCTATTACTCATGAGCTGTAACACGAAAATTGGTGGGCTTAGTTAGTGTTTGTTTAAGCACGGCATACATGATGATTTTAATAGTTTTATGCCACAAAACATGTTTGATTTCTCGTTGTATTTCTTTATTTAAGCGGACCTGCGAATAGGCTGTTTTGCTCAAACTTAATAAGTGAGCATTAAACAAAAGTAGTAAAAACAACATACAAACATTAATTCCGAGTAGTAAACACAAAAAAAAATAATATTAAACACAACAATAACAACTTTTTATAATAACAAGATAAACCTAAAATAACTGTTAAATATAATTATAATAATAAAATCAACATTAATCGATATGATTAAAACGAATAGGTAAAACAAATTAAAAAAGGCATTATTAGTTAAAATTGCTTGTGTGAATATTGGTAGAATTTAATTCGGGACATTTAATGATGGTTTCTTGTTAACTAACAACAACAATTGTTAACCAATTAATAAAGAAATAATCAAAAATATACATCTAAAATTGAACTCCTGAATTTGTTTGTTCATGTGTTGTTAAGAACCTAATGGTCACAAGTAATAAAATAAAATACAATACAAATATTATTAATCTTGTCAATCGCCGTTATATTACAACTGATAAAAGAACTACTCATTAATTTTGTTTTTAGAATTTTATTATTTTACTTGTGATAACAGTTAATAATGTTTTTAACGGTTCAGAAAATATTTAGATTTCATTTGTGATGTAATCTCTGTGATGGAATTAGTAATTATGAAGATTATTTTTTTTATTTATTTATTTGGAGCTTCGCAGCTGTGGCGATGTTGCTCGGGAAAAAAAACTGTATAAAATTGAAAAATAAATAAAAACAAAACAAAAAACGGAACGAAACAAAATTAATTTAAACGAACATAAAGCAACATAACAGAAATATAACATGAAAAATAGAAAAGTAACACGAAACAGAAATGGAACACAAAAACAGGAATGGAATAAAAAACAGAAACAGACAACAGAACTGAAACGAAAAACAGGGCTGGAATGGATCACAATACCAAATGGAAAAACAAAACAGAGAAATGGAAATAAAAAACAAAATGGAAAACAAAAACCAGAAATGGAACACAAAAACAAAATGGAAAAACAAAAACAGAAATGGAACACAAAAACAAAATACAGAAATGGAATATAAAACCAAAATGGGAAACAAAAAAAGAAGAAATGGAACACAAAAACAGAAATAGAACAAAAACAGAAATGGAACACAAAAACAGAAATGAAACACAAAACCAAAATGGGAAACAAAAACAGAAATGAAACATAAAAACATAAATGAAGATTATATGTTTGTTCTGTTATTTTAAAAAGTCATAATGATGAAATTATACAGCTAAAATGGCTTCTAGAGAATAAATACTATTCTACAAATTCAGATGTTGTACTTTAGGGAATTTCATTCTTCGTTTAAAATTAATCAAGACACATCAAACAAATGGTAAACTCCAAATGTTATGCAGCTTTAAATATTAGAGTGCAATATATGTTCTGTAAGTGCTTTAAAATTACTCGTACCCTCATCCCTATTTACACCATTGAAATTGTCGCCTGTACCTGTTAGGGAGTGAATATTGTAATGAATGATTGTTATATTTATATCTCTTTGTAATTGTAAGATATAGGTTAGGTGTAAAAAATATGTTTTGTGAATTCAGAAGATAGGCTTTTGTTTGGCAGTCATGAGTTGAATAATAAAGAGACACATTCTGATTAAACATTCTAAACCTTTCTTTTGTGCTTAAGAACAGTACCTAAAGTTATTACATTATTATGATCGACCATCAAAAGATAAATAATCATCGCTCCCAATATCATATATTCACATATGACCACCGAAATCTAAAAATAAAACTCTAACTAATTCGTGGGTAATTGTGCCTTTTAGCAGATTTCCATTATGTGAAATCAGCTATTGCGGTTGAACTCATGACGCGATTTTCAAAAAACTTAAAGAATATATATATATATATATATATATATATATATATATATATATACTTATGTATGTACATTTGTCTGGTAACACTCTAGTTGCCGCAATTTGTGTTTAGTCGTAACCAAAGTCGATATTTTAACGTTTCAGACAATATTAAAGATCCAGTTCCTTAACGGTTGAAATCAAATAGGAGGGTTTAGAAGAGGAATGTTAAAAATTTGAAATCGGATCGAAACATTTTATAAAACTTATTATATTTTAAATTTAATTGCCTATTAATAGTGTTATATACATATTTTCTCTTGCATGAAAACTAACCGAGATATTTGGGTTTTCATTTTTCAGCCTTCACTAAACCCCCACTCACCAATCAATATCATATTGTTTTGAAGAAATCTTTATTATGTGATATACATGGAAATTTGATATGAAGACGTCATTAATTAAGATTTTACGTTGTTGTCTCGAAAACTTTTATTTGGTCTATACCGTACTCAATATTTCACCTGTCCAGTGAACACTAAAGATCTAATTTGTTATTGGCTGAATTCGGAAGGGAATAGGGAGGGGATTGAAAATATTTCCGTTATAATCAATGGGATCGTAAAATGTTATAAAACTAATATTTTTAAACTACTGATGGTCTTCAATTGTTGTTCTATGCAATGTTTCGGAACTCAAATATTAAGTGAGTTATTCCTTCGTTCTTCTTTTCAGTTTGCATTTAAACCCCCTTTTCTATGCATAGTTATTTTAGCAGATTTCCCTTAGGGGAAATTAGCTATTGAGGTCGTACTCATGACGCGATTTTCGAAATTTTTATTCAAATGTCCATCGATCCTACCTAGGAGAGGACGAAAATGAGGTCCGTTCAAAACTGTATATATATGTCTGTTACCACTCTAGCAGTCGCAATTATTGTTTATTCGTTACGAAACTCGATATTTAGTCGTTTTATGTAAAAAGAAAGATCAAGTTCGTTAACGGCTGAAATTGGACTAGGAGGAGGGTTTAGAGGGGAAGATATTCGAAAATTCGATATATCTCCGTTACTATACGTCGGATTGAAAAAATTGTATAGAAACAATCTTATTGTAAATTACATTTACTATAATTATTGTAATGTACATTTATTCTCTGTCTTGAATATTACCCGAGATATTTGCATTTTTCAGTTTTCAGCCTTCAGCAAACCCCCACTTCTACTCATGTAGAAACAATACTCTATTATATAATAAACCACATTATTCGAAGCTTAAATATCAAATATTGTATTCAAGAGACTTTTATTATACGAGATACAAATATGTCCTGGAGACCCTCCCCCCCTCCCATCTTATGGTCTTGGATTTCTAAAATTTGATTGATTGAGATAACAATTATTCTGGCTCATTATTAATAACAGTACTAGATATAGTAAAAAGTTTTGAATAAAATTAATATGTTATATTCTGATATATTTCAGTATTTCTTTGCAGTGTGAGGCTGGCAGATCTGTTTTTTTAGATGTCAAACGCTTCCTGTCGGCAGGTTATTGAAATTGACTGAAACATTTCTTATTTCCTTTTGTATTTATTCACGGTGGTGTTGTGTTAGCAGTATGTAGATTTATCTATTACTAAACTTCACGAGGGAAATCTGCTTAGTTTACGCAGCCCCTGCGTGACGGACTTTTTTATATATAGAAATAGAAAATATGTGGTGAGATGAAATTACTAGTGAGTCATACCACCACGTGGGAATTCTGCTTTAGTAAACACAGCCCCAGCGTGACGGACTTTCTGTTAAGTGAGAGCGTCATATCAAAATATATAAGCCCATAGAAATGTAATCTTTTAAATCTTCTTTTAATTACGTTTCTTCTAATGTGTTAACGTCACTTTAGAATGCATTAGAGTTCTAGAACAAGATGTCTTCGTCCTAAACTTAGGAAAAAATATTGCGAAAGATAAATTCAAGTTTAATATTGAGAGAAGGGTTGTAAGACGGAAGGGGGTCGGGAACGTAGAAAATTTCCTGCCCTGCTGGACCCTTATCATTTGGACAATGATTTATTACACTGATTCGACCCTAATATCTTGAACTTATTCCTCTGTTTCTCATCCTTCCTTACTCTTACTTAGGCCCCTTAATTTCTTGCAAAAATTATAAATTTAATTATTGTGATTATTTTTTTTTAGTACGATTATTAGTGAAGGATGATATATCTAAACAAATTTAGTACTTAAGACTTTTTGCTGACAACAGGAGTCCTTTCATTAACTAAAATAATATTAAATAGATAATCGAAACAAAAGTGAATCATTTATATACACATTAGAAAACAGAATTATACAAAAATAAAATAATAATAGTTAGAGTAAGTAATTCTTAATTACATGAACTAACTAAAATAATGAATTATTCATGGATAACTAACCTTATTTTAAACGCAGTTGTTATAAATTAATATAAATCTTTAATAAGTTTTTTCTTTCTTTTTGAATCAATATTGTTTTCAGTTTTTCTAGTTTTGGGTCTTCCTGGTTGTAGTACATCTGTAGGGATTGGCGCCTATGATCAGAGTACATAGGGCATCTGAGTAGGAATTGTGCTATATGTTCTTCTTCAAGATTATTGCATATGGAACACACGTCTTCCGGGCTAAATAGCTATATCCACTCCCGTAAAAGAAAAATTGTTTTCCCTATGTTAGGCAAATTTGTAAAACTATCTATCTATTCGTAATTATTGACATAGAATTCTTGACCCTTAGAGACTTTTATACTTCTATTAATAGACGAGTACTATGAGTTTTGAAAAATTATTATGTCCGACAGTACTTTATTTTTGTCTGTATACAATTATTACTGTGCTTTGTTATTGTATGCATAAGAGCGAGCTGAAAACGTCTGTTACGTAGGGGCTGCGTAAACTAAGCATTATCTTGATTATTAATTGAGATATTTGCATTTTCGGCATTCAGTAAACCCCCCTCCTACTTATGTCGTATGAACAATATTCATAATATAATGAAACACATTATTTGAAGCCTAAATACTAAATATATTGTTCTCAATGAACTTTTTCGTTTTGAGATAAATGCAAATATGTGCCGCACGAGGGAAATCTGCTTAATTAACGCGGCCCCTGCATGACTGACTTTTTAAAACTGAATCCTTGTGTCCCAACTATTCAAAATCTTATGATTGTCAGTTTCTATTTTTAGTTCAGGGGGAACAGGACTATTGCAGCTAAGAGTTCTAGAAATGATGTCTTCAGTGATCATCCGACAAAAGATTAATAATTTAAGATATTATTTAACATTAAAATTAACATGTAAGATTTAACGTCTACTTAAGAGATTATTAATTTCTCGTCTATTTAAATCGTATTTAGTTATTTTCAACAATGTCTGCACCAATTGAAATATAGGGTAATGATTTCACCCCAATCATGGTAAATGTAACATTAATGGGCAATATTATATAAGGAATGGCTTATTTTTCGAAGTAACGCCTGCTACTTAAAAAAAAAAACTTAATTAGTTATTCACAAATATTATACAGCACACACATTTTGCCCAATGTCTCCAAAGGTCATAATATACGAATATTTTAAAATGGTTCCCGATTTCTTGGAAGCATTTCATATTTAAACCTCTTTTCGGGGATTTCCCTAAAATAAAATTATGAATAAATTTTATAATCATGAAACCCTCTCCAATTTTCAGAATTACTAATTGGTATGTTCTCTGAGGGCTAAAATTCAAAGAACAGCTGCAAACGTGGTGAACAGTAAGTACGTCACTGGACGAGAATACATAAAATATGCTTTAAGAAACGCTTGTGGCGATAAAAGCAATGGTACTCGCTGAAACTTGAATTGCGGGGACTAATTGGTTCCTTTATGAGGGCTAAAAGTCCTAAAGACTTAAACTGATTTCTTAATGAGGGCTTTCTCAAACCCAGCTGTAGACAGAAGAATGCACTGTACACTAATTTCAGTTTTAACCGATAAAACACAATGTTTCTGCCCCTAATCACCATGTACATTACATATATACATTTTTTTTTATCGTTAACTACATTTATTAGTACTTTGACTGTTGACTACTAATACGTTCATGATAACTATTACAAAAATTAAATAAATAAAATAAAACGAATTTGTCTGGTATGGATTTTGGAATCATTTTCAATATATTTGATTAAATATTCTTCATATTGTATGGCAAGGGTCACCAAGAAGGAACATTTAATTCGGTGTAAACTTTATTGATTCAGCCCTGCATGTTTCGTGGGTTACTTTCCACCTCTTTAGGGACTATTCCTTTTCAAACCAAAAAATATAAAAAATTAACAACATTAATTTAACAAAACCTTTAAAATTTCTAGATATTGTATTAATAGGTGCCTACATCAATTACATATTTATTAAATCTAATTATAGATTGCTACTTACAATTCTGAAGTGCTTGTTTCCCTCTTACAATCATTGTGACCGTCCTCACTGAGGAGGTAGTTGATACTGAGGTTCCCGAAGAAGGTTACGTCAGCTAACTACAACTCGACATCAATCTTTAACTCGATTATTCCGCGTCTTAATTTAAAATTGGTTTAACCTATCTCGGGAACCTCAGTATCAACTTCTTTCTCATTGAGGACAGTCGCAACGATTGTAAGAAGGGCACTTAAGTGAGCTGTAAGTTATGTTTTGTTTTGTTTTGTCTTTTGTTTTTATAGCTTTTTTCATTTTTATGAGTATATTTATGTTCATGATGTATTACTTTTAAACAACTATGTTTGAGGCTTTTTTGTTGTTGTTGTTTTCTTCTGTTTTATTTATTTTCTTTATATCTTTTTTTTTTTTTGTTAGATACGTGTTAGGTTAAGGCAAAGAACTCTCTTTTTTTTTGGGTGCTAGCACCTTTTTTATAATGTCCTTTAGGAACATCCAAGGGGTTAGGGACCCCCTTATTAATTGTGTATTTTATAAAGTGTTATAGGCTAGGTGAATTATGTTGTTATTAGTATTTTATTATTCTATTTTGTGAAATGTGTTTAAAACCCAAATAAACAAGTAAAAATAGCAATCAATAATTAGATTCAATAAATATGTAATTGATTTAGGCACATATTAATACAATATCTAGAAATTTTAATTGTTATTATTATTATTATTGTTATTATTTGTTTGTTAAATTAATGTTATTAATTTTTTTGTTTGAAAAGGCATAGCCCCTGAAGAGGTGGCAAGTAAGCCACGAAACATGTAATTGAATTTTTCAATAATGTTTGCACCGAAATAAAAGTTTTTCATTGGCAACCCTTGCCTTAAAATATGAAGAATATATTTAAAAAAATATTACCCCCAGAATAAGAAGAATATGATGTGAATTTTTACTTTGAAAATCACACAAATATATTAAATCAAGCCTTTTTCCCATTGACAGAAACATCGGACAAAGGATTCGACTATATTTGAGTCTCTTAAAATACTACAACTAAATGTCCCACAATTAACCAGACAATTGAATTGTTTTTGTGGGCACTGAAAAGTTATTTGGGTCGGTTGTTCCAAGCCGCAGCACTATATCACAGGGCTGTAAGTCAAGTTAAATCTAAACGTCAGATTAACAATGTTTTTCTACACAGTAAAAAGTGGACTACGCACTAAACTATTCCACATACTAAGCGCTGTGTAGATATTCTTCACGTTTGCAAAGTTTATATGCCATTGTAGATAGAGATTTAGTCAGGCAAACAGCCCTTTGCCCCTCAACGTAAATTTGAGCAGGTTTCCTTTAAGGGAAATACGCTATTGAGGTCGTACTCATGACGAGATTTTCGAACAATTTCTTCAAATGTCAATCGATCTCATCCAGGACATGACAAATTGAAGTCCGTGTTTACAGTCTACGCCTGGTAATTGGTGTTTATAACAGGTAAACCTGACTTTCAAGAGACCGAACAAGGGAATAAGAGGGTCACAAAGACATGCAGTCGTGTTCCATTGCATTCTGCATCAGACCATCCAGCCTTATCGGCTGAAATTGGCCAAGGGGAGGGGGGTTTAGAGGGGAGGAATTTTGAAAATTCCAAATATCTCCGTTACTATACGTCGGACCGAAAAATTATATACAAACAATCTTATTGCGAATTAAATTTACTTTAAACATTGTTTTGTACATATATTCCATATAATGAGTATTAACCAAGATATTTGGATATTACAGTATAACGCTTTCAGTAAACCCCCACTCCTACTAGTATAATATTAATAATAAACTGTTATAATAAACCAATAATTTATAAGTTTGAATACCAAATATTATTTTCAACAAACCTTTATTATATGAGATACAAACATATACGTTCTTTTGAACCCCCCTCCCCTCCCTCTTTTGTTTCTTGGATTACTAAAATCTGAGTGATTGAGATAGAAATTATTCTGATTAATTTTAAATTATTCTACTAGCTATAGTAAATAGTTTTCAAATAAAATTAATATGTTATATTCAGATATATTTCTTTAAATCTTTCTGGTCTAGGGTAATCCTATCACTTCAGCTCTGCCAAGTTGGCTGCCCTACTTGTCTAGAATTCAGACGCTTTCCGTTGTAGATATTATTAACTTGTAAATTGACTGAATGATTCCTTATAACCGTTTGTATTTATTCCCTACATTCAACATTCACGGTGGTGTTAGCAGTATGTAGATATATCTGTTGGTAACCTTCCCGTGGGAAATCTTCTTAGTTTAACCAGCCCCTGCGTGACGGACTATTGTTTTAAATTGCCATTGCTTGAACATTGCTACGTATTAGAAACTACTGGTGTCATTCGGAGCCAGATAACCGTATGTCAAAAGGGGATGAAAATGATCTAACTAAGGAAGTGTGAAGCGTGGAGCAACCTACTCTCCACAACAAAAAGCTCAGCTGCTATTAAGGTTGTACTCATGACGCGATTTTCGAAATTTTTCTTCAAATGTCCATCGATCCTACCTAGGAGATGACGAAAATGAGGTCCGTTCAAAACTGTATGTGTGTATATATATATATATATATATATATATATATATATATATATATATATATATATATCTATCTATATATATATATATATATATATATATATATATATATATATATATATTTGTCTGTTACCAGTTACCTGTTGCAAATTAAATTTACTATAATTATTGTTATATTAGTTTATTCTCTATCTTGAATAATAACCGAGATATTTCCATTTTTTCAGTTTTCAGACTTCATAAAACCCTCACTTCTACTCATGTTACATAAACAATACTCTATTATATAATAAACCACATTATTCGAAGCTTAAATATCAAATATTGTATTCAAGAGACCTTTATTATACGAGGTACATGCAAATATGTCCTGGTGACCCCACCCCCTCTCCGTCTTAAGGTCTTAGATTACTAAAATTCGATTGATTAAGATAACAATTATTCTGACTCATTATTAATTACATTATTAGTTATAGTAAATAGTTCTCAATAAAATTAACATGTTGTTTTCTGATATATTTTAGTAATTGTTTTTCTTTCCGCCGTAAGGCTGGCAGATCTGTTTGTTTACATTTCAAACGGTTCCTGCCGGCTGGTTATTGAAATTGACTGAATCGCTTCTTATTTTCGTTTTTATTTATTCGCTTAATATTCACGGTGGTGTTGTGTTAGCAGTATGTAGATCTATCTATTACTAAACTTCACGAGGGAAATCTGCTTAGTTTACGCAGACCCTTCGTGACGGACCTTTCATATACAGATGATCATTGTTCTCAATGCTGCTGAATGATTTTTAATATTACATGCCAGTGCCAAGCATTTATTAGGAGGTCTTTTATGTAATTATTAACTTTATGTATCTACAGATCAAACAGCTATGAGAAAATAATACGCTCCAGAATATGCTTCTAGATAAAAGTAAAAAGTCCTATTTTAGTATTTTGATAGCCTGTATTTTTTGACTCTTTATTATCATTTCAAATAATGTAGTATTTAGCTCCTTCTGAAATTCAGTCAAGTATATATGTTACTGGCAAGATCAGTTGAAATTTCTGATTTTTCCCCCAGACCAACTACTTGTTTCACCTAGTTTTAGAGTAGACTAGTTTTGCCTAGGGAATTCTAGTTATACTGGATAGGAAAGTTCAAACTTCGGGTTGCTCGATAATTGGCTAGACTAGACTCAACTTTGAAAAAAAAAAAATTGGAAATTCCAGTTAGGTATATATTTTTTATATTGACTTAAATATTGATCTTAATTAAAGTACAACTCTTTATTGGCGAGATATTGACCTTTATAACATATGAAACACCCAAGTAAATTAACAAGGTTAAGTGGGAAACAAGAGATTCATTAGTCAAACAAAGGATATAGAAAGGATTATTTGAGTATGAAACGATGTTTGCAGTTGATAGAATTTTGTATTTTGGCTTATCTCAGTAGTAGAGCTTTGGACTCATTTCTGTGAGTCCGAGAGCTACACAGAGTTCACTAATCCGTAATTCAATGAAGGACTTAACATCTTTATCCCCTAATCTTTCTGCATATGAGCTATTTATAATGTGACGTTACAGGCCTTTGAGAATTTATAGAAGTTATAATTAGCCAGAGGGCATTATTTAATTTTAAAATTAGTGATGGGCTGCCATTTCAAAATTATAATTATAATCAGAACAAAATGAGTGAAAACAAAAATACTCACTTGATCATACTTAAAGAATATAAGCTTAATATGTTGTCAGCTTAATCAATACCTATATATATATGTATATATATATATATATATATATATATATATTTTGATCCCCCCCCCTTTTATTAGAAAGACAAATCCTATATGTATAAAGAAACTTTTCTGAATTCTATTAAATATCCCAACAGCTAAACTAGATGCAATCAAGTAGAGTTTTTTTGTCACTGGCAGAGATGGAACACTGTTTAAAAAATCATGTATATTCTTTTATTTCTTGATTAACCAATTATTGAAATCAGTAATAGCTGTCGACATTATGAAACATAAAAACGAAGCGTGCCAGAAAAAAATTAAGCCTCAAAGAATTGATGACCTCCTTCAGTTAACCTGTCGTAATACGCTTTATTAACATGAAGGTGTATTCTTATACACATCGTTATATCATTATTATTGTGTACTTCTTTAACTAATTAGTTTAATATAATGATTTACGTTTTAATGAAACCGTATTTTTATTTTTTTCACTCTCATTTCTTCATTTTAATTAATTTCTCTGTTTATAAATAGAAATGCTAACATAACAAGAAACTCGTCCTACATTGTTCATTTTGAAAAGTAGCTCAAGCAAGCCAGTATTACTAGATATATGTGCACTTCTATGAACGATCTATAAAATGTCAGAAATATTACACCTATTTAACTCTCATTACCTTGATAATATTTATAAAGTTCGCTGGCACATCTCCAGTGACCAATACTTAAATTAATATTTATCATAATGTCTTGTTGTGGCTGCGGAGGTGGTCGTTTTGAAACTTTTTATACTACTGTATTGCTCCTGAAGAGTCGTCATAGAGATCGCGAAACATTTAGAGGAAATAAATCAATGACATAGTTCACGTGTTTTAATCTATTGACCTTCGGCCATTTCTCCTTCAACGAAGAATAAATTTAGTCCAAATTTCAACGACATATTAATATGTATAATAACTTGCTCATAACATTGAATTATTACACTTTTCTGGCAATAGAAATTATAAATTACTGTGCTTTTAAGGTATTTCTTTTCTGAGCGTTGACTGATAAGAAATAAAGATAAAAAAACCGTCCCCTCTAAACAGAAATAACATTTATTTAACTACCCGACGCCCTTCATAACACTGGAAATTTCTTTCTTTTGAGGAGGACTGTTGGCCACTCGAAACGAGTCGGGAAACTTAGCTTAATAAATGTTATTGTTTTAGTAAGGTGAGAAGACGATATACTATATTTTTCAAGAGACCACGTCCTTTAATTAAAAGTTGTTCCTGCTTAATGGGATTAGTGTAGGGTTCCAGTTTTTCTTAGATATTAAAAATGTTTTTTTTTCTGAAGTTCAGGATATTTATGAGTATTTGATGGAATGTCGCGAATCACGTTGGATTAAAGTTCATTCAGAAGGGAGGGGAGGGATTTTTTAGGTGGGGTGGGGCAATGTGCGAAATTATGAGCTGATGAAACTAGAATATTGTTTAGAATAAATAAGTGTAGTTATGTACTGTGTTCATTTAAAAGCTCGAAATAAAAGGGACATAGATTTGGCCACTCGCTATACAGAAAATCCTTCTATAAAGTACGCAGTAACAAGGTTAAATATAGATTAGTCTTTACTTGTTGATATTATTAGCAGGTTATACTAAATCTGTAATTTCTTTTTTTTTTTTTACTGGAAAAGCTAATTAGTGCTATACTAAAGGAGTTGATTGTAGAAACAAATAACTGTACCTGGTAACTCAATAGCCTTTCTCCACTTAATTAAGCCCTTCATCTTGAAACCTGCCTTAAAACGAAGCTTTGTAGAGGCAGTGCCTGCCTACCTTCTGCTTCCCTCTTCACTCACCTCAAAGAAATAATTTACAACATAATTAGTCCATTACAGATTTAGAGGCTATAGGCACCTGAGGCCTTTCCCGCCCATTGTATGAACACAGCTCAACTCGATTTCAGACCGTTTAGCTATTAGTACCACTTAATCCATTATAGTTATAAGGCATTTACGTTGTTAATCTCTGTTCCTACTGCTCGAGAATAGTTCACATATCTACAAAATGATGAGCACAACTTACTCGTTGAAATTCGAGTCCTCTTGACCAATAGTTCTTCTGAGCCATTCATATTTAGCATACTTAACATATAAATTAATTACTTAAAAAAAAATAAGCAACAATTATAACATAATTGTTCAAATTAATATTATATTCTGAAACAAAAATCAGAGTTAAAAATAACAAGCAAAAGTGTACAATATATTGAAATTAAATTTAATATTAACTTGCAATGATTGCTCACCAAAATTTAGTAAGGCGTTATTCCCTCTAGAGAGCAGAGCAGTTACAAGACTCTCTCTCTCTCTCTCTCTCTCTCTCTCTCTCTCTCTCACACACACACACACACACACACACACACACACACACATACACACACACAGGGTGCCCCAACTTCCCGTGCCACCCCACTTAAAATCTTCAATTAATTAAATACAAAGCTGAGACTTGGTGTGCCATAATTGTGACCCTCGAAGAATCCTTTCAGTCCATATTCAACCTCATAACCTTCTTCAGTACTTCTCCAGCGACCATAACTTTGGAATTTCCAATGGAATGCCCTACCTTTTAAAGCGGATTCTTGTGGAAAATCAAATTTATATCGGTGAATTTTTCTAGTTGACATCATTTAGCCGTAAAATGCACAAATCTTTATTTCTGAAACGGCACATTTCATTTTATTGAAAAATGCTGCGACATAAAAGTTGTAGTCAACAAAATTATCTTTGTAAAGAGTCTACGGGGAAAGAAAAGTATTTTAACCGGAATAACTCTAATGTATTCTTGAATGAATCCATAAAAAATGACTATCTTGATTATTAACTGAGATATTGGCATTTTTTAAGTTTTCGACCTTCAGTTGACCCTACTCCTACTCATATCATATTAACCAAAAGCGTTTATATTATGAAGCATTTTATTTGAAACCTAAATACCAAATATTGTTCTAATTGAACTTTTACGTTTTGAGATAAATGCAAACACTTGACGCATGTAAGAGATCTTAGTAAATCATAAAAATGTAAATCATCATGAATGCCGTCTCATTACTATGTTCTTGAATGGGTAGACTCTAGGCACTCTGATGTTAAATACAGTATCTAAAATCATATGAACTTGTTAGTTAGATTAAGGGCTATTCCCAATGGAGAAGCAGGTTTGCCAGGGGGCTGTATGGACACGTCCATCTAATGTCAACAGAGATGGACAGCACTTATTGGATGTAAACCTGTTGGAGACATGCTCCATCAAGACTGGCAGTCCTTGTCCAACGGCCATGCTAGATGTTACATTCCAATACCTATGACAGCTCATCCAATCAATCGGATTAAATTGATCTGTGTCGGCTTTTGAGTGGATCCGATTACGACTGCCTATCCAAACAGCCTATCCCGAAAGAACATAATTGAAGTAAATTGATCTCGCATATTAGTTTTATAATTTGGAATTTTAAAGTGTTTTAACAGATTTCCCTTAATGGGAATCAGTTATTGAGGTCGTACTCATGACGCGATTTTCGAAAAATTTCTTCAAATGTCCATCGATCCTACCCAGGAGATGACGAAAATGAGGTCCGTTCAAAATTATGTATGTATGTATGTATATATATATATATATATATATATATATATATATATATATATATATATATATATATATTTGTCTGTTAACGCTCTAGCGGTTGCAATTATTGTTTGAGCGTTACCAAACTCGATATTTAAACGTTTTATGCAAAAAGACAGATCAAGTCCGTTCATGGATGAAATCGGACCAGTGGGAGGGGGGTTTAGAGGGGGGGATTTAGGAAAATTCGAAATATCTCCGTTACCATATTTTGGATCAAAACGTAGAACCAATCTTATTGCAAATTAAATTTACTATAAATATTGTTCATATACATTTATTCTCTATCTTGAATATTAACCGAGATATTGGCATTTTCATTAAATGTGGACGGTTAACGGGCGAGTGAGTTTCCCGCCAAAAGATAGTTCGGCCGTTTCGGTAACTGGTCGTCTCTCGTATGAAGATTTCTCTATTGTATAACTTCACGTGGGAAATCTGCTTAGTTTACGCAGCCCCTGCGTGGCGGACGTTTTGATTCCCTAGCTTATAGGCGTTTACGTATTGAAGATAAAAGTCTGAAAAGTGTTGGTAGTCAGAAGTAATAAACGTCCGTCACGCGGGGGCTGCGTAAACTAAGCAGATTTCCAGATTCAGAAGTTGAACAATAGATAAATCATACAACATACTGGTAACACAACACCACCGTCAATATTAAGTGATTAAATACAAACGGAAAGCGTCTGAAACGTAAACAAACAGGTCTCCCAACGTCTCGCCGGAGAGAAAAACAATTACTGAAATATATCTGGGTTGTAACATATTAACTTTATTGCAAACTATTTACTATGTATAGTACTGTAATTTATAATGAATCAGAATAATTTTTATCTTAATCAATCAAATTTTAGTAGTCCAAGAATTAAAGAGGGAGGGGGTATCAACAGAACGTATTTGCATATAGCTCACAAAGTAAAAGCTTACGCCAGTCTCTAAACCAATTTCAAAAGAGCAAAACAGTTACGGAAATGGCCGAACTAACTTTCGGCAGAATCTCACGAACAAAACCGACAATAGCCGATCTCATCTCGTCCGTTAGCCGCACACAATAAAAATGCAAATATCTCGGTTAATATTCAAGATAGAGAATAAATGTTTCTATACAATTTTTCGATCAGACGTATAGTAACGGAAATATTTCGAATTTTCACCCCCCTCTTAACACCCCCTCCCACTGGTCCGATTTCAGCCATTAGCGAACTTGGTCTTTCTTTTTGCATGAAACGAGTAAATATTGAGTTTGGTAACGATCAAACAAAAATTACGACCACTAGAACGTTAAAAGACATATAAATATATATATATACATATATATATATATATATATATATATAAATATATATATATATATATATAATTTTGAAAGGACCTCATTTTCATTCGCCCCTAGGTAGGATTGATGGACATTTGAAGAAATTTTCGAAAATCGCGCCATGAGTACGACCTCAATAGCTGATTTCCCTGAAGGGAAATCTGCTAAAAACAGTTTTTGTTTTTCGAATAATGAAACAAAGTATTCATGAATATAGCTCCTTTAAAACTCGTAATTATATTTAAACTTTTTTTTATTTTAGTTTAACTGGTAATGGTTAGCAAAGGTGTAGGCAATTAGGTTTTAAATGATTGAATTTAAAATCAGAAAAGTTCTGGCTTAGAACCTTATCCCAGCTGAGTAATTAGCATTTATGGAGGAAGAAAACTTTTTGAAAAGTCAATTAATTTCTCAAGAGTTACTGCCCTGTTATAAACATATTACCTCAACTTTTAATCTCTCATTTCTAGTAGTAAATTAATTGAAGATTGAGAAGATGAAATATACTAGCTCAATTAATGAAGTTTAGAAGAACTGATATGAAATCCTGAATTAACGAATTCAAGGGATAGCTTTGCTAAAGAACGCACTGACTCAAGAAGTCTTGAGAAGTGAGAAAATTTAGCTCCGAAAGGACAGTTAATCCAGGCCAAAAAGGAAAAGTTTCATAAGATGAATAAAGGATTCAGCCCCAAACGACTTTAAAATACTACCTTTTACAACTCTTTTTGATTAAGTGATGCTATAAATTCTTCGGCTCTGGCGGTGGTCTTTAAGCTGGTGTTGTACCCTCTTGAGTTTTTGCTTCAGTTGAGCCATTTCAGGAACAATATGATTACAGCTTTTGTGTTCCTTCCATCTTTAAAGATATCGCCAGTGTGGAGGAAACGAAATTACAAAGAGCCTCTGAAGACTGCATTAATTTTGGAATAATTCGTGTTTCACTTTAAACATGAGCCAGAGGTAGTAATTTATATTGTAATACAGATATCTCCGCCGTCCCCATAAATACATTATCAGATAAATTATGACTCATAAACAATAGACTTAATTTTTTATGCCATCTATTTTTGACATTTTATTTTATATCGTATAATAATAATAATAATGATTATTCTGATGTAAAGAAGAGGCTTTTCGAAATTTTGAGGCATACATAACTCCTAATAAATTACAAAAGGTAAGCATTTTCGGTATGAAAACTCTACATTCTTAAAAAGAGTCAGTGAAAAAGTGAGTCGTTCACTCTACCATTTCGTTAAGTAAGTTGGGAATAGAATTGAAAATATAATATATGTAATGTGCAGTGACCTTGACAGACGGAGCAAATTGATTAGATGGTATAACATTGAATGTCGATACCTTTTCAATATCAAGGACACATTCTGTAGGCTTGAATAAAAAAAAATATTCTAAGGCCTTTTTTTCATTAATACAGTGTTTATTTTACACTTTCTAAAGTAGAGGTCTACTTCCCTAAGGTTTTCAGAAAAGATTTGTTTCTTGCTTTGACGGGATTTTCAATTTGCGAAATTATGACTCTTGGTATTCAAAGTAAACCCAGTTAAAGTATTTAGTATTTATATACTTAATACTTCTATATAATTACACCTGTCCACTCCTATCTGTAAGGTTAGATATGTAATAATTTTTACTTATTTGTGAATTCGAACCTTTCGCGTATGATGAAGGAGCAGTTGATGATGGAAACTCGTAAATTACCTTTAAACAGTTCAAAAAAAAAATTGCTAGATTTGCATATGGACCTGCCAGAAATTTTAGAAATTGAAGAACTCGGTTATTTAGTGGTCTATACATGTTGTTCTATCTATTTGTTTTTCTGTACCATCCCTTAAGGGAAATCTGCTAAATGGGCCGTAACAATAAATTAAGCAAATAGCATATTCTTAGGGCAGTTATTTACGATTCTAAAAGTATTGAATACAGCTCGAGTGAACCGTAATGGAAAAATGATCATTATAACTGGTTCATTGATCTCATTAACGGGTAAATTATATCTTGCATAAACAGGTCTTATAATTTACCAAAATAGGATTTTTATGGGTTTCATATAATTGAGATTTATTTCTAAATGAAAGGAAACGTCATTAACTTAGACATAGCTAAAGCCCATGACATTGAAAAATATATCTAACATGTTATAAAATCAAAGTGGATGATGCAATGGCTACAAAAAGCTGGATCCCATTTGTCAAGAGTTAAAAAGAAAGGTCTTTCTATGGAAAACAGCCACTGGCAATTCTCGTCTATAGGAAGTTGTTTTAGTAAGATTAAGCCTTCGCCACGCCATGGTTACTTATTCTTATCTTCTTCGTAACCTCTACCACCCCACTTGTTGAGCTATGTTTGATGGAATTTACTGTAGAACAAATATTAATCTAGTGCAAAACATATACAGACGATGGGAGAACCTTGGAATTCATGAGAACCTTTTGGATGCTCTAAAGCAGGCATGGGCGACCTTTGATGTGTTGTGGGCCAAACTTTAGTGAGCAAATACGTTCACGGGTCGCTTTTAAAAATATAGTTCATAAATTTTAACGATAAATATCAGACATGAAATTATACGACCATGTAATTGTAATTCAAAAAATGAAATGAAAAAAAATAATAGGTACAATGTTATAATTAAATCTCAATGAGACTCTTGATCTTGAATTTGGGATATTAATCCATCGATGTTTGGAATAAGTCCACTGATACAAAGACGTAAAGACTTTTCCAAATTATCGTCAGTCAGCCTTGTACGATGTTTTGATTTATTAACTTTCATCATTAAAAAGAACTGTTCGCATTTTTAATTGCTGCCAAACGCACAAATCTCTCCTCATCTTCCTCATTTGGAGTAAGTAGTGTAATATTTTTGTTTACTTGAGTTTTTCAAAATGTCTCGCTGGCCGGATCAAATCTTACAGCGGCCCGTTGTTGCCCACATATGCTCTAAAGGGCGAAAAATACATTATTAGTAGAATTTTGATTTTCCTAAGAAAACATTTTCTTTATTTTTCTTACGGCTTTCCTTGGCCTGATATGGAAACAGTGGTCATATTTTAATAGCTCTCACTCAGTTTCAAAGATTTCGCCAGTGTGGAAGGTTCGTTTCAGCATTTATAAGAGGGGACGAGCACTTCATAACTAAATCGAATGGCCACTGAAGAAGTGATAGATATGACACGAAACACATAGGGAATGTAAATGAAGTCTTCGTAGAAAGAATTGTGGTTTTGTTGTTGACCCATGCCATTAGAATATGAGAAATAAACGTTTCTTTAATACATTCCACAGGATCTGCCAGTGACCCACAGGGGCAATACAGGGGGGGGGGTTGAGGCAATACAACAAATAAACAAACTCTTCATGTAATTGAAAATGCACAATTTTTAATTGTAAATATAAACCTGTTATCAAATCATTAAGTTTTTTTTATTCATTGAGCTACCATTTTAGCAGATTTCCCTTGGAAGATATCAGCTATTGAGGTTGTACTCATGATGGGATTTTCGAAAAATTTCTTCAAATATACATCGACCATACACTGGAGATGACGAAACTGAGGTGAGTTCAAAATTATGTATATATATATATATATATATATATATATATATATATATATATATGTTACTGTTAACGCTCTAGCGGTCGAAATTATTGTAAACACGATATTTAAACGTTTTATAAAAAAATGGATAGCAAATTCGTTAACAGCTAAAATCGGAACAGTAGAAGGAGGGGGACTTGGCGACATTTGAAAATTCGAAATATCTCCGTTGTTATGCGTCAAATCGAAAAAGTATATAGAATCAATCTTATTGGATATGTAATATACTATAAATGCTGTTTCCATATTCCAGTTTTCGGCCATCAGTAAACCCCCACTCCTACTGACGTCATATTAACAACCGGTATCATTAACCACTTCATTCCTAGGTTAAATACCAAATATTGTTTTCATTGAACTAATGCTTTGTGAGACAATTGCAAATACGTCATGTGATAACATCATCAATTATGATATTTCGTTCTTTACACGAAAATGTTTATTTGATCTATACCATACTCAATATTTAGCCGTTTCAGTCGACACATAAGATCATATTTGATATTGGCTGAAATCGGACCTGGAATAGTCGTCGCTTAGGGAGGATGGGACTAGAAAATTCAAAATGTCTCCGTTATTTTAAGTCAGAAAATAAGATGTTATAGAAAAACGTTTGTTAAACTTTTGACATTCTAAAACTGTTACTCTATGCATATTTCGGCAGCTCATATATTAAGTAAGTTATTCGTACTTTTTTGTTTTCTTTTTTGATTTCAGTAACCCTCCCCCTCTTCTACTCATCGGTTTTTTCATATAATAGAGAATACGTCGAGAGATGAGATAACAAGTGTGTAATACCAGTACATGGGAAATCTGCTTAGTTTACGCATCACCTGCCCGACGGGCTTGTTCATATTTTTATAAACCTTAAATTAACTTCTATGAACGTAATACAGTTCAATAACTTTAAAACTGAGGCAGACTGAAATTCCAATATTTCGATATTTAAAATAATAACAAGGGAGCAAATTCCACTTAATTGAGATATAACATAGACAAATATATACATAAATGTCCATTCTTAAACAGTCCGGGCATATGTTTCATCCGAGGCAAGGGTAGTTCTAAATCCCTGGATTTGTACCTGAAGCTCCTGTCGTCTTTGTGGCGTATAAACTCAGAAACCCCTTGATAGAGGCTCATTAAATATGCATTGTTCTAGGCTCTTCTTGTATATTAAATTATTAATTATTCCTATTGATAAATATGAGCAAATACGTAATTATTTATTGAATAATGATTACGTAATTATAACTTTACGCAATATGCATGACACTATAATTAGAATGGTTATTCATTAATGATTTGTTTAAACATTATACAACCCTTATTTCACTCACTTAAGCAATATCTAAGGAACCCAAGTCAAGGTATCTTAATAGACAGAATAATTAATGAGTATATTTGACTAACAAGGGGAGTGGACGGCCTTCACCCCGCCGATTTGAACACATCTTTTTCAGTGTGTAGTACCTAATGAAAAACAAATTCCGTTAAAGCGAGAGAACGCACTTCAGTTAAAAATTTTGTTTGGGATGACAATAGTGTTGAAGAATAGAATAAATTTTAATCCAATCCCCTCTAGATGGTATTTTGCGATTCTGTTCAATCAAATATGAGCAGTTCAGAAGACGCTTGATACCATTTTTAACTTGATGGAAATATACGCCAGTGACCCAAGACCAAGCAAATTGAAAATATAGCTTTAAACTATAAAACTCTATATATAGATATATATATATATATATATATATATATATATATAGAATATTTTAGGAGATTTCCCTTAAGGGGAAATCCAGGATCTTCCATCGATCCTACCCAGGAGATGACGAAAATGAGGTCCGTTCAAAACTGTATATATATATATATATTATATATATATATATATATATATATATACATATATATATATATATATATATATATATATATATATATATATATATATATTTGTCTGTTACCGCTCTAGCGGTCGCAATTATTGTTTAATCGTTACCAAACTCGATATTTAGTCGTTTTATGTAAAAAAAAAAGATCAAGTTCGTTAACAGCAGAAATCGGTCCAGGAGGAGGGGGGGGGGGTTTAGAGGGGAGGATTTTCCAAAATTCGAAATATCTCCGATACTATAGGTCGGATCGAAAACTTGTATAGAACAAATCTTATTGTAAATTAAATTTACTATAAATATTGTTATTACATTAATTCACTATCTTGAATATTAACCGAGATAATGACATTTTTCCGTTTTCAGCCACTAGCAAACCGCCACTTCTACCAATGTTACATAAACAATACTCTGCTACATAATAAATCACATTATTCGAAGTTTAAATACCAAAAATTGTATTCAAGAGACCTTTATTATACGAGATACATGCAAATATGTCCTGGAGATCCCCCCCCCCGTCTTAAGGTTTTCGACTACTAAAATTTGATTGATAGGGATAACAATTATTCTGACTCATTATTAATTACATTACTCCATATAGTAAATAGTTCTCAATAAAATTAATATGTTATATTCTGATATATTTCAGTAATAGTTTTTATTTCCGGTGTGAAGCGGGCAGACCCGTTTGTTAACATTTCAAACCAACAGCCGGGCTTCCTGTCGGCCGGTTATTGAAATTGGATGAACCATTTCTTATTTCCGTTTGTATTTATTCACGGTGGTGTTGTGTTACCAGTATGTAGATTTATCTATTACTAAACTTCACGAGGGAAATCTGCTTAGTTTACGCAGCCCCTGCGTGACGGACTTTTTATGTCTGGAGTTAGAAAATTTTAAATATCTTTATTAAATGTAAAATAAAATAATTACAAATAAACGGGTAAGGCTAAATAAAACTATTAAAAATATTATCCATATATCCGCATTATTATTGATAATTGTTATATACTTATTTATTCAATTAATAGTAGTATATTTCTTGAAAAATATTAAATATTTCCTTATACCTATTATATTTTTGGCCGAAAGCATTCGAATAATGATTACTTAATTATTACTTTATGCAATATGCATGATATTATAATTAATAATATAATATAATTATTATAATTAGAATGGTTATTCATTAATGATTTATTTAAACTTTATCCAACCCTTATTTCACTCACTTAAGGAATATCTATGAAATCTAAGTCAAGGTATCTAAATAGGCAGAATAATAAATGAATATATTTAACTAACGAGGGGAGTGCACGGCCTTCCACCTGCTGATTTTAATGAAACTTTTTTAGTGTGTACTACCTAATGATAACCAAATTCGGTTAAAGCGTGAGAACGCATTTCTCAGGCGTTAGTCTAAAAAAAAAATGTTAATGCTTATCTGAAATTCTTGAGGTGTTGTTGAGGGGAATCGGTGGCTCAGTGGTAGCGTATTCTTTTCGTAACTACATGGCCTCGAGATCGAATCTCGCCGGCGGGTATTTTTTTTCTGGATATTTTTTTTTTTTACATTTTTGTTTCTAGGGCGTTTATTTAATATTATTAAACAAATAAGAAGTTGTTTTTAATTATTGTCATTTAATTTTTAACGTGTTCCATATATTTAAAGAAAATTCTAATGCTTTCGGTCAAATATATAATAGGTATAAGGAAATATTTAATATCATACAAGAAATATGCTACTATTAATTGAACACATAGGTATATAACAATTATCAATAATAATGCGGATATATTAATCATAGTTTTAAATGGATATATTTAGCTTAACCCGTTTATTTGTAATTATTTTATTTTGAAATTAATAAAGATATAATAAAGATTTTTCAGCTCTAGACATAATAATATTCTATATATATATATATATATATATATATATATATATATATACAGTTTTATACTTTAGAGCTATATTTTTCTTATGCTTGGTATTGGATCACTGACGTATATTTCCATCATCAAGTTAAAAATTTGATCAAGCGTCTCCGCAAAATATCATCTAGAGGGGATTGGATTAAAAGTCATTCTGTTCTTCAACACCATTGTCATTCCAAATAAAATTTTAAACTGAATTGCGTTCTCTCGCTTTATCCGAATTTGTTTTTCATTAGTACTTTCACTACATACTTAAAAAGTTTCGTTCAAATCGGTGGGGGGAAGGCCGTGCACTCCCCTTGTAAGTAGACTATTTTTATGTTTCCTGTAAGTAAAGTATATGTTTTGTTTTTATGGCTCTCTATGAACTGTAGAGAACTTACATAATTGTGTAGACTGTCGAAAAAAGTAATTTGCCCAAGGTTTCTAGTCAAACTATCAAGGGCCACTATAAGCCTCATATTAAGTTAATTAAATTAAGACTGAACAGGTAAAGTATTTTGTCTTAACAAACCGAAATATTTTTAATTATTCACGCTATTTGTTAAGTAGCTAAATAAACACTTCTCATAATAATTTTATATAGACCGGAAATCAGATATCAACTCACATTCTATTCTCCATGTCTACCTAGTGCAAAGCGTAAATGAAGTTTTACTAAAGATTTATAGTTTTATTACAGGTTAATAATGAATTTCAAAGAATTACATTATATACAATTTACTGGAATTGAGGATTTTAGTTTATGTTTTTAGTATAGGGGTAGTTTTTATTCTCTAGAGTTTTCCCGAAACAAAAAACTTAAAATATAGCAGTACGTAAGGGAAAACGAATGAGATATCTAACGCTGGCTGTGTTAGAGACAGGCCTTGGGCAGAAAGTATTTGAATTGCTATTTTAAAATACACTATTTCAAAGAACAAGAATTTTTTAAATACATTTTATTTCCATTACCGAGTATTTCAAATACAAAATCCTTTCATCTCTAGCATTATAGGAGTATAACTTATTACGGAACTAAAATCAAGACATATTTAAGCAGATTTCCTTTAAGGAAAAACATCTATTGACTTCCAGAAAATGTCTTCAATTGTCCATGAATCATATTTAGCAGATAACGAAAATGTGGCCATTTAAATTTCTAAATACAAATATATATTTAATAATAATAATAATGTGGCCATCATCAATTACTGGTTCAATTATATTTTATTTGAAGGTTTTTTTTTTTTTTTTTTTTTTTTTTTTTTTTTTTTTTTTTTGTTTTTTTTTGACTGACGGTATATCTTTTCCGAAGTTTCTATATAATACAGAACAATTGATATCCTTTAAGAGAACTCTGCTAAAATTCTTTCCAAACTGTGCTAGGAATTATCCATTCACTTCAGACAAGTATTTGGAGAGTAAATGTAATTTATTTTGTGTACTTGAAATGCAAAAAGTAATATATTTTTGTGTATTTTGTATTTGGCAATTCAAAATACAAATACATTGTCTGCAATTTGTATCTTAAAAAGAAAATTTAATTAGAAACAATGTATTTTGTATTTTACGTTTCAAAGTCAGTCGCGCAGGGGCTGCGTGAACTATTTCCAGATCACCAGAACATATTTGAATGTATCCCACATAATGAATGCCTCTTGAAAACGATATTTGATACTTAAGCTTTGAATAATTTGGTTTATTACATAACCGAGTATTGTTGATGTAACATGAGTAGAAGTGGGGGTTTGCTGAAGTCTGAAAACTGAAAAATGCAATTATCTCGGTTAATATTCAAGAAAGGGAACAAATGTATATGACAATATTTATAGTACATCTAATTTGCAATACGATTGATTTTATGCCATTTTGCGATCCGACGTATAGTAACAGAGATTTTTCGAATTTTCAAAATTCTCCCCTTCTAAACCCTTACGCCCCCTATTTCGATTTCAACCGTTAACGAACTAGATCTTTCTTTTTATACAAAACTACTAAATATTCAGTTTGGTGACGATCTAACAATAATTGCAACCGCCAGAGCGGTAACAGTCAAATATATAGATCTCTCTCTCTCTCTCTCCTCCTCCCCCTCTCCCTATCCCTCTCCCTCTCCCTCTCTCCCTCTCTCCCTCTCCCTCTCGCCCTCTCCCCCTCTCCCTCCCTCTCTCCCTCTCCCCCTCTCCCTCTCCCTCTCTCTCTCTCTCTCTCTCTCTCTCTCTCTCTCTCTCTCTCTCTCTCTCTCTCTCTCTCTCTCCCTCTCTACCTCTATATATATATATATATATATATATATATATATATATACAATTTTGATAGGACCACATTTTCATCATCTCCTAGGTAGGATCGATGGACATTTGAAGAAAAATGTCAAAAATCGCGTCATTAGTACGACCTCAGTCCTCCCTTAAGGGAAAACTGCAAATAAACGTATTTTATTTTGTATTTCAAAATATATTATTAGAATACTTGAAGAAAGTGGAAGTTATTATCCCTTCATCTGCCCCGGCATGCTCTGGCTGGCTTTATCAGTTCATTACATCCCAGATATCCTATTACTTATCTCATCAGCTCCGTATAAAAGGAGCATTTAAGTAATTAAATGTTTTTCCATCCTACTAGCTCTCTCTGATTTGACCAGAAATGTATTCCAGAAGAATATAAACTCTATTATTACCAGAGAATAGGAGTTTTGAATTTATACTTATATATTTTAAATTAGTGTCAAATTTGTTTTATGGTTTCTGACAAATGGCAGAAAATTAAAGGAACATTTATAAAAGTCTGTTACGCAGCTACTGCTTATGACAACCAGATTTTTCTCTGCTGATGACACTTGAAAGGGTCTTTGCGCGTAATGTTCCTCATGTTTCATTTATTAAGAACCAAATGAAAACAAAACTTGAAATTCAAGCACTACATATAAATATAACGTCGAATAAAGCTTAGATTTCGTTTTATTGATAAATTAATGTTCACATTGTTACTTAGTGATGGAATTCAGTAAATACAATCCTTAGTCCCACCCTGGCTAGAAAAGGGTGGTAACCTGTAGATAACCCACCCAATTAGCCTCAGTTGCAAAAATGATATATATCCCGTGTGTATATATATAGTTGAAGGGACCTCATTTTCGACGTCTCCTTAGTAGAATCGATAGACATTTGAGGAAATGTTCAAAAATCGAGTCATTAAGGGAAATCTGCTAAAAGCTGATGATTGACCGATAAATGTTTTGTACCGCTACGATTACGTAACACCATCTACATAGTTCAACAGAATAACGTCACTTCATACAGTTGAAGGAGAACAGGATTAAATTAGAATCGAATATTGGATATGATGTGAGATTCGTAAGGGCAAAATAAATATGTGAATCAAAAATAATAAAATACCGTCACGCAGGGGCTGCGTAAACAAAGCGGATTTCCCAAGGGAAGGTTTACAACAGATAAATATGCATATTCGTAACACCATCGTGAATGTTAAAGGAATAAATACAAATGGTAATAAAAAATCATTCAGTCAATTTACAAGTCAATAATATCTACAACGGAAACAGGGCAGCTAACATCGCAGAGCTGAATAGATAGAATTATTCTAGACCGGAAAGATGAGCATTTATTGAAATATAACTGAATATGACATATCAATTTTATTGAAAACTATTTACTATAGCTAGTAAGGTAATTTGAAATGAGTCAGAAAATTTTTTATTTCAATCACTCAGATTTCAGTAATCCAAAACAAAAGATGGGGGGGGGTAAACAGAACGCATTTGTTTGTATCTTGTATTGTAAAGCTTTGTCGAAAACAATTCATTAAATAAAATCATAAAAAACATGTTCGATATTAAACATATTAACAGCGATATTTACATATTTTCCTAAATGTCACTTTTCCGTGCCCGATTTTGGTTGTTAACGAATTCTATCTTTAATTTTATTAGAATCTGTCATAGATCCAGTTACGTTAAAATACAAAAAAAAAAGTAATCTTCTAATACAAAATTTAAATGGAAACCTTTCGTTAAGAGAAATCGGTTCCAAAAGTTTGGGAATGGCATCTAAAAGTCAAAATAAATGTTCCATAGGTCTATAAAAATATGATTTATATTTTGATTTTATGTTAAATAAAAGGTTAATAATTCTATTCTTTCGGATAATTCTATTCTTTTTATTGCGATTTTATGTTAAATAAAAGGTTAATAATTCTATTCTTTCAGATAATTCTATTCTTTTTATTTCGATTTTATGTTAAATAAAAGGTTAATAATTCTATTCTTTCAGATAATTCTATTCTTTTTATTTCGATTTTATGTTAAATAAAAGGATAATAATTCTATTCTTTCGGATAATTCTATTCATTTTATTTCGATTTTATTTTAAATAAAAGGTTAATAATTCTATTCTTTCGGATAACTCTATTATTTTTATTTCGATTTTATATTAAATAAAAGGTTAATAATTCTATTCTTTTTATTTCAATTTTATGTTAAATAAAAGGATAATAATTCTATTCAATCGGATAATTCTATTCTTTTTATTTCGATTTTATTTTAAATAAAAGGTTAATAATTCTATTCTTTCGGATAATTCTATTCTTTTTATTTCGATTTTATGTTAAATAAAAGGAGTTCAGCCTTAGCCGGCGTGGTGTAAAGATCGTCTCCGTGATAAAGTAACTTTTGAGTGGTTTAGTGTGAACTATCAGTGAAAAAACTTGTACGAATAAGTGGAATATAGTGTCTAGCGTTTTGAGGTGAAATTTCAGGAATAAAGGTGACACTGGAAAGGGAGGAGAAAGGTGTAAAGGATCTGTACTTTTACTGAGGTGAGAGTAATTAGACATCTTGATTGTGCATTGCGCATCCCAATTGTCATAGCGGTACTCCCCTCCTTGCTGACACCAGCTGATTGATAACTACTACTGATTGATTAGAGCTAACCTGTGCTCCAGGGAGGTTATAACGCCTGTTTTCTAGGATAACAACACTACTACAACGTACTAATATTAATAAATAAATCTAGTTGTTTGACTATATTAATTTATCGTACAGATAGGATATGGAGGAACTCACCAATTTAATTAAGCAGCTACAAGAACAAGTTCGCCATGGATTTGATGAAGCAAAAAGTTATAGAGACGAATTGTAAAAAACCAAAGTACGCGTCACGCAATTAGAAGATAATTTAAGAAATCTGAATAATTCGATTAGTACAATTTATAAGGTAGCAAGTAACTTTGAAAGAAATAAGAGAAGAAATAACCTTTTGTTATTCAATTTAAGTGAAGAGCCTCAAGAAAATCCTCAGTCGTTAATAAGCACAATCATACATTTTTTCACAACATATTTAGAACTAGACACAAACAAAAATGAAATTGATTATATTTACCGAGTTGGGAAACGAACTGAAAACAATAACCGCCCAGTATTAATCAAGTTTTGTTACCGAATGGAAAAAGGTAGAAGTTTTGAGAGCCGCAAAAAAACTTAAAGGAACTTCATTCAGTTTGTCCCCCAGATTTTCCACGGGATGTAAGAGAAAAAAGGAAGAAACTGCTACCTTTCTTACATAAAGCAAAAAATGAAACTCTCAAAGCACGCCTAATAACTGAAAAAATAATTATTGAAGGCAAAATATATTCCTTAGAGGAATTATCTAATAAAAAACAAGAAGAATCGAAAATTGATGTGGCGAAAGATGATATTCCAGATTCAGGTGCTTCCAGATCTAGCAGTATAGACGGCAAACTAGATAATTGGTTAACACGATCCAAACCGAACAAGCAGATGAAGAAAAGAAAGGCAAATCATTCTCCTACATAGCAACAAAAGAAGTCTACAGCTCCATTGGCAATAGGATTCTGGAATGTTAATGGTATAAAATCTTTATTGGATCTTGGAAAAGATATTATTTTGACTCTTCAAAATTTAGACATAATTTGTTTGACTGAAACATGGTTAACATCATCTTCAAAATATAAAATAAAATTGCCAGGCAAAATATGATATGGTATATGTAGATGCAATAAAAAGTCGTTCAGTTGGTCGACCAAGTGGAGGCCTAATGATCTTCACTAAAAAAAGAGAAAATTACTGTTGTTGAAACCCTCAGTAGAGAGAACTGGAAATTATGTATACGTTTAAAACAAGAGAATGAATATTTTATCGTAGCTGTAATAAATTGGAGACCTGGAAAAGAAGATGACAAATATATTGAATTCATCTCAGATATACTCTATGATATTCATCTAAAGTATAACAACACAAAAATAGTTTTTTGGAGGGGACTGGAATGCGAGATTTGGATCCCTAAACATATTAGATGGTGATATTTTCGACTACACCAATCTCACCAAACCATAGAGAAACCCTAGATCCTGAAATAAATAAAGAGGGGAATTGCTAGTTGAAGTAATGGAGAGCTTTGGTAATGATTACTAGCAGTGGAAGATCTATTAGTGATTTCCCTGCAAAATTTACTTTTTGTGGAGAAAACGGGTTTAGTATTTGTGATTCTGTGTGGCTATCTACTACTACCATTGATAGCTTTTATGATTACGAGGTAAAACCTACTCCAGCATATTCTGACCACAATTTATGTATTATATCTGTCTTGGGAAAACACTCTAATAAACTATACTTAGGGAGGAAAATTAATCATAAATCGTAGTGCTGAGAACCTCGAAATGTTCAAAATAATCTTACGTACGTTAGACATCGATTTCAATTATAACGTAAGCCTCAGTACGCTAACTGAAGATTTTAATAAAAGGGTCATTGATCTAATGAAGGAAGCTTCCATGCTTAGAGTTAGCTCATCAAAACAGATTCCAAACAAACCTTGGTTTTGACCAAAAATCTATTTCTAGCAAAAAAACAACTTACCTCTGCATACAAGAGATGTTGTAAAGCTTCATTTAAAGATGAATCAACTACTAATTTTCCTGCATTCTAAGAAATGTTACAAATCATTAATTAAAAAAACTAAGGAGCAGTACTTTACAAAATTAAGAGTTAGATTAAGCAAAACAAAGAATTCTGGCGGAATTTTGGCCAGCTTTAAAAAAATTTAAAATTTAAACCATTCCCAGAAAATGAAATAAACATTACTCAGTGGGAGAATTTCTATAAAAGTTCTTTACCTCAAAAAATTATTGATGACTCAATTTATTTTCATTATTATGACTCAGAACTAGATGGAGAAATTACACTCGAAGAAACAGTAGAAAGTCTAAAAACGCGCAAAAAACAATAAATCTTAGATTTGATTCCCAACGAATGTTATAAATTAATGAATGAAAGTTGGACTAATTACCTTGTACACATCTCTAATAAATTTTGGATTGAAGAAACGATACCATCATCTTGGACGAAAATAAGAATGAGGCTCATTCATAAGAAAGGAGATAAAAAAGACCCAAACAATTACAGAGGCATCGCCATTCTCAACTCAATTCTAAAGCTTTTCACTTCCATACTTAGTCGAAGATTGCTTACATGGTTGAAGACAGGAAAATTATCCCGGACGAACAAATGGGTTTCCGAAAAGGTAAAGGATATAGGGATAACATATTTTGTTTGTCAGCAGCTGTAAATATAGCACTCAGATTAAAGAGGAGGAAATTATTTGCTACCTTTGTAGACTTCAAAAGAGCGTTTGACTCTATAAACCATTCAAAATTATGGGAAAAACTATATAAGCTAGGAATTGAAGAAAAATTTTTAAGAGTGATTAAATGTCTGTATGACCAAGCATCGTTTATTATTGAAGAAGGAAATCAGTACTCACATGACATTGAAATATCTGAAGGTGTTCTACAAGGAGAAAAAGTTAAGCCCTCTTCTATTCTTGCTGAATATATCAGATATAGTCCAACTTTTCGAAGAGAATGGGGTAGAAAGTATACAGATAAGTACAAGAAAATATTTAATTCTATTGATCTATGCTGATGACCTTGTTGTACTCTCTATACCATGGCCCGATACACAATGTAAATTAAAAATATTAAAGAAATACTGTGACGCAAGTTTGCTCTCATTGAACACTCAGAAAACAATGATATTGCCGTTTCACAAAGGAGGCCGCCTTGGGAAAACTAAAACCATCTTTAATAATAATATCCCAATCCAGCTCACGAATTCATTTGCATATTTGGAATGCCTTTCTCATCCTCATAAAATTCAATCAAGCCAGTACTCACTTCTTGACAAAAGGTTACTCTGCCAATGCTGCCATCTTACGCATTCTTAATAAAAATAAAGCTGAAATCTGGACAACAAAATGTATGCTGTTTGATGGACTTAGTGAAAGTGTACTCCTGTATGTATCAGAAATATGGGGCCCTGGTTATTCGGCTGTGATTGAGAAAGCTCAATTAAACTTCTTTAAATGGCTTATGTGTCTCCCTAAAAACACTCCTAATGCTTACATTAGAGTAGAATTTAACCGCACACACACCCAAATTAAAATTTTCAAGAAGGTTTTTAATTGGTGGAAGGTTCTACAAGAGAAGTAGGCAGATGACCCGTTACATGCTTCTAAAGGATTTATCTGCCAATTATTCAATGCCATTTAATTGGGTAAATGAACTGGAAGGGTAATCTTGGGTGCATAGGAGGGAGCTTGGAGGAATTGGAAATGGCGGAAAATATTAATGAAAAAATAAAGACATGTTTAGAGGCTTTTCGAGAACCATTTAATCTCGGTAGATATCGAAAGAGTCTTAAACAGCACATATAGCCAGCACTTTAGAAGAATTAGCTCTCTTGGCAGAGGCGAGGAGTACCTGTACCAAAATGTGCCATTTTTTATGACAAAATTGATATCTCAAATCCGTTTAATAGGTACAAAAAATCAAAGATTAATAGTTGGTAGGACAATTTACATATTCAACCCAGAAAAGCCATGCCCCCTTTGCGAAGATAGCCAAGACACCGTTTCGCACTTCATCCTTACATGCCCCGTTTTAGCAGAGAGAAGAAACCACCTCCTGAAAAATTTCAGCATTCCACAGAAATCCATGGAAAATTTGTTTGACCTTATGGACAATAATAAAATAAACTGCTTATATGATTTCATACGTAAAGGTCTTTACCTCAGAGGGAAAAAAATACAGACAATATAATAATTAAAATAAAATTAATGTCATATGTTTTTTTTCTATAGTAATTAGTGTATATAGTTTTTGTTTTTTGTTATTATTTAAAAAAAGAATTCTTTGTTTATGTTTATATGAAAAAAGGAAGAGGGTTGAACCCTTGCTATAAAATTGTTAAATTTTTATAAGCAATAAAAATATTCATTCATTCATTAAATAAAAGGATAATAATTCTATTCTTTCGGATAATTCTATTCTTTTTATTTCGATTTTATTTTAAATAAAAGGTTAATAATTCTATTCTTTCGGATAATTCTATTCTTTTTATTTCGATTTTATGTTAAATAAAAGGTTAATAATTCTATTCTTTCGGATAATTCTATTCTTTTTATTTCGAATTTATGTTAAATAAAAGGATAATAATTCTATTCTTTCGGATAATTCTATTCATTTTATTTCGATTTTATTTTAAATAAAAGGTTAATAATTCTATTCTTTCGGATAACTCTATTATTTTTATTTCGATTTTATATTAAATAAAAGGTTAATAATTCTATTCTTTTTATTTCAATTTTATGTTAAATAAAAGGATAATAATTCTATACAATCGGATAATTCTATTCTTTTTATTTCGATTTTATTTTAAATAAAAGGTTAATAATTCTATTCTTTCGGATAATTCTATTCTTTTTATTTCGATTTTATGTTAAATAAAAGGTTAATAATTCTATTCTTTCGGATAATTCTATTCTTTTTATTTCGATTTTATGTTAAATAAAAGGTTAATAATTCTATTCTTTCGGATAATTCTATTCTTTTTATTTTGATTTTATTTTAAATAAAAGGTTAATAATTCTATTCTTTCAGATAATTCTATTCTTTTTATTTCGATTTTATGTTAAATAAGAGGTTAATAATTCTATTCTTTCGGATAATTCTATTCTTTTTATTTCGATTTTATGTTAAATAAAAGGTTAATAATTCTATTCTTTCGGATAATTCTATTCTTTTTATTTCGATTTTATTTTAAATAAAAGGTTAATAATTCTATTCTTTCGGATAATTCTATTCTTTTTATTTCGATTTTATGTTAAATAAAAGGATAATAATTCTATTCTTTCGGATAATTCTATTCTTTTTATTTCGATTTTATTTTAAATAAAAGGTTAATAATTCTATTCTTTCGGATAACTCTATTATTTTTATTTCGATTTTATATTAAATAAAAGGTTAATAATTCTATTCTTTTTATTTCAATTTTATGTTAAATAAAAGGATAATAATTCTATTCTTTCGGATAATTCTATTCTTTTTATTTCGATTTTATTTTAAATAAAAGGTTAATAATTCTATTCTTTCGGATAATTCTATTCTTTTTATTTCGATTTTATGTTAAATAAAAGGATAATAATTCTATTCTTTCGGTTAATTCTATTCTTTTTATTTCGATTTTATTTTAAATAAAAGGTTAATAATTCTATTCTTTCGGATAATTCTATTCTTTTTATTTCGATTTTATGTTAAATAAAAGGTTAATAATTCTATTCTTTTGGATAATTCTATTCTTTTTATTTCGATTTTATGTTAAATAAAAGGTTAATAATTCTATTCTTTCGGATAATTCTATTCTTTTTATTTTGATTTTATTTTAAATAAAAGGTTAATAATTCTATTCTTTCAGATAATTCTATTCTTTTTATTTCGATTTTATGTTAAATAAAAGGTTAATAATTCTATTCTTTCGGATAATTCTATTCTTTTTATTTCGATTTTATTTTAGTATTAATCAAGGTTAAAATATTATTTGAACTATTATTAGTATATGTGTAATTTAATGTTCTTGTGTTGCAATTTATTATTACCTAATTTGTAAGAATAGTTGGGGGGGATTTAATTATAATTTCGCACTATTAGAGCTGCAAAAAATAAATTAATTTTGCTTAATGACGATAACAGCAGTAATATTTGAACTTGTTTATATCGTTATTTGCTGTAGATAAGATAAGTCGGAGCGTGGGCTTAATTCGGCAGTGGCGGTCACGTATTGCTCTGCAGTAGGATGGATTCTTAGCGAATAATCAGCTTCCTTCTCAGAATGATATATTACCATTGACTCAGTGCCGTGATCTATCACATGCCCTGACGGCATCCCAGCCTCAGTGACGGATTTCTTTTCACTGAGAACGAAGAAAAATATTAACATCACCAATGGCTTAATACACTATTTAGCGAAGTCATTAAAAGCCAGAGGGCCTCCTACTGAATCCGAGCATTTTGTCTACCTGACTGACATGTAAATCATCATTATGTTAAGATATTATTTTATGCCTTGGAGTTAAATCCACTGATTTCTGTCAGGAGATAGCCACTTTCTATTTCTTTACACGCCAAAATCCAGCAGATGTTTCTTTCCTGTTTTCTATTAAGCAATTTTCCCTAAAATGGTATTCATTTAATTCATTAATTTACACATTCAATCCAGAAAAGCCATGCCCCCTTTGCGAAGATAGCTAAGACACCGTAACGCACTTCATCCTTAAATGCCTTGTTTTAGCAGAGAGAAGAAACCATCTCCTGAAAAGTCTCAAAATTCCACAGCAATCCATGGATAATCTGTTTGACCTTATGGGCAAGATTAAAATAAACTCCATATATGTTTTCAAACTTAGAAGTCTTTACGTCAGAGGGAAAAGAATGCAAAGAATATAATTATTAAAATAAAATAAATGTTTTATGATTTTTTTTTCATTCTATACTAATTATTGTATATAGTTTTTTTGTTTGTTATTTTGAAATGAATTCTCTGTTTATGTTTACATAAAGAAAAGATAAATGAAAAATGTATCATAAAAGGTGGCATGAACCCTTTCTATAAAATAGTTAAATTATAAAAGCAATAAAAATATTTATTCATACAAAATGGTATTATCTGACAGCCTTACCAAACTGATGTTAATTAAATTAAATTCAAATATATGACTATTATATTGAAGTCTCCTAAATGCAACTGATACTTCAGTAATGGAAATCTCAATGGCATATTCAACACTTTCCAAGGAGACTTGAAATCATTATCTTACCTACGAAGAGTTTAATTTTTTCTTTAAAATATTCATGTTTTTTTTAAAAAAAAAAATTAAATGTATAGGTTCCTTAATTATTTATTACCCGTAAGAATCTATTAACAATTAAATGTTGGCATTCGCATTTGTGAACGAGCAAGCTGAAAAAAGTTATAATGAAATACCTGTTTAATATAAATATATGTTATTTGTCTTTTCTTTTCTTTGTGTATATTTGTTACCAAGTTAAATTAATAAAACTGACTTTTATAGGAATTGAAATGAGTATTTAATTTGTTAGTAATTTATATCTAACAGATATTAACAGCTCTGGAAATAAGCATATTTACATAATGACACGGAATTGCTAATGAAAAGCACATACATATGTAGTGCATATGGGCAAATATTTATATAATAATATGATTGTGAGGGAAAAATTAAATAGATTAAATACATATTTCAATGGATTATATAAACATACCTTTAAATACCATTCTGATTAAGTCATCGTGCCTGAATATATACACATACATTTCAACCTATTTTCCTTCATTGATTTTGTAACATTTCCCCTTAATCAGGGAAACCAGCTGTTGAAGTTGTACTCATGACGTGAATTTCGAAAAATGTCTTCAAACATGCATCGATCAAGCCTAGGAGGTGACAAAAATGATCTCCGTTTAAAATTATATGTACAGGGTGTATCAGAGTTAAGTGCGCGAACTTTTAGCGGTGGTGATTCGACAGAAGATTTATCATGAGCTTATACTTCAATAGAGCATGATACACAAACCGACATAGAATCTCTTGACATTGACGGTTCTGTTGTAACAATGGTGTTCATAAATGTTAAAGCATTAGAAAATGTAAGTGAAGATACAAAAATAATTGATGATATGGCTGCTTTTGATGTTGCGGTATAGGGGAAATTTTCAGGTGCAGAGCCTAAGACTAATGTCAGTGTAAAAGATATTGAACTATGGCTGCTAAATAGAAACTTGAAAAAAAAAATGGGTTAGCACTCCGACTCAATGTTCTTATACCCTAGGTCCAACATCTAATAGCAATCAGCATTGAATAGATTAATAAGATTGGAAACATATGCAGTATTTGCAGACTGTTTGACCGAGATTGATGATTTTCTTGATTGTGATATAGCAGCCATAGGATATGCAGATTTCGAGGTTATTTTGATATTTGAATAAGAAGAGAAAGGGGCATTCGATGCTGAACATACCCGTAGTATAAGAAATTTAATAGGTATGGAAGCAGAGGTTTGTTTGGTAGCTCAGAACATTCGTGGTTGATAAAGATCGAATACCGATACTTGAGGCTATAAGGAGTTGGTGTAATGAATGATGAGGATATAAAATAATAGACAAGAACTGGGAGATATATTTGGTTGAATTCGAGAAAGAAGCTGGGACTCTGTTCTGTAGTATACCAATGCAAATTGGTCGCGTAGAAGTAGAAAGAGCAGAGGAAAAGATTTAAACGGGAATACTGGATTAGATCCACGGTCTGGGCTGCGATATGAATTAGCCTCATATATTTAACACGGGTAGTTTTTTTCTGCAATTAAAGGGGGTTTTGCATAAGAGGTTTGTGTCACCCTAGGGGAGAATCTTAAGGTCACTGAAAACTGATTTAGGAATACACATTGGCAAGAAGTATGCAGAAATATTTATTGTATTTAATTTGAATAAAAATAATGTATTTTTTTAAGTTAAAAGGGTGTGTAAGAAATAAAGCCTGTAAAATGAGTTTATTACAAAATACAGTTGGAATGAAGAAGGTAATAGAGGAGCCAAGAAATTTGGGAATTCCTTAATATCGACGGAACCCTATTAAAGTCTTATACCGGTTTTATACTATCGAATTACAGTATGAAAAACTGACAAAGTACGGGGATTTCTTTGCCCAACCTCTGATACTGTAACAGGACTTGCCAGTACACGTTTAATGTTTATCTAAAATACAGTTAGTTTTTGACATCCTCGAAAAAAATAAAATTTTATAAAGAAGTTTTGTTTCATTTAACCTTACGCTTGATAAATGATGAAGGTAAAATGTGTGAATGAAAAGAGTTTTTGGAAAGTATTTTTATTTCTTATTTCAACTTCACTCCAAATGAAAAGTCTGTTCTTCCTTCTAAAACCATTATAGATACAGGCACATTTTCTGTTAAGTTTGCGAGATACATTTTTAGGATTAAAAACGAAATCGAAGAAGTACATGAATGATTTTCCTGGAATACGAATATATTTGTAGAACTCTTCGCACACGCTTTCAATTCAAATACCATCTAGATGCATATTTCTCCCAACTCTGGATGGAGTTGATGGATTGCCTATGTCAGAAGGTGTCACTTCTCGATAAATTCTAGAACCATGAAAAGCCCATTCTCACCATATATAATAATATCAAGGATTCATTTCTGAGTGGCGTTTTCCTTATTGTACCCCTTTCTCCAACATTTCTGTTTCTCGATAGGTTCTCCATTATTTCATCTCATATTGTTTATAACAGTAGCACTAAGAAATAGTTCCCACCTTTCATAAACAAACCTCTCGTGTAAGTATCATAGAAATTAATAAGGGTCCAGCAGCTATTTCCGTTCTGCGAGACAAGAGAAATTAAATGAAAATTATTTATTTGTATTAAATGTTAAAAAAAAGGGGGGAAAACATAAAAGGATAGGTGAAATATTTTTGTTTTCTATCAAACAATTACTAATATTATGTCAACTAATTTCTTTACATATTATTAAATATTATTTATACTTATATAATGCATTTGTAATACAATTAGCTGAAATTTCACTAACACATTTTATAAAAACTATTAATTTATTTGTATATATATATATATATATATATAAAATTGTAACCTCTGTCTGTACATTGATTTTTTTCGCGAAATTTCACGATAACTTTTCGTTTCACATGTCATAGACACCATAACTGCATTTGTTTCTTTGGTGTCTGTTTGTTTGTTTGTTACCTTTTGACGCATAAACGGCTGAACCGAATTTTATGAAACTTGGTATGTATATTACTACTAACCCAACTTAGACTTTAGGCTATATTAATATCCTCTGAGACGAAGAGGAGTGGGGGTTATAAGGGAAGCCTGAAATTAAAAATAGCGATATTTCGTTTCATATTGGTTTCTCGTCAATTATGAACATAACAAAAGTTGTTTATTTTGTAATTTAGAGTAACTTTTGTTATATACACATTTTTCGTATACTGAATTATAAACGAGATATACGCTAAAACCTATAACGGAAGTGAACAATTTTATTTGGGACAAAAGACCCAACCGAAAAAAATAAAACTCGGTATGTATATTAGCACTAACGCTTTCATTATAATAAGCTATACCAACATTTCTAGGGACGGGCAGGAGTGGGGGTTGTAAGGGAGGCCTGAAATAAAAATTCACGATATTTCATTGTCTATTTGTTTTTCGACAAACATGCACAATAACAAAAGTTGTTTACTTTGTTATTTAGATTAACTTTTGTTTTATACATTTCTCCAGGAACAATGTGTGGAGCTAGTAATTTGCGTAGAAATATTGATATGCACAACAATTCATTCCAATGTGAACTATCAGGTACCTCACCTGGAAAAATATATTCAAATCTACGTTAATATTTTGTCTTTTATAACATAATATGCATAATGCACAGGAGACGGGAAATATGACAATATGGAGGACGGTGAAGTCTTACATAAAAAACTAATTTTATTATTAAAAAATGGCAACAATGGGTATAAACCCTAAACGCTGGGATGAGTAAATGTCAAAATAGTGTGCAAAATGAAGCCTTGCCAAAAATATAATATCACCTTTCAGCCTCAAATCAATTCACGGGCAAAGCCGGGTGTCTGAGCTAGTATATATATATATATATATATAGATATTTATATTTATTTAATTTATTTTCTCAATGAAGTAACCCTTCAGAGAGGGAGTTTATTTTCTACATGTCTCGTACAATATATTACATGTATTTGTAGATTAATAACAAATTTTAAAGAATACATACAATTTTAGTTTTTTTCAAAGATATAAATATAAATAATTAATCTTAATGCCAATATATAAATTTGAACATTATTGAAAAAAACATTAAATTATGAAAAATAAAATGGAATTTTTAATAATTGTATATTATCAATTTAGCCATAATAGCTATTCCAATAACTTATTTACTGGTATAATACTTCTGCAAATTTCCACAACGCTTTATTGCACTTATAGAATAATATTCTATCCTCAACAGGCCTTCGGTTTTTTATTTTCTAAAGAGAGCTGTCTCTTTTAAAAGGTACTTTTCGTTTGAAAGCAGTTTACTGACATCTAAGAAATGGGTCTAAGTCTGTTCAGTAGTAAAATCACAGGGGCATAATGGGTTATTAGTCAGTTTAATTCTGGTTAGGTACACTTTAATTGAGCCATGTCCAGTTAATAATTGTGTTGTGCAAAAGTCAGTAGGTTTATATATATATATATATATATATATATATATATATATATATATATATATATACTTTAAGATTGTAAACAATTTAAATTGTTATATATTTTATATAGTATATATTATTATTATTATTTATAATATAAGATAAATTAAGTTGTTTACAATCTTAATACCATTATAAATATATAACATGGAATTTTAATTTATTGCCTAGCTAGGATTTATTTAAGGATATGCTTTATACATTATGAGAAACTTGTCCCTACCTTAAAGAGACAATATACTTGATCATAAATGTTTCTTTGACCGATTTCTATCAAAAATATTTTGTAGTTTTATTTAATAATTAAACTTGTTTTCTTGTATTGATATTTTATATAAAAGCATCCATCAGACATGAAGTTCTTTAGCTTATTTTTAAAGAAAGAATATATTTGAATGCATTCCATAAATTCGAGCAGTACGTTAAAGAGTTTTTTTCTTGAAAATGATTCGCTTTTCTTGATATATTTGTTTTGTGTTTGGGAGCTTGAAGCATATTCTTATATCTTATTTCATGAATATATGTTATATTGATATAAACTGAACGTTAAGCGCGTGAGGAACAGAAAATGTATAAATGAGGCATTTCTTAGTAAATATAATACAGAATATTTGGGTCTCGGTTACTTAATTTCCCAAAATATATATTCAGCAAGAAAATATATACCCAACTATAACCGTGATATACTGAAATATGACCCTAAGCGTAAAACGATTTCAATGGTTCCTGATAATTGGTTCTGCGCATGAGCTTACTCAGCTACAAGCCTCTTAAACATACTTGACAAAGTAAAGGCGTGCTTTAAAGTTTAATCCTCCTAAAGGTAATACAGCAGGAGACCCCCATGCGCTCGGAGAAATGTCATCAATATGACGAACTAACTAGTGATAATGTATAATAGGAGTTATATATGTGTCTTTCATAAAGAAACTCAATTTAGTGCGTTGTCAGAGGGTTTTCGGAGTGGGGGAGTGAGGGGAGGCGGCACGTGGTTAAAATTATACGCTGACCGGATGTCGATAACTGCACAATTCATTCGACAGGGAATTATCCATAGCATTATAGTGCACTTACTTATCACTCTCGCTCTCGCCCATATTGAATTAATACATGTTATTACGTAAATTAATAATACTATCTTTTTAACATCGATTTGGTTGTAGACTGGAACATACTTAGTAGATGTTAAAATCAATAACAAAAACGAAATATAAAGCCTATAATGTGGGTGTAAAATAGTTGAATGTTTCTAGTCCTTTCTATAATTTGTTAGTTAAGGTCGATAAGTCTTAATTTTCATAAGTTAAGCTAAAAAAAAAAAGTCCGTCCCGCAGGGGCTGCGTTAATCAAGTGCATCACGTATTTACATTTATCTCAAAACGTAAAAAAATTATTTGTTATTTATTTATTTGTTTGTTTGTTAGGTGTCACGCAATTTTAGCCTTTATCGCATAACCAAATTTGTAAAATTTCTCCAAATTATTCTATCTAGTTATAAAATTTATTGTTGCTGCTTGGCGATAACAATAGTGCAAAATAAAATAAAGTAGGAACTAATAGAAAAAAAAACAAGAAAAAAAAACAACTATTAAAACAGAAAAAAAAACCAATTGAATGAGGAAAGGTATTAACAGGTTATTTATTTTATTTATTTATTATTTTTTATGAACAGGTTATTTATTTTATTTATTTATTATTATAGTTATTTATTATTTTTATATATAAAAATGAATGTGAACAATATTTGGTATTTAGGCTTCGAATAAAGTGTTTCATATCATATTAGAATATCGTTAATATGAGATGAGTAGGAGTGGGGTTTTGTTTCATGAAGACAGAAATTTAAAAAAAAAAATGCAAATATCTCAGTTAATAATCAATATAATGAAAACATTTTCATAACAACATTTATAGAACATTACGTGTACAATAAGATTGGCTCTTTACAATTTTTCGATCCGATGCATAATAAGATATTAAGAATTTTCGAAATTCTCCCACTCTAAACCGCCCCCCTCCCCCTCGTCCGATTTCAGCCGTTAACGAACTTGATCTTTCTTTTTTTATAAAACGATTATATATCAAGTTTGGTAACGTATACATTGTTTGATATATATATATATATATATATATATATATATATATATATATATATATATATATATATATAGTTCTGAACGGACCTCATTTTCGTCATCTCCTAGGTAGGATCGATGGCCATTTGAAGGGTACGACCTCAATACCAGATTTCCCTCAAGGGAAATCTGCTAATATCAATATTTCTTCCCTGAGCGCCTGTTAATGGAAGAATGCAAAAATATATTCAGAGTAGTAGATTTAAGTAGAAATGATAGCATAAAGAGTAAAGAACCCACTATCATGTGAGCCCCCTTGTCGGTGGGAATCCAAAGGGTATTCAGAGCCATTAAGCAATATATACGTCTCAAAACCAGAATAAAAACGTCCGTCACGCAGGAGCTGTGTAAACTAAGCAGATTTCTCACTTAAAGTTATACAATAGAGAAATCTCCATATAAGTGCCGAACAGTTACGGAAAAGGTCGAACTAGCTTTCGGTGGGAACGAATAGAAGCGACCATAGCTCGTCCGTTACACTTAATAAAAATGCAAATATCTCGGTTAATATTCAAGATAGATAAATACAATGAATAAATGTATATAACAATATTTATAGTAAATTTAATTTGCAATAAGATTGGTTCTATACAATTCTTCGATCCACCGTATAGTAACAGAGATATTTCGAAATTCCCCCTTTCTAACCCCCCCCTCCCACAGGTCCGATTTCAGCCGTTAACGAACTTGATCTTCTTTATTACATAAAACGATTAAATACCGAGTTTGGCGACTATTAAACAAAAATTGCTCCCGCTAGAGCGTTAACAGTCAAATATATATATAGTTTTGAACGGACCTCATTTTCGTCATCTCCTGGATAGGATCGATGGACATTTGAAGAAATGTTTTGAAAATCGCGTCATGAGTACGACCTCAAAAGCTGATTTCCCATATGGGAAATCTGCTAAAAGACGAAACACGTGAAAAAATTCTATACGAACGGAGGAAATTGGTTGCCGTGTCAAGAAGGAGAGCTAAACCTTATTCATGATGAATTTTCTAATTTCAACTTCTACCTTCACAGCATTAGCATTATGTAGTATAAGAGGTTCTCAAACACCAGACATTTAGAAACTAATAAAGTACTAAATATTTTTTCTGATATAATTTCCATAATGCGACCATTTATTGAATACCTATATGCCTTCTATTTGCTATTGACTTACTGACAATAATCCGGCCGTCAATCACACTTGTTCTGGCTGCTGTGATTAAGCTTACGAGTCCCTGGAGTCTCACCACTAAGCAACCTTATTTGCCACAAACAAGGAGCTAAAAGGCCAAATAGGCCAAAAACCAGATAACATTTCTAAAGACACGAAACAAGGAAGGACCTTATACAACATAAATTCCTTTGAAATGGAGTTTTTCACGCTCTGCGTGCTTTATATTACCTGAAGAGAGTTAGTAGTTGTGGCCCCAGGCGGCATCCCTTCACCGGTGTTTCCTTTTCCTCTTCCTATTAGTATTTTAAAGAAAGAAAACCTGTGTGTGTGTGTATATATATGTATATATATATTTATATATATATATATATATATATATATATATATATATATATATATAAAACCACACAATAATATTAATAGATAAGTCAAAGAGTGTATGATTCGAAATAGGAAAATCATAAGAGGGAATTATCTTGATGCCAATGTGCGTGTGTAGTAGTATTTGTATTTAAATATCAACCTTAATGTGCCTCTCATCTTGCAATTCTGACATATCTGATATAAATTTATATATATATATATATATATATATATATATATATATATATGTTTATTTTCTTTTATTTAACATTTTTTTTAACCATGAATAAAATAAAATATTTGTAAAAATTTAAAACTGAAATTCAGTTAAATTAATTATTTATTCATCATTGAAATCTAAATTTGTTTTTGATTTTACTTTATTTTTCTAAAATAATTCTATTTACTACAGAAAGAAAAACTGAATTTTAGGTATAAATAGTTCAGGTAGTAATACATATCTTCAGCAATGTTTTTTAATTGTTTATTGTGTTTATAAAATAAAAGTTATTCCTCAAATAAGCCAATTATCTTGTCGGCATTTTAATTCGGTTTTAAAGTCTTCTCTTTGGCCCGTTAGTAGTCTGCAGTCATAGAGCAAGTGTCTGTATGTCTGTTCAGTAGTAAAGCCGCAGTAACATTTTGGTTCATCTGTTAGGCCAAAACGATTAAAATTTCGAGTTTGTTGTTCCGTGTCCTGTTAGTAATTGTGTCAAGTAATAGCCTGTTGATGTCAGTTTTTGTCCTAAATACTCTTTAATGTCTGGTATAAATAGTTTTTGATGTCGTCCTTTCGTAGTCACGTACCATTTCAGTTGCCATTTATTAATTGAGTCACTAAGTAATTGTGTTTTTAAGTGTGATTTTGTTATTTTGTTGTAGCTTTCTGAAATTTCGGTATCTTTTGAGGTATGTATATACACACACGCACAACTTACAGTACGCTGCTCCTTTAATAAATGCATATACGATGATAATTTAAGTTTTTTTTTTTGAAGTGAAAACTTCTTTAGGCACGTTGTGCACCCCGTAAGGAAGCATTTGCGGGAGAGGAAAAAAGTATGAAATCGCGACACCGCCACCGCCACCGCTAGTACTAAGGTTTAGAAATAAAATCATATGGTATTTTATAACCTAATCATTTGATAGTTTATTTACAATTGAAGAGAAAACTTCTTTAAGCACGTTGTGCACCCCGTAAGGAAGCATTTGCGGGAGAGGAAAAAAGTATGAAATCGCGACACCGCCACCGCCACCGCTAGTACTAAGGTTTAGAAATAAAATCATATGGTATTTTATAACCTAATCATTTGATAGTTTATTTACATTGAAGTGAAAACTTCTTTAGGCACGTTGTGCACCCCGTAAGGAAGCATTTGCGGGAGAGGAAAAAAGTATGAAATCGCGACACCGCCACCGCCACCGCTAGTACTCAACTCAAAGCTAAAGGAGCTTCTTTTCTTCATAACTCCTGAACCAAATTAGCTAGAGTTTTCGTTCGCATACCATTTTAAAGAGGACAAAACCAGCATCATTTCGTTCACAGATACTATATATCTACCATTTTTACTTTCATAGATATTTTAATCCGAAGTTTAAATAAATTCGAATATTTAAATAAATAAATTCGAATATTTAAATAAATTCCGATATGTAAATAAATTCGAATCAAAACTGTTCGTATCCTACTTTAGCTACCATATACCGATTGTATCAGTTTTAGAAATTGGTGATGATGCTGGCAGTGATGATGGTGCAAGAGTTGTTGAAATTATGGTTAGAAATTGATTTTTCTGAGTGTACTTAACTTATTTTTGTAAAGCATTTGTAATAATTCTGAAATGTAATTTTTGAAGTGAAAACTTCTTTATTTTCTTTTATGTAAAATAACTGAAATAATTATGTATAGTATTTTATATTGATAAATAAAACAATTCGTGGTACATTATTTTTTTTTATCACTATTATTTTTGTCATTTCATTTTTTCATGTAAAATAGAACATAACTGTTACTTATTGATAAATAACTAAAAATATTTTTAAAATAAGACTTCGTAAAAAACATTTCTCAGCAATGCCAAAATTGAGCGATCAAAGCTAAAGCAGTTTTCACTTCTACCGGCAGTCCCCTGACTGCTTTTTTTTTTTTTTTTTTTTTTTTTTCAAGTCGAGTTAATCGTTTTCTAAAGCAAACTGATTTTTACTGACAAGGAGTTTTCATACGGACTGTTCAAAATTTATCATCTCCTTAAAAACACTTCGCAAACGACAAACATAAACATTCGTCAATTATTCACTAATCTATACCTATTTCTCACTTTAAATCTCTCAAGTACACTATGATAGTTTTAATGCTGGCAAGTCCCTTAGATGTCTAATTGAAGGCACTATGCTTGCAACTAACAAAATTATTATAATTGGTAATGATGAACATGGGGAGTACCGAAATGAAGTTGTTCACAGTATTGGTTTATGAAATTCCATATATAACTTTCTGATAAAGGAAACTCATTTTACTCCACAGCCAATTCAAAACAAGCAAGTTACATTGTAATTGATAATAGGAAACCATGTTGCAAAGGAGACGGTGGATACATCCAAGAAGTTTGATCCTAAACCTATTTGGATGACAGAAACAAGAAGATTTAGTTTGTCACGTCTTCCATTGTCTTGAAGTGACGTATGTGATACCAACTTCATTTGGCTTGTTAGAGCATTCTGAAAAGTGATTGTCCCGTAACCATTCTGTAACGAAACACTGTTACTAGTCATCTAACTTCCAGCAGATCAGTTTTCACCTTTGTGTACAGTTGGCCTAATGAACGTTGGAACAATTTTGTCCACCAAGTTAATTGAAAAATGAGAAAGAAAAAAAAACAACTCATATGGCACCTCTTGGCTTCCTTGTACTCCTAGTAAATTAATAAACGAATTGTCAAATAATTTCAGTTGAAGAAATACAAACTATCTAGATTCAAACATATAGGATGAAAAAGTGTTATAAAACATAATTTATAGATCTCTTTATGAAAAATAATCATGGCAATGGTTCTATACCAATTATGTATATCACTAGTAACGAAACCCAGAACAATAAATTAAAACCACCATCCGTCCATGGAAATATTCGACGAGAGACAACAGAAGAGATGAAGTGGTATAAGGATGACTCCGAATACGGCACACAAAATTTACGCATGGTTATCTAATGACAAAAGAACAACACCCTATTTGTGGGAAGTGTAACACAGACTTGACAATCTACCAAATATTAATGGAATGTCATAAGTAAACAGATATTCGAAACGAATGCCATATTTCCACTGATATAGCAGTGGCCCTTGGGGATGAACACAAAGAACTAGATGAATTGTTTAATTTTGTGAAAATTACGAATTTATACAAAGAAACTTAAACTAGTTTTTTTTTTTGTTTTTGTTTTTTTTATCCTCGTTTAAATTTTTAAAATGGCGATATGGATGAGGATGCCAAAACGTGAGTTATAGATATTACAGGGCGATGATAACCTGGTAGTTTTTCGCTAAAAAACAAAACGAAACAAACAAACAACAATATCTCAAGTAAGCACCATGAAGTTTGCATTTATTTATTTTAGCCTCTCTTAACATACCCTCTGCATTAGTTGAATTTTATTTTAATAAAGGCAGGTACATAACTAGATGTTACAACAGTCCTAAACATAAAAATTCAACATTCTAAGTATACTTATATTTCAGTTGTGAGAGATACGTACTCTAAATTATGCTCTATTACATTTTTCCATCTGATGCACTAAATTGGGGATAAAGTATATGACTCGTATTACGTCATTTAAATAAACCAACTAAATTTTTTTTTTTTTTTTTTTTTTTTTTTTTAATTTAATTTAATAGGATTTTTAAGTCATGAGGTGTACACAGCAGATTTGTATATGTTCATCATCACCCCATCACGATCTGATACGATTTTACTAAATACGTTTACAAGATTACAAATTAAACGATCACGATTACGTGATTTAAGATTACGAGTATACGATTATTCTTTTAATTGGAAAACAAGAAGTGTTGACCTTAATCTCACATGGTAAACCTAGAGTGGCGAGTTCGATTCTCGCCTGGGAGAAGGTAATTATTTAGTGACGGAATGCATTAAATAACATCCTAAGTCCCACCCTGGCTTGAAAAGAGTCCCAAGATAACCCGTCCCAATTAGCCTTAGTTGCAAAAATTGGACGCTAATAAATAATAATAATTAAAACAAAATCGTTGACACTATTTGCGCCTTTAGTCGTAATAATGCAGTACTCGGAGAATAAACTATCGTTCTCACGCACGCACGCGTCACATTGTTACACGTCGTTGACGTTGTATGTTGAATATACAAAAAGTCCTTCCCGCAGGGGCTGCGTTAACTAAGCAGATTCCCCACGTACATCACGTATTTGCATTTATCTCAAAACGTAAAAGGTCTATGAGAACTATATATAGTATTTAGGCTCCAAATAACGTGCTTCATAATATAATAGCAAGAAAAACAGTGGGGGTTTAATAAAGACTGAAAACTAAAAAATGCAAATATCTCGGTTAATAATCAAGGTAAAGAAAGTCATATATAACAACAGTCATAGAACATTAAATTTACAATATTCTCTTTTTGATCCGACGTATAATAACGGAAATATTTAGAATTTCCGAAATTCCCCCTCTAACCCCCCTCCCGCTGGTCCGATTTCTGCCATTAAAGAACTCGATCTTTCAATTTACATAAAAGGATTAAATATCGAGTTTGGTAACAATACAACGAAAATTGCGACCGCTAGAGCGTTAACAGACAATATATGCATGAGTTTGAACGGACCTCATTTTCGTCATCTCCAGGGTAGGGAACTTTTTCGAAAATCGCGCCATGAGTACGACCTCGATAGCATATGACCCTTAACCCTCCGTTAGGCTACGGGCGTAGCCATGACAAAGTTTAAATGTTGGTAGGAAGCGCATACATGGGCTGGGAGCTTTTGGTTGGCTAATACCTTCCTAGGCAGGATATGTCTATTGGTCAGTATGCAAGTGACCTTGACCCTGCTTACAGCTGATCTTTAATTCCCAGTGTTACCAGGTACCCAACGCGCCCAACGGTGTGTCCAGCTATGAGAATTGGCAATTTCAGTATATCGTTTTGTTTTGAGGTGTTTTCAAATTTATCATAACAAATAAAGTTAAGATGGATTTTTCCTCGAGCCAACACAGTTCTGTGAAACGTGGCATCCAGATGTTCCAACCAGTGATCCAGATATTCTTTTTCAATGGTTGCGAGAAGTTTCATCGGTGAGGAGTCTGAGGTGGCAGATCTACCAACAAATTTGATGTAACGAGCGAAGGAACTCTCGAATTTGCCAGAAGAATATGCCCAACCCATTATAATCCCTAAAGACACTATAATAAGATGCAATTACTGTGAAGGACCGGCAAAGAAAAAGAAAACATCCAGAAACATGTGTGCAAAATGTAAAAAAATGATATGTAAATATCATATGTGGCAAATTTGTCCTGACTGTTTATAAAAGCGACTGTATATGTATTTACTATATTTTGTACATAGTGTTTTATTTTCCATTAATAAGTATTAATAAAATAATGTTCCATTACGTTTTTTTGCTTATATAAAGTATATTAATGTGTTTCATTAAAAAAAAAAATGTTATTCACTTCAATAAATACTGATTTCGATTTGTTCACCGTTATAATTGCTTAAAAATTGTATACATTAAATTGTTTTATAATAAAAATTAATTTCATTTGATTTTTTTCTTATGTAAATCATTTTTAAGTAAGGACTACACTTGTAGCCAACGCACCCAAGTGTGTCATTAACTAGGACGCGCCTGTTGGAGGGTTAAGGGAAATCTGCTAAAATGGTTTCCGGTGCACATAGAGAGATTTGGATGAACCTATGCACAGAATAACCGCGTAATTTTCATCACATGAACTATTGTACTGTAGCATGTACAGAAACTTTACAATCATTCAGTTGTGATAAATTGAAGTAAAAAAGAGTAAAAAATCGGACGAATTTACGGTTAGCATAGCTGTTATCTGTAAATCAATGATCATGAAGTAATATCGGTCTCCCACTGAAATATACAGATTGGACTAATGTAAGCACTGATTAATCTTATATTGGCATAAAATTGCTCACATATTGTTTTACGAATGAAATTGTCACCTTAGAATAAAAAAAATAGTTGATAGAACTTTTTTTCTTGCATTGTGCTTTAACATAATTGAAGTATGATATGGTGGACAGACAGTAATTAGCTAGATTTATTATTCGGGGTTGGCGGGTTGATTTAAAAAATGGCATCCGAAATTGGATGTAATAATTTCAAAATACATAAATCTAAACCAAATAAAAGGACTCATAAATATTTCTTAAATACAATACTAGTTTTTTCCAATAAAACCTATATTAACGAATATGTCAACGTTAAAGTGATCCCCCAATTTTGACTTTTTACATCACGGATTTATCAACGGAATCACTGCATATTTACTGTACAGCTTACAAGAATTGGAGTTCCAAATGGCAGGTTGATTTTGTGCATACGTTAATGCAATCTTTATATTTTAAACTAAATGCATTTCTATTTCATCTGTTGTCGATGGGTCACAGGGATTATATTATAGAATTAGGCCAATTGTTATTCCATATTTCAGAGACACCCATAATATATGGCTTATCACTGGACAACTGGATAAAAAAAAGGGGCTGCGTTAACTAAGAAGATTTCCCACGTGCGTCATCTATTTACATTTATCTCAAAAAGTAAATGTACAATGAGACCAAGATTTGGCTACTTAGGCTTCAAATAAAGTGCTTCATAACATAACAACTTATTGTCAATATGGCATTAGTTGGAGCGGTGGTATACTGAAGGCCGAAAACTGAAAAATGGGAACATCTCGGTTAATAATCAACATAATGAAAAAACGTACGTAACTACATTAATAGAACATTGCATTTGCAATAATATTGGTTCTGTACAATATTTTTATCCGACGCATAATAACTGATATATTAAGATTTTTCGAAATTCCAGTCCCGCTGGTTGGATTTCAGCCGTTTATGAACTTAATCTTTTCTTTTACATAAAACGTTTAAATATCGAGTTTGGTAAAGACTAAATAAAAAATACGATCTCTAGAGCGTTAACACACACACACACACACACACACACACAAATATATATATATATATATATATATATATATATATATATATATATAGTTTTGAATAGACCTAATTTTCGCTATCTCCTGGGTTGGATTGATGGACATTTGAGGAAAGTTTTCAAAAATTAACCTCAATAGCTGATTTCCCCCATGGGAAATTCTCTAATTAAAAAATACCACTAATTGCTAAACGTTAGCGGGTCGTCAGGTGGAAAATTGAAGGTAAAAAAGTCTATAATTGTTTCCGCAAAAGTCAAATGTAATTAATTTAATAATAAAATGTATCGGTTGTAGAATCAGAAGCCTTTGTTCCTGTGGTATGAGGAAAATGAAAGGGAAAACATAATTTAACGATGTTGTTTTTATTCAATAGAACTTTCATTTGCTTCATTTTATATTTTCATGTATTTTTCTAAACCTATTTTATAGCTTGTACAAAGAAACAATTTAGCTTTGAATAAACAAATTTAATAATGGATAATTTCACCAAGTTTTCAATTTAGAATATTTTCTTTGAATACCTCAAAAAAATAGTAAACATTTGGGCAAGTCTAGTATCTATAATGGCTGAAATAAGATGACTATTTTCAGATCACATAATTCTTTTTTCATCTTAACTTACATACATGTTTATGAATTGTCATGAAAAAGTATAGATTCTCTTCTCTAGACATGGGATAAGACTTTTCCTAGCACTTGCTAACAAGCATTTGTCTGTTTTCAAATAGTAAGAAGACCCTCCGATTGTCATACTTATTTTAGCATTATTCTTATTGTACTCGAGATTACAATTATTTTAGGTTTCACTTAAGACACGTTTTTCGCAATATTTCTTCAAATGTCCATCGATTCTACCCAGGAAATGGCGAAAATTAAGTCCATTCAAATTTATATATATAGCTTTTTCTGTTTTCAGCATTCAGTAAGCCACCAACTCTACTCATCGAATTTTTACTTAGAAATAGAAAAAAAATATAGTGGTATGAGACTGCTAGTATGTCGTTCCAGTACGTGGGAAATCTGCTTGGTTTACGTAATACGTTACGTTAAATACGTTATATGAAATAACGATGACTTACATTAGTTATTTCCCAAAGAAGTTGTTTCCTTTTTTAGGTGTAACATGATT